>JAVSCE010016365.1:0-422173 GCA_032199065.1 Smutsia gigantea
TTTATTTCATTATGGGCTCTCAGGTATTTAGTTTGTTCTAGGGGTTATATTCAATTCTAGCATTATTTATTTTGCTGTTAAAATTGTTTCAGGTTTGGCCATTGGGAACTTCTTCGGTTTGGTTCCTGTGTCCTTTTGACATACCTCTTTTTCTGAGCACTTTCTTATTTTTCTGGAACCACAAAATGTTCCAGCTTCATCTTGTCCAGCCACAGAGCTCAAATCAACTAATTCTCCGAGGTGCTCTAGTTCATTTTATCGGAAAGTGGTGTTTAGAAACCAAGATCTGGCCCTAGGTATGCTCATTGTTACTGGAGTATCATTACACATAGGCCCTCTCAGCACAAAGCTAGGAAATATATGTATGTTTATATTCATACACATATATATTTCTCTAGATATCTGTATATATCTTAAAACCATGAGTCCATACTAGGATCTCCAGGCCTAGTACAGTTCATTCTAGCTTGTCCACTTTTATTTGTAACTTTTTTCTCACACACTGAAAAATCTGTCTCTAATTATCTATACTGACTTGATTGTTCAATCCTAACATACACGTACAATAGTTATAGAATTGCTAACCCATAACCTTGTACTAACAAGAGTACAGTACAGTTATTTTTGTTTTGAGACTTACAGTGCCCAGTCCAAATACTATTTCCAAATTTACTTAGATTACTTCTTTCTTCCCTATTTCCCTCAGTGTGGTTACATTATTCACTTGTAATACAGTTCATTTGTTACTTTTTGTATTCCATTTTTGGTTCCACCCACAAAAAAGTAACTATTTATTTTGTGTGGTATGTGAAACATTTCCATGGCTCTAAGAGTCAGGGCTAATAATGATATACTCAGAGGAATGTTGCTTTCTTCTCATCCTTACTTTCTAATTCCTCCCTTCTTTCTATCCCTTTTCAGCTCACCCTCTGCAGGTAATCATTCTCTTTATTTTTCAGTTTATCATTTCTACATATCCTTTGCACAAATGAAGAGACATATTTTCTTATATCTCCTTTCTGACATGATGGGCAAGATACTATACTTCCGTTTTAAACTTTTATACACACACATGCACACATACACATTTATCATTTAAAAAATACCCTTTGATTTCCCTTGGTTATTTTTTATCATGAATGGGTGCTGAGTTTTTTCAAATACTTTTTCAGCATCTATGGAGATAATTTATTATTTATTCCATTTGGGCTATTAATATGGCATGTGATATCAATGGATTTCCTAGCATTAAACCAGGCTTGCATTATTCCTGGGATAAATCTTACTTGGATATGGTATATTACTTTCTTAATATGATTTTTGATTCATGATTGTTAATATTTTGCATCAATATGCATGAATGAGATTGATCTGTAGTTTCTTTGCATTGTTATTTGACTTAGGTATCAGTGTCACACATGCTTCATATAAGGAGTTAACAAGTTTTCCTTCCCTTTCAGTGCTCTGGAATAATTTACAGAGCACTGGGACTTTCTGGTCTTTGAACGTTTGGTAAAATTCCTTTGAGAAACCATCTGTGCCTGGTCATTTGTTTGTTTGTTTGGGTTTTTTTTTGTAGGGTAGCTCCTTAATAACTGTTTATTCCTTCCATTGAAATTGTCCTTTTTAAGCTTTCTAAATGGAATGGGGTCAACTTTAGTAATCTGTATTTCCCTAGGAAAATAGTGATTTCATCTAGGTTTTCAAGAGAGGATTGCAAAGTAGTCTCTTATGATTTTTGAAAATGTCTTTTGTGTCAATAGTTACTTCCCCTTTGTCATTTCTTATTTTGCTATTTGTCTGTTCTCCCTTTTTTCTTGACCACCTGGTATTTGTTTTTATTTTTAAAAACCAAGAGTTCTTATTTTTTAATTAGATCTACTGTTTATTTTCTACTTCATTAATTTCTGCTTTTATCTTTATTATTTCCTTCCTTGTGCTTTCTTTTGGTTCACTTTGCTATTGTTCTTGTTTTTCTTAACAGGGGATATAATTAATTTATTTTCATTTTAGTTGATAAATGTGTTTTGTATAGATTCCTCTTATTGTTAGTTTATTTGTCTCCTGCAGTTTGTGCTTCATAAAGATTGTTGTTGCATTATTTAGTGCATATATTTTCATGTGTTTTTTATCTTCAAAGTGAATTGTGACTTTTAACAATAAAAAGTGTCTATGATCATGCTTAATGGTTTTGGGCTTGGATTCTATTTTGTCTTATATCAGGATGTCATTATCACCTATCCATTTATTTTTAGCCTTTGTGAATCACTTTGTTTTACATGTGTCTTTTGTATACAGTCTATATGTAGGTCATATTTAGTGAGCTGAACTGAAAGTCTTTTAATAGATGACTTAAGGCTATTTACATTTATTGCTATGACTGATATGTTTGATCTTAACACTGACAACATATTTTAGTTACATGTATTTTTCATATTTGTTATGTTTCTCTATTAGTTGTATATTTTTTCCTCTTGTATTTATAAATGTTTTTGGTATTTAGGAAGGTTTATATATTTGTTCTAGTAGTTACCTTTATTCTTATACTTTTAAAAAATGCCCCTGGGCTCTTGTTTTTTATTTAAACCTTCCCAGGCTTTCCAGGATTTCTCCCCAGTATCCTTTAATACCATCTATTGCCCACACAACAATGAGCTTTTCTATTTTCCTCTTGCTTTCTTTTTCCGTTTTTCAGCTGAATGATTTCTACTTTGTAATAGAATGTAGGAAATTTCTAAATTAGTCTTGTAACTTATTCCCCACCTTTGTTTTGGTCTTAGGTATATACTTATATATTCTTAAGTGCTTAGTATCAGTCCTCTTTCTAAAGTATTCCCAGTCACCACTGGGCTGGATGAAGCTCACTCTCTAGTAGATTCCTCCAAAGGACTGACAAGTGTCCTACATTATACAAGCCTCTACCTTCTTTTTTTTTTTAATATAATTTATTTTATTATCATTAATTTACAATTACATGTGCAATATTACGATTATTAAACTACCCCTTCATCAGGTCCCCCCCACCAACCCCATTACAGTCACTGTCCATCAGCGTAGTGAGATGCTATAGAATCACTACTTGTCTTCTCTGAGTTGTACTGCCCTCCCCGTGCCCCCCCAACATTACATCTGCTAATCGTAATGCCCCTTTTTCCCTCTTATCCCTCCTTCCCGCCCATTTTCCCCAGTCCCTTTCCCTTTGGTAACTATTAGTCCGTTCTTGGGTTCTGTGAGTCTGCTGCTGTTTTGTTCCTTCAGTTTTTTTCTTTGCTCTTATACTCCACATATGAGTGAAATCATTTGATACTTGTCTTTTTCGGCTTGGCTTATTTCACTGAGCATAATACCCTCTAGCTCCATCCATGTTGTTGCAAATGGTAGGATTTGTTTTCTTCTTATGGCTGAATAATATTCCATTGTGTATATGTACCACATCTTCTTTATCCATTCATCTACTGATGGACACTTAGGTTGCTTCCATTTCTTGGCTATTGTAAATAGTGCTGCAATAAACATAGGGGGTGCATCTGTCCTTTTCAAATTGGGCTGCTGCATTCTTAGGGTAAATTCCTAGGAGTGGAATTCCTGGGTCAAATGGTATATCTATTTTGAGTTTTTGGAGGAACCTCCATACTGCTTTCCACAATGTTTGAACTAATTTGCAGTCCCACCAGCAGTGTAGGAGGGTTCCCTTTTCTCCACATCCTCGCCAACATTTGTTGTTGTGTTTTGGATGTTGCCCATCCTCACTGGTGTGAGGTGATATCTCATTGTGTTTTAATCTGCATTTCTCTGATGATTAGCGATGTGGAGCATCGTTTCATGTGCCTGTTGGCCATCTGAATTTCTTCTTTGGAGAAGTGTCTATTCATGTCCTCTGCCCATTTCTTAATTGGATTATTTGCTTTCTGTTTGTTAAGGTGCATGAGTTCTTTATATATTTTGGATGTCAACCCTTTATCAGATACGTTTTTTATGAATATATTCTCCCATACTGTAGGATGTCTTTTGTTCTACTGATGGTGTCCTTTGCTGTACAGAAGCTTTTCAGTTTGATATAGTCCCACTTGTTCATTTTTGCTTTTGTTTCCCTTGCCCGGGGAGATATGTTCATGAAGAAGTTGCTCATGTTTATGTCCAAGAGATTTTTGCCTATGTTTCTTTCTAAGAGTTTTATGGTTTCATGACTTACATTCAGGTCTTTGATCCACCTTGAGTTTACCTTTGTGTATGGGGCTAGACAGTAGTCCAGTTTCATTCTCTTACATGTGGCTGTCCAGTTTTTCCAACACCAGCTGCTGAAGAGGCTGTCATCTCGCCATTGTATATCCAAGGCACTTTTATCAAATATTAATTGACTCTATATGTTTGGGTTAATGTTTGGATTTTGTATTCTTTTCCACTGGTCTGTGGGTCTGTTTTTGTGCCAATACCAAATTGTCTTGATTACTGTGGCTTTGTAGTAGAGCTTGAAGTAAGGGAGTGTAATTCCCCCTGTTTCATTCCCCCTTCTCAGGATTGCTTTGGCTATTCGGGGTCTTTTGTGGTTCCATATGAATTTTAGAATTATTTGTTCCATTTCATTGAAGAAAGCTGTTGGTAGTTTGATAGGGATTGCATTGAATCTGTAGATTGCTTTAGGTAGTATAGCCATTTTGACAATATTTATTCTTCCTAGCCAAGAGCATGGGATGCATTTCCATTTGTTAGTGTCCTCTTTAATTTCTCTTAGGAGTGTCTTGTAGTTTTCAGAGTACAGGTCTTTCACTTCCTTCGTTAGGTTTATTCCTAGGTATTTTATTCTTTTTGATGCAATTGTGAATGGAATTGTTTTTCTGATTTCTCTTTCTGTTAGTTCATCATTAGTGTATAGGAAAGCAACAGATTTCTGTGTGTTAATTTTGTATCCTGCAGCTTTGCTGAATTCAGATATTAGTTCTAGTAGTTTTGGAATGGAATCTTTAGGGTTTTTTATGTACAGTATCATGTCATCTGCAAATAGTGACAATTTGACTTCTTCTTTACCAATATGGATGCCTTGTATGTCTTTGTTTTGTCTGATTGCTGTGGCTAGGACCTCCAGTACTATGTTGAATAACAGTGGAGAGAGTGGGCATCCTTGTCTTGTTCCCGATCTTAGATGAAAAGCTTTCAGCGTCTCGCCGTTAAGTATGATGTTAGCTGTGGGTTTGTCATATATAGCCTTTATGATGTTGAGGTACTTGCCCTCTATACCCATTTTGTTGAGAGTTTTAATCAGGAATGGATGCTGAATTTTGTCAAATGCTTTTTCAGCATCTATGGAGATGATCATGTGGTTTTTGTTCTTCTTTTTGTTGATGTGGTGGATGATGTTGATGGATTTTCGAATGTTGTATCATCCTTGCATCCCTGGGATGAATCCCACTTGATCATGGTGTATGATCCTCTTGATGTATTTTTGAATTCGGTTTGCTAATATTTTGTTGAGTATTTTTGCATCTACGTTCATCAGGGATATTGGTCTGTAATTTTCTTTTTTGGTGAGGTCTTTGCCCGGTTTTGGTATTAGAGTGATGCTGGCTTCATAGAATGAGTTTGGAAGTATTCCCTCCTCTTCTATTTTTTGGAAAACTTTAAGGAGAATCGGTGTTATTTCTTCTCTATATGTCTGGTAGAATTCAGAGGTGAATCCATCAGGCCCAGGGGTTTTGTTCTTGGGTAGTTTTTTGATTACCAATTCGATTTCGTCACTGGTGATTGGTCTGTTTAGTTTTTCTGTTTCTTGCTTGGTCAGTCTTGGAAGGTTGTATTTTTCTAAGAAGTTGTCCATTTCTTCTATGTTTTCCAGCTTGTTAGCATATAGGATTCTCATAATATTCTCTTATGATTCTTTGTATTTCTGTGGGGTCCGTCGTGATTTTTCCTTTCTCATTTCTGATTGTGTTTATGTGTGTAGATTCTCTTTTTCTCTTAATGAGTCTGGCTAGGGGTTTATCTATTTTGTTTATTTTTTCAAAGAACCAGCTCTTGGTTTTATTGATTTTTTCTATTGTTTTATTCTTCTCAATTTTATTTATTTCTTCTCTAATCTTTATTATGTCCCTCCTTCTGGTGACTTTGGGCCTCATTTGTTCTTCTTTTTGCAATTTCAGTAACTGTGTCTTTAGACTATTCATTTGGGAATGTTCTTCCTTCTTTAAATAGGCCTGGATTGCAATATACTTTCCTCTTAGAACTGCCTTTGCTGCTTCCCACAGAAGTTGTGGTTTTGTGTGTTGTTGTTGTCATTAGTCTCCATATATTCTTTGATTTCTGTTTTGATTTGGTCGTTAACCCATTGATTAATTAGGAGAGTGTTGTTAAGTCTCCATGTATTTGTGAGCCTTTTTGATTTCTTTCTAAAATTTATTTCTAGTTTTATACCTTGGTGATCTGAGAAGTTGGTTGGTAGGATTTCAATATTTTTGAAATTACTGAGGTTCTTTTTGTGGCCTAGTATGTGGTCTATTCTGGAAAATGTTCCATGTGCACTTGAGAAGAATGTGTATCCTGTTGCTTTTGGGTGTAGAGTTCTGTAGATGTCTGTTAGGTCCATCTGTTCTAGTGTGTTGTTCAGTGCCTCTGTGTCTTTACTTATTTTCTGTCTGGTTGATCTGTCCTCTGGAGTGAGTGGTGTGTTGAAGTCTCCTAAGATGAATGCATTGCTGTCTATTTCCTCCTTTAATTCTGTTAGTATTTGTCTCACATATGCTGGCGCTCCTGTGTTGGGTGCATATATATTTATAATGGTTATATCTTCTTGTTGGACTGACCCCTTTATCATTATGTAATGTCCTTCTTTATCTTTTGCTACTTTCTTCGTTTTGAAGTCTATTTTGTCTGATACAAGTACTGCAACACCTGCTTTTTTCTCTTTGTTGTTTGCATGAAATATCTTTTTCCATCCCTTCACTTTTAGTCTGTGTATATCTTTGGATTTGAGGTGAGTTTCTTGTAGGCAGCATATAGATGGGTCTTGCTTTTTTATCCATTCTGTTACTCTGTGTCTTTTGATTGGTGCATTCAGTCCATTTACATTTAGGGTGATTATTGATAGGTATGTACTTATTGCCATTGCTGGCTTTAGATTCGTCGTTACCAAGGGTTCAAGGGTTGCTCATTTACTATCTAACAATGTAACTTAACTTTCTTGTTAAGTTATTGTAAACACAGTCTGATGTTTCTTTATTTCTCTCCCTTCTTATTCCTCCTCCTCCATTCTTTCTATAATAGGTGTTTTATTCTTTGCCTTTAGTTGGTATTTGGATGGTCTGCTTTCTTTGCTATGATTTTTTTTTTCTCTGGTGACATCTTTTTAGCCTTAGGTGTGCTTCCCTCTAGAGCAGTCCATTTAAGATATCCTGTAGTGGTGGTTTATGAGAGGCAAACTCTCTTAACTTTCGTTTATCTGGAAATTGTTTAATCCCTCCATCATATTTAAATGATAATCGTGCTGGATACAATATTCTTGGTTCGAGGCCCTTCTGTTTCATAACGCCCTTCTGTTTCATTCATGCCATTCTCTTCTGGCCTGTAAGGTTTCTGTTGAGAAGTCTGATGATAGTCTGATGGGTTTTCCTTTGTAGGTGATCTTTTTTCTCTCTCTAGCTGCCTTTAATACCCTGTCTTTATCTTTGATCTTTGCCATCCTAATTATTATGTGTCTTGGTGTTGTCTTCCTTGGGTCCCTTGTGTTGGGAGATCTATGAGCTTCGGTGGACTGCGAGACTACTTCCTTCCCCAGCGAGGGAAAGTTTTCAGCAATTATTTCTTCAAAGACACTTTCTATCCCTTTTTCTCTCTCTTCTTCCTCTGGTACTCCTATAATGCGAATATTGTTCCGTTTGGATTGGTCACACAGTTCTCTTAATATTCTTTCATTCCTAGAAATCCTTTTATCTCTCTCTTCCTCAGCTGCTCTGTACTCCTGTTCTCTGTTTTCTATTCCATTAACAGTCTCTCGCATCTCATCCATTCTGCTGTTAAGCCCGTCGATCGCTTGTCTGATTTCTGTATTGTCTTTCTTCAGTTCCCTCACTTCCTCCCTCAGCTCTTGCACATTTCTCTGTAGGTCCATCAGCATGGTTATGACTTTTATTCTAAATTCTTTTTCAGGGAGGCTGTGCATTTCCATCCCTTCAGACTCCCTCTCTGGGGTTGTCTGGTTGATTTTGGTCTGAACCATATCCTCTGTCTTTTCATGACTGTATAATTTGGTCACTGATAGTTGCCACGTATGTCAGCTGGGCTCTTTAAGACTTTAAAAAGAGAAGAAAAAAAAAAAAAGAAAGAGAAAAAAGAAAAAAAAGAAAGAAAAGAAAAAACAAAAACAAAACAAAAAACAAAACAAAACAAAAAAAACAAAAAAATGCCCACCGTACGTAGATTCTGTGGGAATGCTCTAGGTGGCGCTATTGCCCCACTATTCAACAGCTGTGACTGTGCCGCTCCGCAGGGCCCTTTATCGCTCTGGCAGGGGTGGGAACGAATAGGAGGCTGCTGATCTCAGTGAGAAGTGTTAAGTATGGCTACGCTTCCTCAGTCGCCAGCTAAGGCGTCTGAAACTCCCCAGGACTCCCAGCCTGCTGGGCTGAGTGTGCTGGGGCGATCCGGCTCCTCCGCTGGGCTCCTGTCTCTTTAAGACCGCTGAAGAAAGCGCGCACTTTTTTTTTTCCTTCCCGGAGCCGGCTGCAAGCACCCTGGCGCGTTCCCCGCTCAGATCCTGCCCCTCTGTCTCTCCAATCTCCGCTGCACTGCGCAATGTGGGTCAGCGCTCCCCGCGCAGATCACCGGGGCTGGCTACTTCGCGGGGTGCACTTCCACTCCCTCCCGGCTCTGAATCCTCTCCTCCCGCCGGTGCGCTGGGGTGGGGGAGGGCTCGGGTCCCGCCGGGTCGCGGCTCCGTATCTTACCCGCCTCTTGGGGTGCCGAGTCCTCTCGGTGTAGCTGCACGCTGTGCGCTTTCCTGTGTATTCTCGTCTCTCTTTTAGGAATAGATGTATTTTCGGTGTTTTCGTAGATAAATATAGTGTTGGGAGGAGATTTCTGCCGCCCTGCTCACACCGCCATCTTCCCGGAAGTCTCTCTCATTTCACTTTAAAAGAAATCCTTTCAAACACACTCCAAGTTTGCATGACTTCAGTAGTCAGGCCCCTACTCATATTTGTGGATTTGGAAGTCAATTTTTAAATTTGGCCGAGTGAAATAGAAAATTCTCCCCCTTGTCATCATGATTATCCAGAAAAATAGCAGCAATGATAACATACATTTATAGTTTGTTTACTCTTTGCAAGATACTGGGAAAGGCAAAGAGGTTTAAAAAGGAATTTATTATTGTAATGCTCATACAATTTATAAGAAAAAAGAAAAACTCAGCAGGTATTAAAAATTAAACATCTGGTATTGGCAGTAAATGGGATAAGAGTTCAGAGAGAGATCCCTGTGGCCATTTTTCATGGAAAACACGAGACTTAAAATGCATCATGAATGAAGGATAGAATTCGTGGGCTGTGAGAAGGAGTTAATCATCAGGAAACATTCTATACTATAAATGTAAACAACCTATAATTTCTGCTTTTACTTCTACTACTCTCAGTGTTTTTGATTCTGTCCTGTCTTAGTCTTTGCTGTAGTTCACATGAAAATTAATGGAAGTAGATGTATGGCAAGTAAGAATGGAACTGGAAGTCTATCTGGCTTTTAGAACTTCCTGTCATTGGCATTATTTATGCTATATGTAAATGGCACAAATTATGCTACATCTGTGAACAATTCAGATATCATCATTAAACCCCAGATAACTTCTTCATAAAACATACATAAATTATTTTTAAGTTCTTATGCAACTCTGAGAAGCACTTCCTGACAAAGGCTGTGTAAATTTGTATTTTCAATCTGAGAAGAGAGTGACCTGTCACCATCCATCCATGAAAATTGCTTAGGGGTGTCTCATCATCCTTAGGTTTTGTCAGGTAGGTTGAATGGAGGCAGTACGATTTTGGCCTTATGGATCTGTTCTTTATTGGAAAATGAAACAGTAATGACTTAGAAAAAATGAAATATACCTTTTTGAGACACTCAGTAGCATTCGAAAATCAGCATTTCTCAGTAGGTTGATGTCAGTGTATGCATGCCTCCTTCACCAAGGTGATTCAATCTGTTGTCTTTCTCAATGTTGATTAAGAGTTACTCTCTGTCTCTGTCCATCTCTATCATCTCTCTGCTTATCTCTGTCTCTCTTTGACATATATTTGTATTTATATTTCCCTACAGGATTTTGTGGTAAAGCAAGTGTCTTCCCTGCCTGATAATTCCTTTTGGATAGGACTTTCTCGCCAGCCTGAAGGACCATGGCTCTGGGAGGATGGCTCAGTGTTCTTTTCTAACTTGTAAGTATCTGGAGAGATGAAGCTTCATACCCTTTCTCAGAAAGGTGAGAGCAGTTAAGAATCTGATTTGTTGTTATGTATAAGGCAGAGGCGAGAGAAAGAGAAATAGTGATGGGAGAGAGAAAGAGTGAACTTGTGAAAATAGAAAAGAGGGTGGAGGAGGACTTTACAGTCAAAAAAGAGCTGAGTGGCCACATGGTGCTATCAAACACAAGGGTTCCTGGAGCTTTCCTGCCAGTAAGACATCTGGCACCTGTTTGAAGTTAGTTGTTCAATAAGGAGCAATCACTGTTAGTGTAAAACTGTGGTTAAGAGCATGAGCTTTGGAGTCAGCTTAAGTCAAAGACTGGCCCACTCACTGTGAAATTCAGTAAGTTGCATAACCTGTCTGACCCTTCTTTCCTCCTCTGTAGTTGAGAATAAAAGTAGTACCTGCTTCTTAGGATTTTGATATAAAGGAGATAAAAGTAAAATCACTTAGCACAGCATCTTGCACATAGTAAATGTGTGATACATGCTACAATTATTCTCTTTAAAAGCAACCACATTTCACATTTTATAAAGTTCTTAAAACATATTTCACATTGGCACGATTATAAATTCTTCCTCATTGTGTGTGTATTAGTCAGAGTTCTCCAGAGAAGGAGATCCACTAGTTCTGTTTTCTGTGAGGAACCCTGACTAATACACATTCAATGAAGAAGAATTTATAGAGAGATTTGTTATGAGGAACTGGCTCACATCATTTTGGAGACTGAGAAGTTGCATGGTCTGCCATCTGCAAGCTGGGAACCCAGGAAAGCCAGTGGCATAATTCAGCCCAAGTAGGAATAGCTGGGAAGCAAGAGAGCCGATGATATAAAACCCAGCAGTAGAGCAGAAGATGAACTAAGCTGAGATATCTCACTGCATGCAGTGAAGCAAGGAAAAAGGGGTATGTTTTTTCCTTTCTCTGCCTTTTAATTCTATTTAGGCTCTCAGTGGATTGGATGACGCCCACTCACATTGCAGAGGGTAGTCTATTTTCCTGAGTCCACTGTTTCAAATGCTAGTTTTATCCAGAAATACCCTTACAGACATACTCAGAAATACTATTTGATTTGGTTGTGGCCAGGCAAGTCAAAATATAATTAACCAATGCAAAGTGTTGCAATCTTCCTCATTGTAACTGCCATTAATTTTCTTTTTTATTATCTGCAGAATATGAAATTATATCCCCCTTTTAAGTTTGTATTATTGTGTGTGTGTGTGTGTGTGTATTAGCACCTGTTCCTCTTTTTTTCTTATCAGTCTTGGTGGTGTGCTTTCCAATTTAATTAATCTTTTCAAAGGAAGAACTTCGGCTTTCCCCTTCACCTTCAGTGTCTTTTCTCTCCTTTTTCTGTCATTAATTTCAGTTCTCATCTTTATTACTTCCATCCAATTGATGTTGAATTTGCTATTCTTTCTCTAACTTCATGTATGGATGTTTGACTCATGAAATTCACCCTCTTTTTTTCTGAAGTATGTGCATTTAAGGCTATAATTTAAATGTATTTTTATTGTTATTCAGTCAAAAATACTTTCTAATTTCCATTGTGAGTTGTTCTTTGACCTATGAGTAACTCAGAAATGTATTTCTTAATTTATAAATATCTCTGTGTTTATAGTTATGACTTAATTTCATTGTGGTCAGAGAATATACTCGGTGTGAATGCAATTCTCTGATTTTTGTCTGCTTCTTCTTCCCATACTGTGAGAATTATGTTAAAATACTCCACTGTGATTCTACTTACAATTCTGCAAACACTTAATGTGTTAAAGCTGTATTATTAAGCACATATAGATTTAGAATTGTTATAAGTGTATGGTCCATTCAATGTACTTTATCTTTTCTTTCTTTCCTCTTTGTGAACTGATTTAATACTCTTTATTATTCCCTCTTTTCTTGTATTAATTTAGAATTTACTCTTTTACTAATTTTTTAGTAGTTACTGTAGGGATTATAATATGTATTCTTCTCACATCAAAGTCTAATATTAATTGGCCTCATACGCTTTTCCTGGGCAATATAAAAATGTCTTAGATTATTCCTTTATTCTGTGTACTCCCTCCCCAGTTTACATTCTATTATTATTACTTTAATGCTGACACATATTTCTCCACATTTTAATATTTTTAAAATTGACATATGCCTTACAACTGCAGGCCCTTTCTCGCCTCTTCCACCTGGTGGCAAGATTGAAACATGCATGCATGTCTGGCAGTTTTATTTTCCTGTTTGGCAGTTTTATTTTTCATTTACTCCTGCAACAAAATAGTTTGTTTTCCAGCTTCTGCAGGGTTTTCTCTTAAATTCCAAACTTGGATGAATTTATTTCACAGTATAAGTAAATGCTACAACATATGATGGCATCTTGTATTCCATAATAATACAGCCCTAGAAAAAAATAGATGTGTAGATTTATGAAGTCAGTTCATGTAGATTTTCCCACATTATTTATGTTTCCTTGCTGCTTTTTCCTTTCTGCTTCTCCTGCCTTCCATTTAGAATAATTTTCCTTAACTCTGAAGAATACTTTTTAAAATTTCCCTTAGAGTGCAAGTTTTAGGTTGAACTCTCTGTCTAAAGCTGTTTTATTTCAACTTTTCTAAAAAATATTTTCTTTGAGTATAAAATCAGAAATTTGGAGCTCTTTTTCTCTCAGCCATTCAAAGATACTCTTACAATGTTTTCTGTCTTTATTGTTGGTTTTGCAAGGTCAGGTGTTTGAAGGTAATGTACATTTTAAATCTGATGTCTTCCTTCAGCTTTGGAAAATTTTCAGCCATATGTGCTTCCAGTGTGGCTTCCTACCTGTCTTTTTTCCTTCTGGGATTCCAGTTACATGCATCACAGCCCCCTGCCTAATACCATATATGTCATGTTTGCTTCTTTCTGTATTTTTCATCCTTTTTTTTCTTTAATCTATACATTTACTTCTCATACGTCTTCCAGTTCATTAATTTTTTTTCCCTCATCTGTGGCTAACCTGCTGTTAAAAGCCTTTTTTAGTGATTTTTAATTTTGTTTAGTGAATTTTTCAGTTGTATAATTTCAACTTGATTCTTTCTCAAATCTACCCCTTCACTCTTTATAATTCGTACCCCTCTCTCAACATTCTCAATATTGTCTTTTAAAACTCCTTGAATACACAGAATATAGTTGTTCTGACATTTGAGTTTGATAATTTCAATGTCTTACAATATCCGGTGTCACGTGTGCCTGTTTCAATTTCATTTTTCTTCAGTTTTTCATTCATGTTAATTTGTTTCCGTATGTGCCTGATTAGTAAATGTTTGTAGAATTCATTTAAAGTTTACAGAGTAGCTTTTCATTTGTCTCCGACAGGCACCATTTGTGAAGAGTTCCAACTGCTTCGTATGACCACATTTTAATTTTACACCACTTAAGTACTTCACTTCCACTAGCCCAAGCACAGTGAATTTATTAACAATCTTGACAACATTTAAATCCTATGCTTCTATAGCACTTGTTTATCTTGAGTTTTGCTGTTTTGCTCCTACGATCAGTGGACTCTCTAATATCACAAACATGCGACCAAATTAATGATTTGATCCATTACTATGCCTTGGTGTCCTAGGTAGCAGGAACTTTATTTAGCTCTGACCACGTTGTAGACATTTCCGGATGTCAAGGAAATGTTTGGAGAACACTGGTCAGAGTTTTCTCAGAGGCCTGGATCAAAATTGTTTCATGTTCTTAGCCTAATCAATTCTATAGAAGAATTCTCTCAATCCTCCAGTCAGGGCCAAGAGAGATGTGCAAGATGAAGAGGACCAGACCATAGCTTTCACACTGAGGGCCAGTGATGTCCCTTGAGCTCGACTAGTAACACTCTGCTTCTTCAGGAGGCTGAAAAGCTAATAGAACAGGGCCATGCTCCCACTTACCCGTGGTTGTTACCATAATTGTCTATGATTGTATTGCCATATAATTCTGTCTTCAGGATGCTTTAAAATATATAGGATTGTTTGACTTGCCTTTAAATGGCTTTGATACCTGCAATTCTTCATTTAGTTCCTGATCCCTTTCAGCAAGAACTCTTCCACTTGGTCTACTCATAAGTACACCCAATAATAGCTTCACTGAACTATTGCTTTATTTGATAAATTATGCTTCTAGGTAAGAGGTTGAAAGAAAAATAAAGAACTTTCTGTAGAATACTAAATGGTGTTTCTTTTTTGTCAGAAGTTTTATTTATTTTTATGTCATGAGTAGCATTTCTTTAAAAAAATTGAGTCATTTTTATGTCTTAATAATGAAAGGCTATTCTGTTACCATTTGAGAATGAATACAATCTAAATTCAAGTTCCCTTGTTTCATAATAGATCCTTCATAACCCTTTTTCACCAATTTATTAGTGAAAATATTCTTACCAATTTATTTTAGCATTGTGCAGACAGGAGACCGTATTCCTTATGTTTGTTCTACTTACCTCATTCTACTTTATTTTAACAGGTTTGAAATCAGAAGCACAATTACTTCAGAAAATTCACCTCACAATTGTGCATGGATTCACCTGTCAATAATTTATGACCAATCTTGTAATGTACCCTCAAATAGTATTTGTGAGAAAAAGTTCTCAATATGATGATGAGGGCGAGGAAGAGCAGAGAAAATCATGTAGGATAGAAAAGAGGGCAGAAAACACAACAGAAAAGACATATTTGAGGTCAAAACAAATGTGGAAAATATCAAGAAAGCTCAACCAACTTTATTCTTGGTTGACAAACAGGATGAAGAAGCTGTAATTTCTGCCCTTATCAACTCTATCGGTAGGCCATTAGTTTGTCCTTGTTAACGGAGTCCTAGAACTAGAGTCAGGACAGCTGAACTTGAATTTTCATTCTATCTTTGACTAGGTATTTACCAGGAACTAGCCACAAATCCTTGGTTTTTCAAGGAGATCTTAATTTCTGGCTCTACTAGAGTTACTTCTTGTTCTTGAAAAGTGCCACTGCAGTCCATATAATGTGTTTTCATGATTCATTCATCTCCTTGTAACAGTATATCAGACCCAACTGGAAGGTGAAATGTATTTCTGAATATTTCTAAAGAAATTTTTAAATATCTTCACTTCAACCAGAGCTATTTAATTTTATTCATCAATATAATCATTATTATGATCAAAAGCATGATGAAAGAGCAGCAACCTCATCTCTTTTTTTCTCAACTAAATAGCCCAGAGAGTACGTCTGCTCCGTCTCTGACTGACAGGATCTTGTACAATGTGAAATTGCAGGAAAACTGCTCTTCTAAGAAAGCTTTCTCCTTTTATAATATGAATAATAAAAACAAATTGTTAATGAATATAAAAAAGTAACCAATCCTATTGGCAGAGATATTAACACTTTGGAAGGCAAAACAAGTTTTATTCTTTGTTATGATTACTCATTTGCAGTTTTCAGCAATTCCTCAGTAATTCTCATAAAAAGGTGTTGTTGGAACATTGGAACATAACTATGTTTTCTCATATGATGATCTGTCTCTTTCTTATTTTCTTTTAAACTTTCCCACTGGTACTATTTTTATTTCCAGTGGGGATTTCCATATCATTGGAGAGATATTTATGGCTTTCTCATGTTTATTAATATGTGAATAGAAACTGTGTCAAGGTCACTGATTTTTTTCACTTTAATATGGTTAGTTTTATGCTACATGAGTTTTGCTTTAATAAAAAATGTTAATCAAAGAAACTTTGGCCTCCAAATTATGTGCTGCATAATAAAGTCTATAATATCACTATTATAATTCGCCTCTCCTTAAAAATGATGATGAATCTGGCACCGGAGAAGAGGTAGTGTGTAGATAGTTTTCTGTTGACAAATAAATTTGGAATCTTGAATATCTAAGAGAAGAAGACAGAGATTTTTGGTGACATTTACTGTTGTCTTTTAATATACAAACCTGCATTGCCACTATCTGAAGAGATAGGTGGAAAGGGCAAAGATAATTCAGGCCAAAGAGTTAATTTAAGGAGCAAGGTGGAGTTTTGAAGAGATGTCACATATTTTAATTTTGTTTTTGGTTTGGTAAGTTTCTCCTGGGTCCCCAGTATGGAACAGATGAGTTGAAGAAATCATGATAATCAAAGAAAATAATTCTGGATATGGAACGTCCAGCTGTTCTTATCTAGAACAGATGGGCTAGGCAATCATAGCTGTGACTTAGACATAAAAGCACAGATGTGACAAGGGTGATTGATGGGGTAACGTAGATTGTTCTAGGTTGTCCCGGTCATACTATTCCTCACTTGTTATTATGTGTTTTTACGATGCACGTGGGGATGAGCAGAAAACATCCATACTTTTCTGGAAGTCAGAAAAGGGAAAATGGCTGCTAGCTGAACTTAAGTCTAAACAGGAAACTCAAAATAAGTAACAATCACACTAGAGCAACACTTACCTATTCAGGGACCACCATCTTCTCTTGCCAGAGCTGTGCAATTATTTTCAAAGCAGTCTCTCTGCATCTACCCCCATCCTCCAAAGTCCATTTTCAAATGTAGCAGAGTGACTCTGTTAAATTTAAAGCAAATCATGTCAGCCCTCTACTAAAACTCTCCTTGACTTCCCATATAGCTTAGTAAAAAAGTAAATCAAAACAAAAAACAAAAGACCTTTCCTTTTGTAAGATATATACAATTGTAAGATGAATAAAATGACTCCTGGGGTCTAACTTGACTCCTTTGGGTTAATCTACTTTTCTCCTCTTCAGTCATTTCATTCAGGACACTGGTGTCTCCACTGTCCCCCAACCTCTGCTGCTTCCCCCTCAGGGCCTGTGAGCTTCCTGTTCCCATTACCTCAGTGATTCTTATCCCAAATAGCCACAGGGCCTACTCTTTCACCTCGTCAAGTCTGTGCATGAATATCATCTTCTTTTTTTTCCAGATTCTCTTCTTTCATTGAAGTAGAGTTGACATGCAATATTATATTAGTTTCATGTGTACAACACATTGATTCTACAATTATATCCAAATACTCTCTACAATTAGTTCAAAGTTATTATAATATTATTGACTATATTCCCTATGCTGTACTTTCATCCCTTGAGTAATTTATATTATAATTGGAGGTTTATATCTTTTAATCCCCTTCACCTATTTCACCCCTCCTCCCACCCCCTTCTTCCCTATGGCAACCACCAGTTTGTTCTCCTCTCTGTTAATGAGTCTATTTCTGTTTTGTTTGTTTTATTTTTCAGGTTCCATGTATAAGTGGAATCACATGATATTTGTCTTTCTCTGTTTGACTTATTTCACTTGGCACGATACCGTCTAGGGCCATCCATGTTGTCATGAATGGCAAGATTTCATTCTTTTCTGTGGCTGAGTAATATTCCATTGTATACAAATATCACTTTCTTAATGAGATTGACTCTACCTTATTTACAATGACCAATCCTCCTTCCTTTATATTCTTAAGCTCCCTTACCCTCTGTATATGCTCATAACTCTTATCATAATCTAATATACTCTAATATTTTCTTATTTATCTTTCTTGTATATCATCTACCTTCCACCATAGAATATAGGTTCTAAAAGGTCAGAGAATTTCATTTTACACTGATGCATCCAAGGACCTGAGTTTGGAAAATAGTTCTAATTGCTATTGCATTAGAATCATAATTATCAGCACCTCCTAAGTATATTTTTGCAACCCACCAGTTGCAATTTCTAATATTCTATCTCCCTGCTTCAATCTCACATGCATTTCACTTACCTTTCCCTTCAAATTTTTTGCTCTCTTCCCTTCTATAACATTTTCTAATATATTAATTCAATGTGAATGACTAAATAATTATTCCTACTTTTTACAAGGTATTATGCTAGAGAAAGGTCTTTTTAGGTTTGTTTTATGTAGAATAATAACCTGATGAAGCATATGTAGCTTGAGACACATAACAAATCCACAAGAACTTCCTGATTGATCTCTCATAAAGACTGGCTGTCCCAACCCAAATATATTCCACCCTCCTTTATGTTTAGTATGTAAAAGTATTGGTAGACTAAAATAGTTCTGTTGTACTGATTTAGGAAGAACTTTTGGACAAGATCTAAAACAATCTTCTCATTTATTTCTCAGCTTTGGAAATGTAAGCAAAAATTGTTACCTGGCTTCCTAAAGTCACAGGTAGTTAGTAATAATTCTAAAAGTCTTGATTTCCAGTAAAATGTGTAAGTGTTCATGATCATGTATCAAGTGTGCTATAAACTATTAAACTGAGCCTATATACTGTGAGAAGATCATTGAACTGACAACAGGAGAACAATTTTACTCAGTTATTTCTGTCACTAACCAGTCATGACTTTAGAGCAATCATTTCATCTAGTTGGGCTTCAACCTCCCTTTTTGTAAAATGAAAGAGTAGAATCAATTAGACATCCTTTAAAAGGAGTCTTCCATGCTGATTTCCTGCGTCTATGATGCTTTCTACTATGCCATTGGGGAAAGGAAGAAGCTGATCCTGTAATTTGTTCTTTTTTCACAAAGGCATAGACAGCTTATACTTTATCTGAGTGACTCAGTGAGCGCGTGATGGGTAAGAGACTGGGTGATTTGAGTTCCTTAGACCAATTCTGTCTCTGCAGAGTCTGAGGGAACCTCCGAGGTATTGTCAGGATTTGCCTCCTTTACGCTGTAGTTACACAGGAAGTACAAACAAATGAGCAAAAGAAATCTGAGAAGGACAATCCCTTCAATAATTGTTCAGGCAGAGAATTGCCCAAATAGAAAACATGCTATTTCCCCTCTGCCTGACCAATTTGGCATTCAGAGTACAAGTTGACGGGAGAAGGGCTGGGCTTCTCCAGGCAGGAACTGGAGTCAGAGGCTTCCCCTGCTGCTCGCTGGGAGAGAAGAAGAACATTAGGGATGCCTTCAGTGCCTCCGTTCCTGAACTGTCTCAAGAGCAGCCAGGAGGCTTGGGGCACTCTAACCGCAGATCAGCCTCACCCCTGCAGGAATCCAGATGCAGGCCAAGTACAGCAGCACGAGGGACATGCTGGATGCTGATGGGGACACTACCATGAGCCTGCATTCTCGAGCCTCTACTACAACCCAGCGGCCGGAGCCTGGGCGCACAGGTACTCTGTCTCCTGGAGTCCAAATTGGCCAGAAAGGTGTGCGATGAGCTCTCTCTCTTAGGAATTTACAAAATGGAGGAAGGAGAAAAAATGTTTTCGTGATTTGCAGTAATGTGTAACTGTGCACTTTCTATAACTTGCATGCCACATATATCAACATCTGAAAAATGAAACTCGGTATGTACACAGATGATTGTTTTTCTAAGATTCTATTGCTGGCAGAGTCGGTTGAATTTGGGATGTGTTGTTTTTACTGAGTAGGTATAGCATCAATTACAGCAACGTCCCTTCCCTCCTCCTACCTGCCCAGGAAGGCCAAGTCCAGTGCTGATTTATATACCATCTGTGATTTGACCTGGAAGTTTAGATTTATAAAGGCTACCCTTTTGCTAGTTTTGAACTCATGGCTTTAGCAGGAGGTTTCCAAGCAGACCTATCAACCCTGTTATTTTGTTGTAATAATCCCACATCTTGAAGTTGTGAAGCTTTGGGGGAGTCATGCCAACATCAGGTGTCTTGTTTTACGTCCATAAAGTGACGGAGAGCTTAAAACAAATGCTTTCAAAGGTCCCTTTAGCACTAAAATTCTGTGATTCAATATAAATAGTGGCCTTGAATGCAATTATGTCTCATCCCATTTCTTTTTCTTCTATTGACTCCCAGAATATTATTGAGATGAATTAAATTATGAAAGTATTTCATTTTAGTTACATTTAGCTTCTGTCTTATGCTTTTGTTTTTAATAATTCACCCTCTGATACAGTAACAAAATATCTGTTTTTCAGTCCATAGATACAGAAGTCACATAAATGAGAAGGATCTTATTTCCTGGGTAACTTAGCCAATATGATTTTAGTTCTAGTGAAAAGACCTTACACTGTAATATAGGCAAGACTAGGTTCTAATTTACTGTGTGATATTTACAAGTCACTTAGATATTCTAGGCTTCAGTTTCTTCATTTGCAAAATGTTAATAATAGTAATCATGTGCATAGTGATTATTATGTGCCTGGTTTGTTTTAAGCACTTTTTATATATTAATTCATATTAACTTGAACCAATCTTAAATAGAAGTAATAAAACCTCTCTTATAAGTTGGTTATCAGTCCTAAGAGTCTGTAAACTACTTGGTAGACAGCAGACACATCTACCAAGCCTTTTTTCAATATTCTATTCTTTGAGCATCCCCAACGTGTTCTGTTTCACATTTTTTGTGTCAGTCTGATTATGCTGATCACTAATCCTTGTGAGAGTTCCCGCTCTAGTCAAAGGTAAAAAATGAAAAATGAAGTTTATACACAAGCCACTTAAAACCAGACTGAAATTTTCTTTTAATACTTGTATCTTAACATGTCCTTTCCCTTTTGAACATATCCAACTTTTCTTCATCTCTGTAAATCCAGACACACACCTTTCCACTCTTCTTTGCCATTTCTCCTTCATCAAAGAACTTCAGGCTTTCTTCCTTTCCCTACTGAATCTTTGCATTCACTGTCTACTCACTGAATGATTCCCCTACCTGGGACTAATTGAACTGACTGATACGGCTTTTTGTGTTTGTTTTCTAAGCTATCTAGTTATGTAGTAATCTATGAGGGGTTATTGGGAATTTCCAGCCTCTTGGATATGAAGCACAGTGACAACTTTGGGGTGTCAGCATCTGAAGCCACCAGATATGTGCTAATAGGCTATGATGTTTTCCCTCAACAAATCCTGTGAAGAGTTGGCTCTTGGGGCTCTGGTTTTAAGTGGCTTGTGTATAACTTCATTTTTCTTTTTTTACCTTTGACTACAGTGGGAACTCTCACAAGGATTAGTGAGAAGCATAATCAGGAACAGGGTGTACAAATAAATTCTGCTGATTTTGGAGGGTGGAGAGGGAGGTGGAGCAGAATAAAACACTAACTGAAACATCTGGCAAACTTCTTGTAAGAAGTGGAACTTGAAACAGTAGGAGAGGTTATAAACAAGTTCTTTAGAGGCAAACATCTGAAAATAGCTATTTTACTCTACATGTATGATTTGTTTTCATCTTGAGGTAGTGGAAATATTTAGAGGAATGTCACTACAGAAGTCTAATTATTTCTTAAGAAAATAGATCTGATATAATTCAGCTGTTAAAAATACCAGCAAAAATCACCCTGGGAATTTTTTGGCAATGCAGGAGATTCAGGTTCAACATAATATTATGCCTCAATTATGACTGGAAATATTAAATTTTCTCTTTAAAATTAGTAGAAATAAATTATATACATTCATTTATTTTTTATATTTTCATTTCTTTAATATAAAAGTTATGTTTGTGTTAAAAAAATGCTAAACAATCCAGAAGATGGAAAGGAAAAATGAAAGACAATAGCCTTAGACCTTCTTTCTACTTGGGGTCATGTTATTACACAAGGCATGTTGCAAAGTACTGAGGATACAATGATAAATACAATATGATCCATGTCTATGAGGAAACTTAAAAGTTTAATACAATTCTCAACTAAGCAGTAAGTATGATAAGGTGTTGTGATGGAAGCAGGCCATGGTACAGTGAAGAGCTTGGTCACTTCTGTCTGGTAGGGGCAGAGGAGGTGAGGAAAATTTGAGAGAGGAAATGAGCATTGATTGACTTGACTTTAAGATGTTCCACATGGTGTGGAATCAGAAATGCGAGGGCTTAAGGGGTAAGGGGCACTACAGGCAGACAGACACATGGGAGGAAAGCCCTGGGGATCTTATATAATTTTGTGTCTGCAGAGAACTACAAGGAGTATATTATGGCTGAAATGTAGGGTTAGGGGGACAGCTTGACAAGAGGTAAGTTTGGGAAGTTAAGGAGGGCCATTATGTCATAATGATGTATTTTGATTCTATTCAGTAGGTAAAATTAGGTCACTAAAATATTTAAATGAGGAGTAGCATAATCAATTTTGTGTTTTTAGAAGACCATGTAGGTTGCACAGAGGAGGGTGGATTGAAGGAATATGAAACCATACGAGCTAATACCAGATTTTACACTTAGCATGAGATTAGAAGAACTTGAACTGAAGTAGGGTGGGAGTGAGGAGGGGGAATCGTATTTGAAAGATGTTGAGGAGGTAGAGTTCAAAGAATTGGTGACTGGTTACAGTGCGAAGACAAGGAAAGGGAAGGCATAGGTTGACTAGGTTCCAGCTGATGTTATATAGACGGTGCTGCCATTAGCTGAGATAGAAATTAGAGGATGAATTCAGTTTGAGTTTGAGAAGCCTATAGAGAAGGGACATGCAGTTGGAGTGGGCCAAAAACATTTGTGTGTGTAGCACGGGGGCAGGTGAACACTTGAGGTGAGCAGGTGGATTGGAGGTAATGATTCTGAGCTGGATATGTATATAAGAATTGTTGGTATTTAGGTAGGAATTAAACTTTCTGAGATAAGTGAGATCACCGAGGAAGAGGATGTAAAATGAAAACACACACATACACAAACACACACACACAAAGATCAGAGGAGAAAAATGCCAAGAATAGAATCTTAGGGAATGCAATTAAAGGGCAGAATGTGTAAGAGATTCCACTAAGAGCTACTAAGAATGAATGGTAGGGAGTGACAGAAAAGGACCAGGAAAGACAGGCTTCTAGAAAACCAAGAGGCAATAACTTGACAAGAAATGGAAAAGTCAACAGTCATGAATAGTAAAATTTTAAAATAATAAACAATAAATACTCCAGAGAGATCAAGTAAGAGGAAGGCTAAAAACAATTTATTGTTTTAGCAATGAGGAAGACAACAGATTACTGGTAATTTTTAATTTCAGGGGTTTGAAAGGCACTAATAATTAAGTAGGAAAATAAATCATTGAAGTAATTTTCTGTTTTTTTTTTCTTTCTCTTTCTTTTTGAGAAGCCTGGATGCAAAGATAAAAGATCAAATGGTAGAGCTGAAATATTATAGGGTTGCAAGAGTCTTTTTAAAGTTATTTTTTAAGGTGTGAGAGATTCCAACTCAGTTGTAACTTGGAAAGAAGTGTAGCTGGAGCACCTCACAGCAGTAATATGCAAGGGAGAGAGACAGTGAATTGTGAGAGGCCAAATTCCTGCTGAAGATTAAATGAGATCCTGTCAAAAGAATATGAAAACCTATTTGGGTTTATTGGGGAGATTCAAATAAAATACCACACTGTACATAACACAGTAAATATTATCAGAAGCTGTGTATCCTTAGGCAAAGTAACTAAACCCCTAGGACTCAGTTATCTATCTATAAAATGGGAATTATAATAGTATCTACCTTACAGGGTATTTGTGAGGATAGATGAGATAATTCATATAAGGCGTTTATTTAATTAACTCAAGGAAGGTTTGCAATTATCATTAATAGCAATACTTTTTTTTGAATTATATTTCAAAAATGAAGCTCTTTAATTGAGATATAAAATTGACTCACCTAAATTTTTCAAAAGGAAAAATACCATCAAGTTTCTAATTGCTGTGAATTGGAAACTCAACAATAGGCTAGAAATAGCTTATATGTTTTTACATGTATATCCTGAAATTATAGGAAGAATAACACCATTTACTTTTAGGGAGAATGAAAATAGCAAATATTTGAAATAGATTCATAAGAGAAAGTGAACCTGCATTTTTATGAACACTGTAAAATAATCTCAAACCACAGAGATGAGGAGGCTTAAGGTTTACTATGTACCATATAGAGGATGAAGGAAAAAAGAGAAGTTTGTAAAAAGACAACATTAAAATGTAAAAAATATATCCAAAAGTTAGATACATAATTGCCAATGTCTCATGACTTTTTCACGTTAAGCCATTAAAAGTACAGTGATCTAAAGGGTAATTAATTTCTGAATTATTTTGTACCTTGCCCCCAGGTTAGCCTCCATTTCTCTGTGAGGCCTGGTTCACAGGGAAAAGCATACAAAACGTGGTGTTAAGCATGAACGACTTAATCTTGGCTCTGCCCCTAGCTGGCTTTATGCAGATTATTGAAATTCTTTGTGACTTTTCCAGCTTTTATGGTCTTCCCATTTCAGAGGCATACTAAGAGACTACAGCTGATAATGTCTGTTTCATTTCTTATGGGCCCTGGGAATGGAGGTGTACAGTTTCCCTCTCTGATGCCTGATGAAGAGTAGCTGGTGAAGTATGACAACCCTCCTCATCTACACCATTCTTATAACTACAAAGGAATTTGTATTCAAAACTGGACCTTAGCACTGTAGCCTTTCGTAGGATATAGTAACAGAATACAGGAATGGTTTTTTTCTATATTTATCTTATTATTCCTAGGGATGTTTATATCATTCCTTGGCCTGTCCACACCTTTTTCTTAACACGCCTCACAAGTCAGCTCAGGAATTCTCATCCAAAAAGAGAAAACCACAATATAGCCAACCCAAACTGAGGCACCTCCTAGGCAATTTATTTTTCTTATTTTTGGGTGGGGGTGGTCCCTAGAGAGAGACCTCATTATGATCAGGGTACTTGGAATAAAACTCAGAAATACTAAACCCACACTTAGAAAAAAAAATATCTAGAGGGAAAAAATAGCGTCAAAGAAAAAAGAAAAAGTGAAATCTGTAAGTCTGGTTTCCTATGAAATGACTATATACTCGCTGTAGAAACTCCCTAAGGTTGTATTTCTAGGGTCTTTAGGCAACGGGAAGGAGCTGTGAATCCTGAAGGAGGGAGGGAATGAGGGAGGAAGGGAGAGAGAGCAGAGTCAGAGTAGAAAAATGTCCAAATGATCAGGGAAAGATGATTTCTTAGAAGGGAATTTTAAAAACTTTGTTTCCTTAGCAAAAGTGAGGCTACACATCATTCCTATTCTGTCCTAGAGGCAATCTTATTAAGGATCATGTCTTTATTCCTTAGATGGGCATACTCATTATTAAATGATCTTCTAATTCCTAAAGTCCATGCCCTCACTTCACAGTAAAAACTTAATTTCACTCTTTTTAATCCTTTTGACAGAAAATCAATACCTCCCTTGTTCCCAATATTATGCAAGGGAAAGCAGGTTTCCTTAGGGCTAAATAATTTGGTAAATTTCCAAGTTCTTCTTTTTTATGTTATTATTTCTAATTTTGACAAGGGAAATATTAATAATAAATAAGGACAGCCCTTAAAATGTTTATATCTTTCAGGTGTGTATAAATAGGTTTGGGCAGGGATAGACAGGCATAAAACAGATATTTA
This sequence comes from Smutsia gigantea, assembly GCA_032199065.1. Lineage (NCBI taxonomy): Eukaryota > Metazoa > Chordata > Mammalia > Pholidota > Manidae > Smutsia > Smutsia gigantea. The sequence continues at coordinate 25,724 of JAVSCE010016365.1, forward strand.
TATATAGTAGACACATTAATTCATTCAACATTAATTGAGCTTATTTCAACTGATGTTCTAGGTGCTAGAACTGATGATGCTCAAGTGACTAAACAGACCATCTTTTCTTTTACTGGGGTAAGACAGAAATAGAACAGAAGAAATAAGTAAAATACATATTTGATGGTAATAAGAAATACGGAGAAAAATAAAGCCACTGTTGTGGTGAGTTCATTTACATATGCACTTGTACCTCTGGAATCTAGAAACATCCACCTGGTTAATTTTCTTGGGCTACATAGAACTTAAAAATATTTAGAGTTGTGGAGAGGACGTTTAGCTTAAGCTATATTCTGCCCTCTGATCTTTCTCTTTTATGTTCTGCTGATTTGAGATGTCCTTAAGGCCAATGCCTGGGGAAACCAGCAATTTCTAGGAAAATTTAGACCCAATCACTTAGGCCACCTAATGGAAGGAAATAGAGGAGTCAGCAAATTCCTCTCCTATCTGTTCGTGATTCAGATTTTCACACAAGTATGCCTAGGAAATGAATCTAGCCAACTCTGCCCTCTGCTGACAGAAATATTGCTGAAAAGTCAATAGATTAAAAAAAAATCAATCTGTAAAGTTTAACTTTAGGTAATCCTCTGTGCCTCTGTAAAAATTAGATAGTTGAGGTAATATTTATTTTTCATAATTTCATTTTTCACTCATCTACTCATTCAAATATGTATTCACTCTTCCTGCACCAGGCACTGTTTTTAGTACTGGAAACACACTGGTGCAAAGCAAGACTGAGATCACTGTTTCAATGGAATGAACATTGAATGGGAAAGAGATAGACTAAAACAAACAACCAAAAGCCATGAAAATAGTACTTAACAATCTTATTTTTAAAAGCATACATAATGGGGTGATGTGCTAGGCATGGATTCATGGACCTCTCCCAAGGATGTGCCGTTTATATAGAAAGCTTATTAACAGGAAGTAGCCTACCAATCTGAGGATTAAATAGTGCAGAGGTGAGGTGAGCTAATGCAAAAAGTTCTGTAAAGGGACAAACTTGTTTCCGGGATAAACAGACGCCACTGTGAGTAGAGCATTTGAGAGACAGGAGAGTCGTTCAGAAAGGGATGAAAGAACTAGGAAGGGTCCAGATGAAAAAACTCTTGTAGAATTTTAGTCTAAGGGCAAAAAGCTTTTGGAAGGTGTTGAAGTCAGGAAGTACCATCATCAAATTTCCATTTTTTACAAAGAGCAACTTGGATCTTAATGAAAGGTGATTTGTATTTTATTCTAATTGTAATTCATGCCATTGAAAGTTTTATGAAGGAGATGATTATTAGCAGAAAATAAAAATCACGTTTTAAAATGCATCAATGCCCCATGATTTTTACTAATTTCCCTACTACATTGCAGGTTCCAGAGGGTGATGATCATATTTTCTACTTCGATACTCTCTTCATCACTTATCATTCCCATTTAGAAGTAATGTTCAGTGCACATCTCTGCACCTGAACTGTATTGCGTAGAGGACTTTGCTGAAGAGGAAACGAATTCATGTGTTTTATCTTTCTGTTTGAGATCCTGACTTGAATCTCAATGAAATGAAATTCACAGGTCATGAAGAGATCAGTGTATATTTACAGGTTTTGCTCTCCTTTAGTTTCATTTTAATCACAGTGCTAGCTAGATGTTCCCTACACTTGCCTGGGGTTGTGGGGAATCTTCCTTATCAGATCTCCAAGGTCATTCAGACGGACAGCTGACCTCACCACGTGGCAGGTTTCCGCTGGACTCTGTGGGGCCTCTGCAATTACCACAAGGCAAACCCTGTGGGGGTGTGGGGCGGGGAAGGTTGTTGGCTACAGCTTTTTAAATTACCTAACTGGTTCAAAATTGAGACAGCTTAGATCATCCTTAAGGAACTGATGATCTTGTTTCATTGTAATCTGTTTTTGGAGGAGCATAAATCAAATGAATGCACAAAATCCTTACAGAAGACAGACTTTCAACAAGTAAATCCCAAAAAGAAACAGTCAAATGATCACTTCTCATTACTGACATGCAATTTGCTTTGCAGAAGCAACATATACGGAAACTGGGGAGGAGAGCGTTTTACAAAAGAACAACAAATTAATTTCATCTTATCTCTGATGATGTGAAAAAGTGAGGCTTGACATTGAACCCTTTGACAATGTTTCTGAGGACAGAAGGAATGTTATCTTCCACCGATTACTGTTGTTCTGCAAAATTTGTCCCCAGAATCAACTCCACTCATTTGTGAGCTGCTGACAAAGACCCAAGTGGAATTAAAAGGGAAACCCTGCCTTTTCTTTTGTTCCATGCAGAGCAGCGGCCTCCCTCCGCAGCTTGGCGTCCAGTGGCCCTGACCCTGCTGGCTTTGTGCTTGGTGCTGCTGATTGGCCTGGCAGCCCTGGGGCTTGTGTGTAAGTCTGCACTCTTGACTTGGGGGAGGATCCTGGTTCCAAGGTTTGTCTAGGATGAGAAGTACTTGCTATGGATTTTTTTCTTTATTTTAATTCTGGAGCCTGCGGATAATTCATTATATATTATTCTAAAGCACCTATAAATGATGAGTATGGAAGAAGCAATAAAATACAGCAATCGCTTGCCAGCTAGACTCTTAATATTCTGCTTGAGATAAGGTTTTTGTCTGTTTATATGTCAATATTGGAAATCAGCAATTTTTAATGAATGCACACTTCAGACCCCTTCTATTCCACAAAAAAATAGAGATCATGTTTTTGCTCTTACTAGGTATGTCTGGTTCAGTGAGCTAATGCAAAGGAAAGAGATTTCAGTCTAAGGAGAAACGACCCAGGTCCTTAATCACCATATTTTTCAAAAAGTTCAGGAAGTTTTGGAATTATTTTGCAAAATTTTGTGAAAATCAAACAAGAAAAAATACATGTGTTAAAGTCTTTAAATTTCAAACTAGTAATGGCAAGCTCAAAAACTTAGAAAAGGAAGTGGATGAATTTGCTTCATCAGATTGACCCCCTCAAGCTCCTTGAGCAGTTGAAGAAGGTGGTCCAAATTAAAAGGTTATATCAAAGGGCCAGTTTTAATGACAAAAATTTGTTTATTATAGAAAATTTTAGAACTTTTGTTTGTGATCTTAAATTTTAACATTAAAAATATACTTTCAGTGTTTCTATCCTGACCCCAACATTTTTACCTCATTTTGGTATAACTGATTATTGTTAGCAACCACCACTCTTTGTGGGAATAAAAAGCAACTTTCCTGATTCTTGAAGGGTTTCTCTACTTAGATGTAGAAACGAACTTGAAACCTAGGTGCTGGAATTTTCTAGCCAACTGATAGTAAGAAAGTTACATGTTCTTACTGAACCTAGTCGCAAGACAACAAAAATACAAAAATGATCATATGAATATTTTAATGACTGAATGAGGTAACAGTATGTGTACTGTTATTAATGTGAATGACCAACAGGTAAATGAATTTGTGTTTTTAGGTTGAGGAGTGGGTTGAGCATATACAAAAAATATAATGGTTAAGGAATTTATTCCTGTAGTTGGAAACTGTTAGTATGACTCCACATTTTCAGATAAGGAAACAGACTTAGATAAATTAATTTTCTAAAGGTAATACAAGTTATTCTATGCTATAGTCCAAACCCAAATATGGGCAATATGGGATCTCAGAACTTGAGATCATAAACAATATGCTGTTTTCCCCGTGCATAGAAAACAGAAATAGAAATGAGGAAATAAGCTGTTCAGTCTGACTTGGTAACTTGGGTTAGTTTTTCAGTTCTACCAGCTCTCCCATACTCAGCAAGACAGCATTTCTGAAAAGGAAGAAAGATTGGGGAATCTCTCCCAACAGCTGCAGTCTCTCCAAGCCCAGAACAGGAAGCTTGCAGAAACTCTGCAGCGTGTAGCTGAAAAACTCTGTCGTGAGCTTTATAACAAAACTGGAGGTGAGTGAGTCCTGGTCACTGAACTCCCCTCTGCCCTCAAGATAACTGTGAATATAGGCCTGACTTTCCCATCACTGTACCTGGGAACCCCCTATTAGTTACCCAGTTGCCCAGCCAAGTTAATAAAGAGTTTGAGCATCAAGGTCATTCTCAGTTATTGGGATCATTTGGTTCAGATATGTCTACTTTACAATACATGATGGGATTCTTCAAATTCAGACATTTTAAACAATAAAAACAACTAACTTTGAACAACCAAAATAACACTACAAGTAAATAAAATACAGGGTTATTTCTCAATTGACCTTGGCACATAGAAAACTAACAGTAGTATACATTTCATAATGCACTTACAAGTCCTTCCCTATGAAGAAGTTAATGAAATCATAACTATAGTTCTCAAATTTTAAGAATCATACTGGGGTCTGGTTAAAAATGCAGATAAATGGAATCAAATTACAGTTATTTTAATTCAATAAGACTTGTGTCAGTGCCCTAAATCTGCATTTGAGTGAGAACCACTGGATGAACCTACTCTGATAAAAAGTACTGGATGAGACTAGAAGCATCCCCACAGTCCTGTGTTTTTTTCTCCCATCCTTTTGGGGTTTCATAACACCCAGATCTATTCAAGTCAGACTTCCCTTCTGTTCACTTCCTCCTGCACGCGTAGGAAGCAACATACGTTTCCAAGTGTCCTCTTTCTGTTTTTTCAGGGACTTTAAAGTAGGATGAGTTCTCTTCATCTCCCATACCTGTGCCACTTCCCACACTGACCACACACCCTGATTGCATGGTTACCCAGTAAATACCCAGTAAAGAGTATCAATTGACACACTGCCTCAAAGTAATTCTTTCCCTCATGACTGATAATCTCACTGGTCACAATTTTCTTTCTTTCTTCTTTTTTAACTTGATTGAGGAATACTTGACAAACACAATTGTATATATTTAAAGTTTGCAGTGTGGTGATTTGATTTGATATACACCCCCATTAGGGAATGATTGTCCAGGTCAAGATAATTAACACATGTACCACTTCACACATTTTTGTCTTATGTTTCTGGCAACCCTGTGTATATTTTCTTTGTTGGGTACCATATCATCAAAAGGTAATCCAAATTTCTAGGAAATCAATGGCCTCTGAAATTTGTATCTAGCTGTATAAAAACAAATAAAAAGAAAGCTGTACAAATAAACTGTGTATAGTTTAAATACAAAGTCTACACATGCAAATGTATTAGTGATGTTCCTTATTCTCATGAAAATGTTCGTATGTTTTTGGTTTGGTGTTAGTTTCTCAGTTTTGCTCCTCTGTTCTCCATTTCTTACTTTCCTCTTTCCCATTTTCCTTCTATCCACCTATCCATCCATTCAGCTAGTATTTGCTGAGGAACTGATGCATATCATACAAAACATACAAAGGATTTCTGCCCTGGTGGACCTCTTGTTCTATGGTGGTGGTAATAAGTAGATTTAAAACCATAAAATAAGAAGACCAGCTTGTCTCGGTTTGTCTAGTTTTAGTACTGAAAGTCTCACATTCTAGGTTCCAGGCATACAAGAATGATTGGTCAGCCTAAATATAGCACATGGGAGGGTAATCAATTCCATGGGAAATAAGGAAGACAAGGTAAAGGGGATCAGGGATTCAGGGATAGTGTGTTGCTGATTTAAATAGGGAGACTGTAAATCCCTCATTAAGATGATGATACAAGAGCAAAGATTAATGAGTTGAGTGATTTAGCCATGTGGGCATATGGAGGAAGAATAAGCCAGGTAGTGGCCACAGAAAGTACAAGAGCCCTAAAATGTGAGTGTCTTTGCGTGTTCAAGGAATACTGAGGCGTCTGTGTGCCTGGAGCAGAACGAGGGAACAGAAGACTAACAGGAGGTGAGGTAGAGATTCTTTATGGCATAAGGAAACATTGTAAGGAATTTGGCTTCTACATTGAGAAGAATGAGAAATTATTACAAGCTTTTATTATTTATGAGCAGAGGAAATGCATCTCTGGCACAAGCGTTTAAAGGCTCATTCTGCAAACATGTTGAAAGCTTAGAAGAGGGAAGGATAGAAAGAGAAATCACATAGGAGATGGCTGTTAACTGCAAAAGTAATTCAGGAAATATGATGGTGCCTCAACTAGGATATTATCTGGGGAAACAAGTGCATGGTGGAAGAAAGTGGGGTGTCAAAAGAGAAATAAAGGAGTCAAAAATATCTGCAATTTTGGGGCAAAGCAATTAGAAGAATAGAGATATGACAAAGTGAAATGGCCCAGAATTCTGTGGTTATGAGAGGGAAGGCTAAGAACAGGATTGCTACTGGGCAGGTTGAATTTGAAGCATAATTTGGAGATTCGTGTGGAAATATGAGTGGGAAGTCTGATGTATAAGAAGAAAGTCTGGGCCAGAGATAGAAACTGACTTACAAAGAAATCTAAATTATGTATTTATTTAAAACCATTTTACAGTATGAAATATTTCAAATATGCAGGAAAAGACACACAATAATATGATATTCATTTGTGTATTGACCACTCAAATTTTAACAGGTTAACATCTTGACCCAGGATTGTTTTTAAAATAAAGACATTTTAATGGAATGATTGAGTTCCCATCCCACCATATAACCACAAGGGACTTGGTTACAGGTTCCCAACTCTCAAAGGTCCCAGGCCGTGTACCAATGCAGGTGTTAAGACTATAGCTCTCAGGGCTTACTTCCCAAATTTACAACCATTAGCCATGTAGTCCCATCTAACCTTTGACCTGTGTACTCACTTTTCTGACTCTGATGCCCATCTTAATTTCTGACATATAAAGATTTAGCATTCTAATTCATGTTTGTATTTATGTAATTTTTCTGAAATTTTATTTACTTGTGTTTACAGTGAGAAAGGAGTCCATATTCTACTGGTATATATTGCACCTAAACAAATGCTTTCACTATTATATAAGGGATTATGAGGAAGAAAATTATAGAAACTTCAATTGTTTCTTAAATGCAATGCATACTGAGTTTCTGAACATCTGAAGATTTCTTTATGAAACTGAATATCCTGTCTGTATGCTCAGTTACATAGGGTAACGAGCAAGAAAGTGCCAATCATTCATTGATAGATTCTATAATCCATGAAAGCAGGTAGTGTCTTTTCTAATTTCCACTGTGTACTCAGTATCAATTACAATTCAGGGCAAATCATGGGTGCTCCATAAACATTTGTGGTTATCGTTGCCTCGTCAATTACATGACTAACCGAAAAGGAATCAATTCTTTCTGGGGCCATCACATACACTATAATTTCAAGATAGGAAAGACAGCAGACTTGAGCAAAAAATAACATTAAAATTGGTTTCTTTCCAAGAACACAGTTGCAGCCCTTGCCCAGAAAAATGGAAGTGGCATGGGGATAAATGCTACCAGTTCCATAAAGAGAGCAAGAGCTGGCAGGGCTGTGAATACTTGTGCAGTGCTGTAAACGCCACCATGCTGAAGATAAACACGCAAGAGGTGCTGGTAAGGTCCTGAGGCTTGGCTGGTCTTGGAAGTATTCTCAAAAAGAGGTCTTTGAAAGAGCTATTCAAAAGATTCTAGGGAGTCAAGGTCCACAGACTTTTCCACTTACTGCAGTCAACGCCCAGGTTTATCCTGGTGCTTGGAATGATCCCCTGAGATAAATAAAAGGAGTTCTGTTCTCCACAAGCACCCACCCCTTAGGAACAGGAAAGAAAGGTCTTCAAACTCTCCATCAGCCAGGCATCAAAGAGTATCTTAATTGCTTATGTCTTTTGGTTTGGTGAGGAAGGGAACTATATTGATGCAATGTCAGGAAGATGAAAATAGCACTTCCTGCTCTTCCACTATACAAGTGACACAGCTTTTGATTGAAAAATATTTAATTAAGGGATTACTGCAATCTGCATAATAAATATCTTGCCCCCCAGCAGTTTACAACCTAACGTTGACTGGTCAAGGCAAAAATGAAAATAAAACTATAAATTCACATATTTTGAGTAAATACTTAAAGTACACTGTTAAAAAATGATACGGTTGTTCCCCCCCCCCCTTTTTTTTAACATTTATTATTGCCCTTGGATTTAATTTCTCAAACCTTGTAACCATTATTTTACTTATTGTTGTTTTAGCCAAGGTCTTGGCATAGAATGGTTTATCAACAAAGGGTTATTTAATTGAAGTAAGTGCCCAGCTCTCTGTGGAAACTCTTCACCTCCTTCTAGTTACATCTTAATTTCTACCCACTTCCTGAAATCTGCAGTGAATGAAACTCTGCAATCTCTATCATGACTAAAATAATATTTTTCATCCTCTCTTAATGGCCTAATTTAGGCAGCAAGAGAGGAAACTGATTTGACCAAGATAGTGTAGCCTAGGATAAGCCCTCCTAAGTTCTCTTATTCTCTTTGGTTCCTCCACCTCCAGAATATACTGAAGACTCAAGCATATAATTGAACTATATAGTGTATACAAAAATGTCCATATGAATATTAGAAAAGGAATTGTCATATATATGACTATATATGTATATATTAAATATACAAAAATACACACATATATAAACATATGAAAAATGTATTTCTCCCCATCTTAGTCTGAGACAAAGCATTCTTCCCAATTCTTCTTTTACCTCTTTTTGCATTGAAGTATATTCATTATTCTTTTCTTTTTCCTGGTCTGTCCCTTTCATTTGTATTCATAAAGTTTACTTCCCAATTCTTGCCCTTTTCCTTCCCTATTCCCAGAATTACTCCACATCTCTTTGTGAATCTGCCTCCCATACTTTCTATGTGAATCTTAGCGTGGACCCTGTGGTTTGAAAGCAATGGGTTTCTTTTCTTGTTTTCATAAATAAAGTTGGTCGATGTGATTCTTGTTTCAGAATATCAGTATATATTCCGTGCTTATTAAGACAAAATACATTCTTTAACTTGGACAAACTGACCTTAGCCCAGATGCTTTTCTTTCCCTTCAGAGTACTATTATCTCTGTGAGGTGTGAGGCAGGACTCATGTTGTTCTCATATTAAAAGTGCTGGCCGGCCCTGCACATGTCTGCATATATGTATTGTAACATCTCTAAAGCTAAAGGTTTTCTTGTGTGCCTTTTGCAGGAGTTTGCCTTGCCTCAGAGCTACTCTGAGTTTTTCTACTCTTATTGGACAGGGCTATCCCGCAACGGCAGCGCCAAGACCTGGCTGTGGGTTGACGGAGCCTCTTACTCCTCTCAACTGTAAGCCTTCAAAACACTGTGTGGGAAAAACTAATAAAGAGGTTTCATCTGAGCGATGGAGTTCAACAATTGGGTTTAACAAACACTAATCAAACGTCAGTGTTGTATTGGAAACGATGTTTGTAGGAGGATGTATAAAGCATAGCGCTTGCTCCTGAATGGCTTATGAATCAGTGAGGGAGACAGATACCAAGTGCTAGTAAAATAGTAAGGACACTTCTCTGTTTGGTTGCTCTCAGAAATTTGTATTTCAGGGCCTGAAGTCCCCTGAGGCATTATTAAGTATCTGGGATTCACTGAGAGAAAAAGAGGAAGGGAGAGAGAGATCTTTTATGCATGAATAAACTGAAGCCCGTGTTGTAATGGTGACTTTCCCAAGGTCACACAACCTCACAATTTGTCAATACCCAGAGATGGTGTAAGACTTAGATTTCTTGGTTTTCTGTGCAGTGAAATGGGGAGCACATCTTTAAAAATACAGTCTCAGAGAATAAATTTACTAACAACATAAACAGTAGCATTATAAAGAATTAGTTTTACTAATGTGAGCATTTAGATAGAAGTGTGCATGGTATCCTTTGAAAGAGGTAAATGTAATACTAATACCAAAATGTATTATAGTTAGAGCCATGTTTGCACCAAAATCTTTCTTCTCTATATAACTATGTAGGATTTATTCTCCGGGAAGATAGGACATATCCAATGTAATCACTTTTATTTTATGGTTAAATAACTGAGTCCCAGAGAAGGTAGATAATTTTTCATCTGACAGTAAAATCATATGACACATTTGGATTATAACATGGATCTTAATTTTAGTTAGAAACAGTTTTGTTGTTTTGGGTGACCTGACACTTCTAAGAATGAGTATGGAAATTGAAGAGACTGGAAAAGAAAAAAAGAGCTCGGTGATCCCATCCTTCCAGTAAACTCATTCTGGGTGTCTCTTTAAAAAAAATTTTTTTATTAAGGTATTAGTGATATACACTCTTACGAAGGTTTCACATGAAAAAACAATGTGGTTACTACATTCACCCACATCATCAAGTCCCCACCCACACCCCAATGCAGTCACTGTCCATCAGTGTAGTAAGATGACACAGATTCCCTGTTTGCCTTCTCTGTGCTACACTGTTTTCCTCTGGGTGTCTCTTTGATAATTTTACCAAGCTGGGAATACTTCCTATGTACTTTCTGGGTACTTAATATTTCATTTTAGAAATAATGTGATTAGATTAACTTTTTTTTTTCTTTTTTAAGGTTTGAAATCATAATAGATTTCAGCAGCCTAAGAAGCAGGGACTGCGTGACCATCCTCAATGGAAAGGCTTTCTCCAAGGACTGCAGAGAGCTGAGGCGCTGTGCATGTGAAAGGATGGCGGAGGTGGTGAAGCCCGAGGGGCTCTGTTAGCTTCCCTGGACCGTGACGTGCGGCTGACAGACTCTCCTGCTACAGCTGGGACTCCAGGCCCCCTTCAGAGAAAGTGAGGATCAGAACCAAAGTCAATCACTTTCTGTGTACCTGGAATGGTTTGGTTTCCTATTGTCTTCCAAATGATCCGTGTCTCTGCAACAATTCAACAAAATGTTTGAGCCAGGTGAAATCAATGCAAGGGGTATTTAAGACATTGAGAAATGGGGAAAACATAAGAATGGCAATCCCTCTGGTACAAGAAGGATTTTCATGTTTCCTGTTCAGGGTCACCAGCACTTGTGAGCTTGGCTTCATACCTATGTTGACCACTCAGAAAGAAGTCCTATTTATGTACCAACCATCCCCAGGAGCCCATAAAGAGGCAATCTGCCTCCTTGACTTAGAGATAACTTTCTAGTGTTCCTCCTCCTTAGCATCTTCCTGTTTCCATGTCCCCCTTAATATTGGGAGAAATGTGACCTTACTGAAGTAGAAGAAATCAATGTATGTAGCATCCTTTGCTCCAACAGCCAGGCAGTCCATGAGAAATCAGCAATCATTCCCTAAAGTGTGCTACCAAATACACAGCTCCTTCTTTTTGTTTCCTTCAGGTCATACTTTTCCCTCCCCAATCTCTCAAGAAAGACCCATCTGGCCTGCTTCCCCCTGGGATAATTCCCTCTATTAGGATCTTAACTTCTTACAAACATAGACCCTGCCCCCACCCCCCATGTCCATTTAAGACTCAAATGATTGTCTTCTTTCCCTAGGAATGTCTTCCAGGAAAGAAATATTCTTAACTCAGTTCCATATCAGAATTAAGGTCCCTGATGCTCCCTTCAGAGAAATTGAAGATGAGAACTAAAGTCAATTGCTTTACGTGCACCTGTAATAGTTTGGCTTTAGTTCTTATTTTCTTCCATTTGATCCACTAGGTACTGATGATATAATAATAATAAATGTAAATAATGTGAGGTGTGTGTGGTTTTGGAATGGATTTGTGATTTTGGGAAAAATTCAGCATGGAGATGCTCTTCAAAATACGATAGCAATCGGTGTTTTGGGTGGCTGTGCCTTACTAACACTTTGTAGGGATTCTACAAGAGTACTGATCATTTGATTATTTGAGGAAAGCAAGAAGTCTTTGAGACGCATGCTGTATTCAGGAGGATGGTTTTAACACTTTCTTAAAATGGATCGTTTGAGGCAAGTTTATGTCCTCAGCAACAGGGTGAGTTATCCAATCAGGTCATGGAAAGTGAAAGAGAGTCTGTGAGAGCTGCCTACGTAGCTGGCTTCTTGCATAGGCGCACTTCCTCTGGATGACAGTAGACCCAGTCACGACAGGGTCATTGCATAACACCATCACAGCCACCGATTTTGCTGGCTTATAGGTAAATCAGTTTTAGGGGTTTAACACCAGAAAGGGTAATCTATTATAAATTATAAATCCTTATTTTTCAATAGTGGAAACTGGAGTGCTTCTGTTTTATTTTCAACAAACTATCTCATGATCTATGAGATATTTCAACATGATCTATCTCATGGTAAGATGACATTAAGTTAGGAAATAAATGATAAGGAGACCACTTGTGTGTTCATTTTCATAGGACTGTTTCACTTATCAATTACTACTTGCATATATTTTCCCTAAGAATTTTCTGTTCATATTCTATTGACTAGCTAGGAAATTTCTTCAATGTTTAACACACTTTGTATTGATGTTCTGTGCTGTCAAAAAAAACCCCTGCATTTGTGGTCATAAAATGAGAGTTTTACATTCCTTATTCTAATTCATTATTAGGCAAATCACTTTATTTCATGAAGCTTGTTTCATTAAGCATAAAGTGGAAATATGTATAATTTCCTCATAGTGTTACTGTTAGCTGAAATGAGGTAAATGTGAAATTAATTTCATAACCTAAATTACAATATAAAATGTAAAAGAGATTCAAAATATGTGAAAAGGGAGAGAAGGATTTAGTGATTTATTTTTTTAAAAAGGGGAGCGCAAACAAACAAAGATAAACAACCTTCTTTGGAGACCTGTGTTCATGAGCAAATTGTAGAAAGACACCCACTTTGGAGGCTGTAGATATTACCAAATATTTTCTACAGTAAGTACAGGTATTTAACAGACGTGGTTATTATAATAATTGCAACGAGAAATGTGGATTAGTCCTTCAGTTAAGCAGTTAAGTGTTATTTAAGCCTTACTACTGTAGAAAATAAACATGATTAGTATGAGAAAGTCAAATGCCTGTGGACTAAGTTGTAAAATAGGGACATAGCGCACATTAAATTTTGACCCCTGGGATCCTACCTAACTGCAGTCTAGTTCAGGGTTAGATGACAAATGTGTCCTTACATGCATGTCATTGCTTTAAAGAGTCTAGCTACCTGGACAGTGGTTGTCAAATATTATTCTCTCTCCACATGTGCAACCTAAGGGAAAGTGCCACTTTAGAGAGTGAGGAAGGGGGAAAATAGCACTTATTTGACATATTTGCTGTTGTTGAGCTTATTCCTGCCCATCTTTTCCTTCAATCCCCTCATCTGATCTCAGTATACAACCAACACTGATCTCAATATGAACAAATTATTTCAAAAGAACAGAAAAGGAGTATGACACGACATCTCTCCACAAACTTTTACTTACATTTTAAGAATAGGAAACAATCATAACATGCATTTGAAAATATGATTTGCTGAAAACAATTTTTGTTGTTGAGAACAGGAGAGAGCCGCATCCTATAAATTGTTTTTTCAGTAGAAGAATTTTTCTCTCTCAGCTCTTGTATGTTTAGGTAATTCTGAAGAAACTACAGGAAAAGTCAAACAAGGAACATCGCTTTCCTGGTAGATTTGAGTTCCCCGGAGTACACAATGAGGTATTTCTTTTCCTGAGGATATTGAACCAGCTCTTAAAACTTATCAACAGGAAACATTTCATGAGCCCTGTAAGGCAGGAAGCGTGAGCAGTGTAATGGGAGCATTTGCTTTCGGGTTAAAAGCAGATTATGAAATAAGTAGATAAGTCTAGTAGGGTGAGTCAGGGTTGGCCTTAATATTTGGGAGTCAAATACCTTGGAAGTGATTCTTGTCATTTTTGAAGAATACATAAAAGCAGGATAACCTGACTTAAAGTGTACATACCTTTTTTTTTACAAGCTTCATTGTATGAATAGATTCTTGGAATCTAATAATATGTATTCTTAGTCTATCAATATTACTATTCCAGTGTTTTTCTTCTTACACACTTAATGTACTTTAGCAATCCCGTATAACAAAGCCTCTTTACATTTGTAGAACAAACTTTTATGTTCCCTTTTCTTAAAGCTAACTTGGAACTCAATGAGGTGGAACAAAGATACTCAATTCATTATTGGTGAGACTATGATATTAAACTGGTTATCTCAGGTCTAGGGCCTGATCTCTTACCACTCACTGCCTTGAAAAAGGCCTGGGTATTATGGGTCAAAAGCAACCTGCAGGAAAAAAATCTTCCCCCCATAATATCTGTGTGGAAAGCAGCATTGCCCCTGAGGAAATGTGTAGGAGCTTATGCCAGCTGCACCGAGATAAGATTCTGACTTGTAAATACTGCACCAAGTACTGGCAGGGTGACATCAGCAGAAGGATGTTTGCCTTTGCTTCATTGTACTTTTTCTTAAAAGAGTTATTAAACGCTTCCTATCCTTTCTCTAAACATAGCTCCGTGACAATACTTTGAAGAACCTTGAAGACAAACAGTCTTTACAACTAATAAGTGCTATTGTTTCTCCTTTATTCCAGGTAATTATATTCAGCTGCCAGCGGCCAGCTGTGAAAACCCAACACAGGAGACAATTTATGCTGGGTTTTCTTTGCTAGTCTCCTTTTCTAGGTTCAGCAGAAAACTGGAGAAAATCCTTTTTGTTGAAATTCAAACCAATTATACTCCAGACCAAGGGTAAACAAAGGAAAAGAAACCCAGAAACATGCCCTTCCCATTCTAGAAGGAACTTATCATTCAGAGGTGACCTGTTACAGTAGACTGCTAGGTTCATTTAAATGGTTGACATTGCCTCAGTGAATTAGGGTTTACTTTACTTCATTGATTGAAGTGGTCTTTTTGTTATAAAGACAGAAAGATGAGATTGTAATATAGCTCAGCTATGCCATGTGAAAATGAAAGGTTAAATGAAATTATATTGACTTTAGCAAGTATTTGATAATCTACTTGGTAGTAAGCTGTTCTGGGGATAATAAGGGATAATAAGTGGTAGAAAAGTAATATAGTAATAATAATAATTAGAAAGGAATTTGTCTTTCTCTAGATCACAAGATACTTTCCTACCAACTGTCTCTTGGGAACAAGCTAATTCATGTTCAGGGAGCCTGCAAACTTAGGGCACAGATTGCCTATACATTTATTTAAGATTCATTAACTTTAATTTACTCTCTCTAGAAAGCTGCTGACGTTTTACATATAAAAGTTATCTTTGTAATATTCCTGTAACATGAGCAGGAAAGGGGTCATTTTTTACCTGGAACACACAAATAAGGTTGATGATACATATATTAATGATTTAATCCTCAAAGAATATTTTGAAATAAGTCTGTTATTATTTTACCGTTAAGAAATTGAGGCACAGAGACATGCATTTAAAGGTTCTGCAGTGTTAACTTTGAGAGTCTGGGCCATGAGCCCTTTGATTGGTGAGCGGTGGGATGGGCAGCTGTTCTTTACTGGAGACACAGCGGTGTTGCCAGCCTGACTATTCCTTCCACTTACCTGAAGTGCTAGTAGTTCATCTCTCCATGAGAATCCTACAGCCATAAAATGGGTATTTATTATCTTACAGGAAACAGAGGGCAGCCTGTCTTCCTTCCAGTTTGAAAATCCGTCTCTCCAACCTTCCACCTTCCCAGCCCAATAACATAATGCCTGGAGGCCTAAAACATGCATAGAATTATCTGGCAAGAGAGTCCGTTTAAAAGGCCACATTTATTTATTTATTTTTGTGAAAAATCAGTCAGCTAGACCTACATCACCACGGCAATGATTTATAGATTTCTGTATGGATTTCATAGTCACTGTAGACTAAAGAAAAGGAAGAGGAAAAAAAAAGAATGGAAATTATTTTTCTTCAGTTTGTTCCAAAACCTGTAACGTTTTGTCCTCTGTAGCTCTAAATTAGTTTTATTCTTAGCAATCTGAACAATGTCAAATGAGTGTCTGGAAAGTATTGACGAACGTTACGTAGTATAAATGCAACAGTAGGTTTTAAGTCCCAGGCAGGCAGTCTCATTGCTCACGCACTGGTTTACTTCTGCACTTGCTCTGAGTCCTTTTGGGGTAGGTTTTCCAGTGACCTGTTCTAAATGCTTTGTAAGAGATCTCTTCGAGTACAATTTCTTTTAGACAGAGGATCTTAACGCATACTTCTCACAGATAAAATACTTCCAAATGCTGCAGTTAGCGGGAGTGAGGAACTTGTCCTTGAGATACCCACACAGCTGGTTAGTCGACTGGGGTGTTTGTAACGGCGACCTGGAGAGGCAAGTCAGTGGATCTGAGGTTAGGTCTGGGGCTAATGGTGATGTTCTTGTGGGTAACTTGTAAGGGGTGTGTAGCTTTTCATTTTGGTTTATTTTGTTTTAATATGGCACCTTCCGTGGTATTTGTCCTCCATTAATAATGGAGCTGTTTTCTCTCAATAAGAGTATGGTAATGTATTTCAACAAAATGCATGTTAAAAAAATAGATACAGAAAGTAGGCTCTAAATTAGAATCTCTTTCTTAACTCTTAATTCTCAAAATAGTAAGGCAGCCCTGTTCACCAATCTCTCTGGTTGTTTCTGAAAAACTTAATATGGAAATTGCTTAATAACACCTATAGTCTCTTTCCCTTAGCACTCTCTAGCCATTAACTGATACAAAGGAAATGTTCTTGATAATTATATAATACTTTTCATTCAGAGTCTCAAATTTTGATGTGAATGTGCTTATGGGGTAACAGCAGCAAAGCCACTCTTAAACTATCACGGCTTTGATTCAATCAGAAGCCTGAGAAATTATCATGGCTGGTTATGTCTCCTGGAGGAAATCGGAGGTGTAAAATAAAATGAGCTTTTGAATGCTCTCAGGTTTCTAATTTTTCTTGGAACAATTCCGTCAGACACTTACAGGTCAGGAGAAGGAGGGGAACCATCTTGCCAAAGCCAAGGCTGACTGAGTCCGTCCTGAGACAGTCCCACCCAGTAACCATAGCCACTTTTGATCTTCCTCAGGCTGCCAGTGATAAAGTCCTGTAGGAAACAAGATTTGGACAGGGAACTGAGAGGTTAAAAAAAAAAAAAAAAGCCCCACAGCAAATTATCATGAAACACGAAGTGCAGCATTTTGCCTTAGGCAGAAGTTAATGGGAATCTAAGAGCTGGAGAAAGAGAGAAGGGATATATTTTACAGCCTTTTTTTCTCTAGTCGTATGTTCAATGTAGTGTTAAGGATTATGGGCAAAGTAGGCATCTGGGATTAAAATTGTTTAACAGATTCAGTCTGGCAGATAGTACGTCAAAAAAAAAAAAGGGATGTGTCATACTGAACCCTTATTATGAGAATTAAAAACATCCTTAACATCGATCATTCTTTTCCAGTATACTTCAATATGAGAAATCATTTAGAAAATTCCAGAAGCAACTTAAGCCAAGCATATTTTGTTAGAAGAAACATAACTAACTTTTGTCACCAAATTTGCACAGGAAATACAGTGTAAGCCTATAACAGTAATAAGTCAGTTCAAGTTGCCTTGGTTTACGGAACATCCTTAACTTGTTCTCCCATTACTCTTGAAAAATTAACTTTGACTAATTACTGAATATAGCAGGCATACATTTTTAATAAGGTCAGAAATACATAACTATACATTCCACTTCACACAAATTTATGAATACAATGATTTCAGGGAGACATTGTTCACTTGTTAAGATGTTAGTAAACTAGGTTTAATGTCAATTAAACATCTCATTTAGCAATTGCTTATTTTCATAGACCCGCCCATTTCATGACATCACTTCACAGTTGTAATGTATGTATATCTAGTGGGTTACATGTCAAAATAGTACCTTTAACCTCCCCCATTATTTATTTATTTATTTATATTTTTTATTTTTATTAAGGTATCATTGATATACACTCTTATGAAGGTTTCACATGAAAAACAATGTAGTTACTACATTCACCCATATTATCAAGTCCCCCCCCCCATACTGCATTGCAGTCACTGTCCATCAGTGTAGTAAGATGCCACAAAGTCACTACTTGTCTTCTCTGGGCTAAGCTGTCTTCCCTAACCTCCCTCCATTTTTAATTAACAAAGGACATTGAAATAACATACTCTCTTCGATTCCTTGATATCCATTTTATTTTTTGTTTGTCCAATTAAAAGGAGAGCCAACCATACTAATTCTTATTTTGTCTCTTTTTAATCCTTTATTAAAACAAATAAACTACTGTTATAGAATAATTAAGGAATCTGTCTTACTGGAATTACACTTTTCTTTTAGTGGGTAACATGGTATTTTCAGACTGATATATAACCGTAAAACATTATTTACCATTTCTTCTTTGCTGTCTATTTGTAGGAGATTAGAGCCCTCTTTCAAACAGTCCTCTTTACTGCCGTGCCAAATTTTCCAATGTTCAAAGACATGGTAACAACTTTCTCCATTCTGTATCCAATTGTCTGGACAAGGGCTGCAGTTATAGGCTTTGAATATAAAAATTTTACTTTATTAGTGTTCTTGTAAAAATATTAGTAGCACATCTCAAAAGAATCCCTTGCAGTACCCCCCCTAAAGTTCAACGCTCTAATGAAATAGTTCTTAGAATGATACTTGCCAATTTCAGGTTCCCTGAGACTAGAGTAAAATTGATATAATTTTTTCCAACTGCAATAGGTCTCTAAGAATTAGTTTGAGACAAAATTAATTTAGAAATACTTTTCCCTTGTCCCTCTTTTTAAATAGCTGATCTGCTAATTCTGATTTTATAAATCTTTCCTTTCTTTAAATTTACATCACTTGTAGCCTTCTTTGTTTGCTTATTTTTGTTTCTGTTCATCTTACTGGCCCAATTTAGTTAGGAATGTCCTGGAGCTTTAGGCAAGTTGAGTAATAAGACTCAAGTGGATGTTTAAACTCTGAGAGTTAAACATAAGAATATTTCACATAAAATGGAGAGAAGAAACAGTGAACCTTATGGAGTGATTTAAAAATATGTGGATGAGGAAAATTGAAAAAAAACACAGGTGACTAATGGTTATCTTAGAACACTGATGTAGCTGAGAAGAAAGCCATAATGTTTAATCACGTCTATGGAAACTGTTGCAAGAAAGAATGTATTCACAAAAGGATGCTCAAATGCGTATAAGGGGAATCAAAGAGCAGAATTAGACCAAGCGTTTCTGGAAAGACACTGAAACTTCCAGAACTCTAGTTTCTGGAGAGAGATCCTCAGTAGGTCACAAATAGTTCATTATCAGTTTCCATAGCCCAGATGTTGAGTTATTTAAGCCTCTTCAATACTCCTTATCTGGAATACATGCTAAAGAGAATCATGCAAATGGTTAAAGTTACAGCATAAATAGTGTTGACATTGGCAGTTGAAAGCTTGGAATGCATATTGCATTTGCAGGTGTCCAAAATGGACACTGCCTCTAATTCACGGTTGGTGGCTCAGGGGTGGGCCTAACTCATGCTTGCAATAACCTGTAAGAGTTAAAACATTGTTGGGCACAAGGTGATTCTTCATATATTTGCTTGACTACATTTCAACAGAAGGAGCTGTGGTAGTATTTTGACCTCTCTCATTGGTGATTACTTAAATGGTAGCCATTACAGGGAAGTTAATTCTCCAAATTATATGCAGTATTATTAAATGCGAATTAAGTAATCACTGAATATTTAAAAACTATACAACAGGTAGAAATAGACTGTTTTAGGTTTAAAATGCTTGAAAAAATTGTAAAAGATAAAATTGAAATAACTTCATAGAATTTTTAAAAAGAGCTGAAGCCTGCATTGTTATAATTTTATAGTAATTTTCAAAATGAATTTTCTGCTTAAAGAGATAATTATCTAAATTTGAATATAAAACAATATCTAAACTAAATATATTGAGGAATTTGGATCTCTCTCTATACACTTATAAAGTTGAGTGGTTGGATAAAATATAGAATGTTGCTTTTTATTTTTTTAATCCAATCTGCTAATCTCACCCATTTCACTTTGAAATTTGACTGTTTTCTTTATCTGCATTTCTTGGAATCTCAGTATTTTCCACATATATTGAGATATACAAATAAGATTAAACTTCAGAGTCCTATTATAAAATCCAGACTACAATTTTATCATTAAGAATTTTTATAATAAAGACAGAGTTTTATAATAAAGAAAATAAAATGTGTGTTACTGTTTCTTTTGAGGAATTGGTGCATACACTTGTATTTGCACAGTGGAAACTGATTTTATATCAATTACCTGAACAGAAAGAGTTTTCAAGGAAGGTCTGGCAATATTTCATCTGGAGACTATGGTTTCTCTGCCACTGTGTGAGGTCCAGCAGTGCTCTGTCCTGTTGGATAAGTTTTTCTTGCTGCTTCATTGCGATGGCAGACACCTGGAACACTTCAAACAATGACAATCATTCCTCATAAATATGGACAAATTATAACAAAGTAATCCTTCAACACAGACTGAAGACAACTACCAATTACTGATTATTTCTGTGACTTCAATATTTCATCACTTTAAGTTTTTGTTTAAAATGGACATTGTTCAAGAATCAAAAACCACAAACAATGCACAGCAAAAAGTCTCTTTGCCACCCCATTTCCTTATTCGCCCAATTCCAATCCCCAAAGCAGTCAGGCTTACCAATAACCTTTTTATTCTTCCAGAGGTATTTTGAATTTTGTGAGCAGATGAATGTGAAATGCATTCTCTTCCCTTTACACACAAACAGTAGCAATCTATTTACATGTCTTTGCAACTTTTATTTTATCATTTAAAATATACTTTGGACATAATTCTGTATCCATACACAAAGAGCTTTCTCGTTCTGTCATCACAACTGTATAGGATTCCATTATATGGATGTATCATGATTTATTTTAGACATTTTCATTGACTTTTGGGCTATATGTAATCTTTTGGTATTACAGAAATCTATACTGTAGTAAATAACCTTAGTCATACATAATTTCACAAATGTGCAAGTACATTTATTTATTTATTATTTATTTGCTATTATTAATGTACAATTACATGAGCAATATTATGTTTACTAGACTCCCCCTATTATCAAGTCCCCACCAAATACCCCATTACAGTCACTGTCCATCAGCATAGTAAGACGCTATAGAATCACTAGTTGTCTTTTCTGTATTATACTGCCTTCCCCGTATCCCCCCACCGGCTACATTATGTGTGCTAATAGTAATACCTCTTTTTCCCCCTTATCCCTCCCTTCCCACCCGTCTTCCCCAGTCCCTTTCCCTTTGGTAACTGTTACTCCATTCTTGGGTTCTGTGAGTCTGCTGCTGTTTTGTTCCTTCAGTTCTTGCTTTGTTCTTATACTCCACAGATGAGTGAAATCATTTGATACTTGTCTTTCCCCACCTGGCTTATTTCACTGAGCATAATACCCTCTAGCTCCATCCATGTTGTTGCAAATGATAGAATTTGTTTTCTTCTTATGGCTGAATAATATTCCATTGTGTATATGTACTACCTCTTCTTTATCCATTCACCAACTGATGGACATATAGGTTGCTTCCATTTCTTGGCTATTGTAAATAGTGCTGTGATAAACATAGGGGTGCATATGTTCTTTTTGAAACTGGGCTCCTGCATTCTTAGGGTAAATTCCTAGGAGTGGAATTCCTGGGTCAAATGGTATTTCTATTTTGAGTTTTTTTAGGAACCTCCATACTGCTTTCCACAATGGGTGAACTAATTTACATTCCCACCAGCAGTGTAGGAGGGTTCCCCTTTCTCCACATCCTCACCAGCATTTGTTGTTGTTTGTCTTTTGGATGGCTGACATCCTAACTGGTGTGAGGTGATATCTCATTGTGGTTTTAATTTGCATTTCTCTGATGATTAGTGATGTGGAGCATCTTTTCATGAGCCTGTTGGCCATCTGAATTTCTTCTTTGGAGAAGTGTCTGTTCAGCTCCTCTGTTCATTTTTTAATTGGCTTATTTGCTTTTTGTTTGTTGAGGTGCACGAGCTCTTTATATAATTTAGATGTCAACCCCTTATTGGATATGTCATTTATGAATATATTGTCCCATACTGTAGGATGCCTTTTTGTTCTACTGATGGTGTCCTTTGCTGTACAGAAGCTTTTTAGTTTGATATAGTCCAATTTGTTCATTTTTGCTTTTGTTTCCCTTGCCCAGGGAGATATGTTCATGAAGAAGTTGCTCATGTTTATGTCCAAGAGATTTTTGCCTATATTTTTTTCAAAGAGTTGTATGGTTTCATGACTTACATTCATGTCTTTGATCCATTTTGAATTTACTTTTGTGTATGGAGTTAGACAGTAATCCAGTTTCATACTGTCACATGTAGTTGTCCAGTTTTGCCAACACCAGCTGTTGAAGAGACTGTCATTTCCCCATTGCATGTCCATGGCTCCTTTATTGTATATTAATTGACCATATACGCTCAGGTTTATGTCTGGGCTCTCTAGTCTGTTCCATTGGTCTTGTGCCAGTACCAAACTGTCTTGATTACAGTGCCTTTGTAGTAGAGCTTGAAGTCAGGAAGCATAATTTCCCCTACTTTATTCTTCTTTCTCAGGATTGCTTTGGCTATTTGGGGTCTTTTGTGGTTCCATATGAATTTTAGAACTATTTTCTCTAGTTCATTGAAGAATGCTGTTGGTATTTTGATATGGATTGTATTGAATATGTAGATTGCTTTAAGCAGGATGGCCATTTTGACAATATTAATTCTTCCTATAAATGAGCACATGATGTGTTTCCATCTATTGGTATCTTCTTTAATTTCTCTCATGAGTGTCTTGTAATTTTCAGAGCATAAGTCTTTCACTTCTTTGGTTAGGTTTATTCCTAGATATTTTGTTCTTTTGGATGCAATTATGGAGTTTTCCTGATTTCTCTTTCTGCTAGTTTACTGTTAGTGTATAGAAATGCAACAGATATCTGTGTATTAATTTTGCAACCCGTAACTTTACTGAATTCAGATGTTAGATCTAGTAGTTTTGGAGTGAATTCTTTAGGGTTTTTTATGTACAGTATCATGTCATCTGCAAACAGGTATAGGTTTTCTTCCTTACCAATCTGGATGCCTTTTATTTCTTTGTGTTGTTTGATTGCCATGGCTAGGACCTCTAGAACTGTGCTGAATAAAAGTGAGGAGTGTGTGCATCCTTGTCTTATTCCTGATCTGCAAGGAAATGCTTTCAGCTTCTTGCTGTTAAGTATAATGTTGGCTGTTGGTTTGTCATATATGGCCTTTATTATGTTGAGGTACTTGCCCTCTATACTCATTTTGTTGAGAGTTTTTTCATGAATGGGTGTTGAATTTTGTCAAATGCTTTTTCAGCATCTATGGAGATGATCATGTGGTTTTTGTCCTTCTTTTTGTTGATGTGGTGGATGATGTTGATGGATTTTTGAATGTTGTACCATCCTTGCATCCCTGGGATGAATCCCACTTGATCATGATGGATGATCTTTTTGATGTATTTTTGAATTCGGTTTGCTAATATTTTGTTGAGCACTTTTGCATCTATGTTCATCAGGGATATTGGTCTGTAATTTTCTTTTTTTGTGGTGTCTTTGCCTGGTTTTGGTATTAGAGTGATGTTGGCCTTGTAGAATGAGTTTGGGAGTATTCCCTCCTCTTCTACTTTTTGGAAAACTTTAAGGAGGATGGGTCTTCACTAAAGGTTTGATAAAATTCAGCAGTGAAACCATCTGGTCCAGGTATTTTGTTCTTAGGTAGTTTTTTGATTACCGATTCAATTCCTTCACTGGTAATTGGTCTGTTCAGATTTTCTCTTTCTTTCTGGGTCAGCCTTGGTAGGTTGTATTTTTCTAGAAAGTTGTCCATTTCTTCTAGGTTATGCAGTTTGTTGCCATACAGTTTTTCATAGTATTCTCTCATAATTCTTTGTATTTCTGTGGTGTCTGTAGTGATTTTTCCTTTCTCATTTCTGATTCTGTTTATGTGTGTAGGCTCTCTTCTTTTCTTGATAAGTCTGTCTAGGGGTTTATCTATTTTGTCTATTTTCTTGAAGGAACAGCTTCTGCTTTCATTGTCTCTTTCTAGTGTTTTATTCTTCTCAATTTTATTTATTTCTGCTTTAATCTTTATTATGTCCCTACTTCTACTGACTTTGGGCCTCATTTGTTCTTCCTTTTCTAGTTTCATTAATTGTGAGTTTAGACTGTTCATTTGGGATTGTTCTCCTTTCCTGAGGTAGGCCTGTATTGCAATATATTTCCCTCTTACCATGGGCTTTGGTGCATACCACAGATTTTGCAGTGTTGAATTATAGTTGTCATATGTCTCCATATATTGCTTGATTCTTGTTTTTATTTGGTCATTGATCCATTGATTATTTAGAAGCATGTTATTAAGCCTCCATGTGTTTGTGGCTTTTTCATTTTCTTTTAGTAATTTATTTCTAGTTTCATACCATTGTGATCTGAGTAGCTGATTGGTACAATTTCAATCTTTTTGAATTTACTGAGGCTCTTTTTGTGGCCTAGGATATGATCTATACTTGAAAATGTTCCATGTGCACTTGAGAAGAATGTGTATCCTGTTGCTTTTGGATGGAGTGTTCTGTAGATGTCCGTTAGGTCCATCTGTTCTAATATGTTGTTCCGTGCTTCTGTCTCTTTATTTATTTTCAGTCTGGTTAATCTGTCCTTTGGAGTGAGTGGTGTGTTGAAGTCTCCCAAAATGAATGCATTGCATTCTGTTTCCCCCTTTAATTCTGTTAGTATTTGTTTCACATATGTAAGTGATCCTGTGTTGAGGGCATAGATATTTATAATATTTATATCCTCTTGTTGGACTGACCCTTTTATCACTATGTAATGTCCTTCTTTGTCTCTTTTGACTTTCTTTGTTTTGAAGTCTATTTTGTCTGATACAAGTACTGCAACTCCTGCTTTTATCTCACTGTTTGTTGCATGAAATATCTTTTTCCATCCCTTCATTTTCATTCTGTGTATGTCTTTGGGTTTGAAGTGAGTGGCTTGTAGGCAGCATATAGATGAGTCTAGTTTTTTTATCCATTCAGTGACTTTATGTCTTTTGATTGGTGCTTTCAGATCATTTACATTTAGGGTGATTATCGATAGGTATGTACTTATTGGCATTGCAGGCTTTAGATTTGTGGCTACCAAAGGTTCAAGGGTAATTCCCTTACTATCTAACAGTCTAATTTAACTCACTTTGTATGATATAACAAACACAACCTAAAGATTCTTTTTTTTTCTCCTTTTTCTTCCTCCTCCATTCTTTGTATGTTACGAATCATATTCTGTACTCTTTGTCTATCCCTTGGGTGACATCTATGTAGCTTTAGGAATACTTCCATCTATAGGAGTCTCTCCAAAATGAACTGTAGTGGTGGTTGTGGGAGGTAAATTCTCCCAGATTTTGCTTATGTGAAAATTGTTTAATCCCTCCTTCTAATTTAAATGATAACTTTGCTGGATAGAGTATTCTTGGTTGGAGGACCTTCTGCTTCACTGCATTAAATATATCATGTCACTCCCTTCTGGCTTGTAAGGTTTCTGTTGAGAAATCTGATGATAGCCTGATGGGTTTTCATTTGTATGTGATCCTTTTTCTCTCTCTAGCTGCTCTTAAGTCTGTCTTTATCCTTGATCTTTGCCATTTTAATTATTATATGTCTTGATGTTGTCTTCATTGGGTCCCTTGTGTTGGGAGATCTGTGCATCTCCATGGCCTGAGAGACTATTTCCTTCCCCAGACTGGGGAAGTTTTCAGCAATTACCTCCTCATTGACACTTTCTATTCCTTTTTCTCCATTTTCTTCTTCTGGTACCCCTATTATGCGAATATTGTTCCGTTTGGATTGGTCATACAGTTCTCTCAATATTCTTTCATTTTTAGAGATTTTTCTCTCTGTGCCTTAGCTTTTTGTATTCCTAATTTACTCTTCAGTGGAATGGATATATTAAAAAAATGTTTGGATGATAAAACATACCTCAGCTATTGGAATTAGTCAAAATTTTATTGAGGTATAATTTGACATATGGCTGTCCATATTTAAGTGGATAAATCTGATGTATTTTCATATATATATTCCTGGAGTAAAAATATCACCACAATCTAGATAAAGAAATTACACATGACACAAAATCTTCCTGTCCTCATTATTTAACTAAAATTTTATTTTGAGATAATTGTAGATTCACCTGCAGTTCTAAGAAATAATACAGAGAGA
This sequence comes from Smutsia gigantea, assembly GCA_032199065.1. Taxonomy (NCBI): domain Eukaryota; kingdom Metazoa; phylum Chordata; class Mammalia; order Pholidota; family Manidae; genus Smutsia; species Smutsia gigantea. The sequence continues at coordinate 51,844 of JAVSCE010016365.1, forward strand.
TCCCATTAACAGTTACCCAGTTTCCTTTAATAATAACATTTTGCAAACCTATAGTTCAGTGCAACTAGCAGGATACACAGCTTCTTCATCGCTATACAAATTTGTCGTGTTGTTGTTTTACAAACACACTTTCTTCCTGCCCTTACCCCCTTTTTAATCCCTGGTAATCATTCATTTGTGTTCTGTTTCTGTAATTTTGTATTTTATTGATGTTATAGAAATGTGAACATATAGCATATAACCTTCTGTGATTAGCTTTTTTCACTCAACATAATTCTCGAGTTTCATCCAGATTATTGTGCAGATAAATAGCTCATTCCTTTTTGATGGCTGAGTTGAATTCCATGATACTGATGTACTGTAGTTTATTTAACTGTTCACTTACCAAAGGACATCTGGATAGATTTCAGGTTTGGGTCATTGCAAAAAAGGCTGCCATGAACATTCAGGTGTGGGTCTTTTTGTGAATACAAGTTTTCATTTCTCTGAAGTAAATGTCCAGGAGTGCAATTGCTATGTTGTAAGCATGTGTCACGTTTAGTTTTTCAAGAAGATTTTGGACTATTTTCCAAAATCACTGCACCATTTTACATTCCCACCTGGAGTGTATGAGTGATACTGCTCTGCAGTCTCACAAGCATTTGATGCTGTCACTGGCTCTTATTTCAGCCATCCTCTTGGTGTGAAATGCTATCTCACTGTGGTTTTAATTTTCATTTCCATAATAGCTAGTTAGGTTGAGCATATTTCCTTGTGCTTATTTGATATCTACCCTCTTTGGCGAAATCTCTTTTCATGTCTTTTGTGCATTTTCCAATAGGATGGTTTGGTATTTTAATGTTCAGTTTTGAGAGTTCTTTGTATATTCTATATTCTAGTCTGTTATTGATATGTGGTTTGCAAACATTTGTTCCCAATTGGTAACTTAATTTTTGATCCTTTTCATAGTGTTGTTTTCAATATTGATGAGGTCCAGCCAGTCTGTCGATTTTTCAGCCTATTAATTATTCTTTGGTTGTCAAATTTAAGAACTCTTTGCCTAGCCTTAGATCCTAAAGATTTTCTACTGTATTTTTAGACTAAAATTTCTCTAAGTTTTTTTTTAATATAATTTATTTTATTATCATTAATTTACAATTACATGTGCAATATTACGATTATTAAACTACCCCTTCATCAGGTCCCCCCCACCAACCCCATTACAGTCACTGTCCATCAGCGTAGTGAGATGCTATAGAATTACTACTTGTCTTCTCTGAGTTGTACTGCCCTCCCCGTGTACCCCCAACATTACATCTGCTATTGTAATGCCCCTTTTTCCCTCTTATCCCTCCCTTCCCGCGCATTTTCCCCAATCCCTTTCCCTTTGGTAACTATTAGTCCATTCTTGGGTTCTGTGAGTCTGCTGCTGTTTTGTTCCTTCAGTATTTTTTCTTTGTTCTTATACTCCACATATGAGTGAAATAATTTGATACTTGTCTTTTTCGGCTTGGCTTATTTCACTGAGCATAATACCCTCTAGCTCCATCCATGTTGTTGCAAATGGTAGGATTTGTTTTCTTCTTATGGCTGAATAATATTCCATTGTGTATATGTACCACATCTTCTTTATCCATTCATCTACTGATGGACACTTAGGTTGCTTCCATTTCTTGGCTATTGTAAATAGTGCTGCAATAAACATAGGGGTGCATCTGTCTTTTTCAAATGGGCTGCTGCATTCTTAGGGTAAATTCCTAGGAGTGGAATTCCTGGGTCAAATGGTATTTCTATTTTGAGTTTTTTGAGGAACCTCCATACTGCTTTCCACAATGGTTGAACTAATTTGCAGTCCCACCAGCAGTGTAGGAGGGTTCCCTTTTCTCCACATCCTCGCCAACATTTGTTGTTGTTTGTGTTTTGGATGTTGGCCATCCTCACTGGTGTGGTGATATCTCATTGTGGTTTTAATCTGCATTTCTCTGATGATTAGCGATGTGGAGCATCTTTTCATGTGCCTGTTGGCCATCTGAATTTCTTCTTTGGAGAAGTGTCTATTCATGTCCTCTGCCCATTTCTTAATTGGATTATTTGCTTTCTGTTTGTTAAGGTGCATGAGTTCTTTATATATTTTGGATGTCAACCCTTTATCAGATACGTTTTTAATGAATATATTCTCCCATACTGTAGGATGTCTTTTTGTTCTACTGATGGTGTCCTTTGCTGTACAGAAGCTTTTCAGCTTGATATAGTCCCACTTGTTCATTTTTGCTTTTGTTTCCCTTGCCCGGGGAGATATGTTCATGAAGAAGTTGCTCATGTTTATGTCCAAGAGATTTTTGCCTATGTTTTTTTCTAAGAGTTTTATGGTTTCATGACTTACATTCAGGTCTTTGATCCACCTTGAGTTTACCTTTGTGTATGGGGCTAGACAGTAGTCCAGTTTCATTCTCTTACATGTAGCTGTCCAGTTTTTCCAACACCAGCTGCTGAAGAGGCTGTCATCTCCCCATTGTATATCCAAGGCTCCTTTATCAAATATTAATTGACTGTATATGTTTGGGTTAATGTTTGGATTTTCTATTCTGTTCCACTGGTCTGTGGGTCTGTTTTTGTGCCAATACCAAATTGTCTTGATTACTGTGGCTTTGTAGTAGAGCTTGAAGTCAGGGAGTGTAATTCCCCCTGTTTTATTCGTCCTTCTCAGGATTGCTTTGGCTATTCGGGGTCTTTTGTGGTTCCATATGAATTTTAGAATTATTTGTTCCAGTTCATTGAAGAAAGCTGTTGGTAGTTTGATAGGGATTGCATTGAATCTGTAGATTGCTTTAGGTAGTATAGCCATTTTGACAATATTTATTCTTCCTAGCCAAGAGCATGGGATGCATTTCCATTTGTTAGTGTCCTCTTTAATTTCTCTTAGGAGTGTCTTGTAGTTTTCAGAGTACAGGTCTTTCACTTCCTTCGTTAGGTTTATTCCTAGGTATTTTATTCTTTTTGATGCAATTGTGAATGGAATTGTTTTTCTGATTTCTCTTTCTGTTAGTTCATCATTAGTGTATAGGAAAGCAACAGATTTCTGTGTGTTAATTTTGTATCCTGCAACTTTGCTGAATTCAGACATTAGTTCTAGTAGTTTTGGAATGGAATCTTTAGGGTTTTTTATGTACAGTATCATGTCATCTGCAAATAGTGACAATTTGACTTCTTCTTTACCAATCTGGATGCCTTGTATGTCTGTGTTTTGTCTGATTGCCGTGGCTAGGACCTCCAGTACTATGTTGAATAACAGTGGAGAGAGTGGGCATCCCTGTCTTGTTCCTGATCTTACATGAAAAGCTTTCAGCGTCTCGCCGTTAAGTATGATGTTAGCTGTGGGTTTGTCATATATAGCCTTTATGATGTTGAGGTACTTGCCATCCATACCCATTTTGTTGAGAGTTTTAAACAGGAATGGATGCTGAATTTTGTCAAATGCTTTTTCAGCATCTATGGAGATGATCATGTGGTTTTTGTTCTTCTTTTTGTTGATGTGGTGGATGATGTTGATGGATTTTCGAATGTTGTACCATCCTTGCATCCCTGGGATGAATCCCACTTGATCATGGTGTATGATCCTCTTGATGTATTTTTGAATTCGGTTTGCTAATATTTTGTTGAGTATTTTTGCATCTACGTTCATCAGGGATATTGGTCTGTAATTTTCTTTTTTGGTGAGGTCTTTGCCCGGTTTTGGTATTAGAGTGATGCTGGCTTCATAGAATGAGTTTGGAAGTATTCCCTCCTCTTCTATTTTTTGGAAAACCTTAAGGAGAATCGGTGTTATTTCTTCTCTATATGTCTGGTAGAATTCAGAGGTGAATCCATCAGGCCCAGGGGTTTTGTTCTTGGGTAGTTTTTTGATTACCAACTCGATTTCGTCACTGGTGATTGGTCTGTTTAGTTTTTCTGTTTCTTGTTGGGTTAGTCTTGGAAGGTTGTATTTTTCTAAGAAGTTGTCCATTTCTTCTATGTTTTCCAGCTTGTTAGCATATAGATTCTCATAATATTCTCTTATGATTCTTTGTATTTCTGTGGGGTCCGTCGTGATTTTTCCTTTCTCATTTCTGATTGTGTTTATGTGTGTAGATTCTCTTTTTCTCTTAATGAGTCTGGCTAGGGGTTTATCTATTTTGTTTATTTTTTCAAAGAACCAGCTCTTGGTTTTATTGATTTTTTCTATTGTTTTATTCTTCTCAATTTTATTTATTTCTTCTCTAATCTTTATTATGTCCCTCCTTCTGGTGACTTTGGGCCTCATTTGTTCTTCTTTTTCCAATTTCAGTAATTGTGTCTTTAGACTATTCATTTGGGAATGTTCTTCCTTCTTTAAATAGGCCTGGATTGCAATATACTTTCCTCTTAGAACTGCCTTTGCTGCGTCCCACAGAAGTTGTGGCTTTGTGTTGTTGTTGTCATTAGTCTCCATATATTCTTTGATTTCTGTTTTGATTTGGTCGTTAACCCATTGATTAATTAGGAGAGTGTTGTTAAGTCTCCATGTATTTGTGAGCCTTTTTGATTTCTTTCTAAAATTTAGTTCTAGTTTTATACCTTGGTGATCTGAGAAGTTGGTTGGTAGGATTTCAATATTTTTGAAATTACTGAGGTTCTTTTTGTGGCCTAGTATGTGGTCTATTCTGGAAAATGTTCCATGTGCACTTGAGAAGAATGTGTATCCTGTTGCTTTTGGGTGTAGAGTTCTGTAGATGTCTGTTAGGTCCATCTGTTCTAGTGCGTTGTTCAGTGCCTCTGTGTCTTTACTTATTTTCTGTCTGGTTGATCTGTCCTCTGGAGTGAGTGGTGTGTTGAAGTCTCCTAAGATGAATGCATTGCTGTCTATTTCCTCCTTTAATTCTGTATTTGTTTCACATATGCTCGCGCTCCTGTGTTGGGTGCATATATATTTATAATGGTTATATCTTCTTGTTGGACTGACCTCTTTATCATTATGTAGTGTCCTTCTTTATCTTTTGCTACTTTCTTCGTTTTGAAGTCTATTTTGTCTGATACAAGTACTGCAACACCTGCTTTTTTCTCTTTGTTGTTTGCATGAAATATCTTTTTCCATCCCTTCACTTTTAGTCTGTGTATATCTTTGGATTTGAGGTGAGTTTCTTGTAGGCAGCATATAGATGGGTCTTGCTTTTTTATCCATTCTGTTACTCTGTGTCTTTTGATTGGTGCATTCAGTCCATTTACATTTAGGGTGATTATTGATAGGTATGTACTTATTGCCATTGCTGGCTTTAGATTCGTGGTTACCAAGGGTTCAAGGGTTGCTTCTTTACTATCTAACAATCTAACTTAACTTTCTTGTTAAGTTATTGTAAACACAGTCTGATGTTTCTTTCTTTCTCTCCCTTCTTATTCCTCCTCCTCCATTCTTTCTATAATAGGTGTTTTATTCTTTGCCTTTAGTTAGTATTTGGATGGTCTGCTTTCTTTGCTATGATTTTTTTTTTCCCTCTGGTGACATCTTTTTAGCCTTAGGTGTGCTTCCATCTAGAGCAGTCCATTTAAGATATCCTGTAGTGGTGGTTTATGAGAAGCAAACTCTCTCAACTTTCATTTATCTGGAAATTGTTTAATCCCTCCATCATATTTAAATGATAATCGTGCTGGATACAATATTCTTGGTTCGAGGCCCTTCTGTTTCATAACGTTAAATATATCATGCCATTCTCTTCTGGCCTGTAAGGTTTCTGTTGAGAAGTCTGATGATAGTCTGATGGGTTTTCCTTTGTAGGTGATCTTTTTTCTCTCTCTAGCTGCCTTTAATACCCTGTCTTTATCTTTGATCTTTGCCATCTTAATTATTATGTGTCTTGGTGTTGTCTTCCTTGGGTCCCTTGTGTTGGGAGATCTATGAGCTTTGGTGGACTGCGAGACTACTTCCTTCCCCAGCGAGGGAAAGTTTTCAGCAATTATTTCTTCAAAGACACTTTCTATCCCTTTTTCTCTCTCTTCTTCCTCTGGTACTCCTATAATGCGAATATTGTTCCGTTTGGATTGGTCACACAGTTCTCTTAATATTCTTTCATTCCTAGAAATCCTTTTATCTCTCTCTGCCTCAGCTGCTCTGTACTCCTGTTCTCTGTTTTCTATTCCATTAACAGTCTCTCGCATCTCATCCATTCTGCTGTTAAGCCCGTCGATCGCTTGTCTGATTTCTGTATTGTCTTTTCTCAGTTCCCTCACTTCCTCCCTCAGCTCTTGCACATTTCTCTGTAGGTCCATCAGCATGGTTATGACTTTTATTCTGAATTCTTTTTCAGGAAGGCTGTGCATTTCCATCCCTTCAGACTCCCTCTCTGGGGTTGTCTGGTTGATTTTGGTCTGAACCATATTCCTCTGTCTTTTCATGGCTATAGAATTTGGTCACTGATAGTTGCCACGTATGTCAGCTGGGCTCTTTAAGACTTTAAAAAGAGAAGAAAAAAAAAGAGAAAAAAAAGAAAAAAAGAAAAAAAGAAAAGAAAGAAAAGAAAAAAAGAAAGAAAAGAAAAAACAAAAACAAAACAAAAAACAAAACAAAACAAAAAAAACAAAAAAATGCCCACCGGACGTAGATTCTGTGGGAATGCTCTAGGTGGCGCTATTGCCCCACTATTCCACAGCTGTGACTGTGCTGCTCCACAGGGCCCTTTATCGCTCTGGCAGGGGTGGGAACGAATAGGAGGCTGTTGATCTCAGTGAGAAGTGTAAAGTATGGCTACGCTTCCTCAGTCGCCAGCTAAGGCGTCTGAAACTCCCCAGCACTCCCAGCCTGCTGGGCTGAGTGTGCTGGGACGATCCGGCTCCTCCGCTGGGCTCCTGTCTCTTTAAGACCGCTGAAGAAAGCGCGCGCTTTTTTTTTTTCCTTCCCGGGAGCTGGCTGCAAGCACCCTGGCGCGTTCCCCGCTCAGATCCTGATGCTCTGTCTCCCCAGTCTCCACTGCACTGCGCAATGTGGGTCAGCGCTCCCCGCACAGATCACCGGGGCTGGCTACTTCTCGGGGTGTGCTTCCACTCCCTCCTGGCTCTGAATCCTCTCCTCCCGCCGGTGCACTGGGGTGGGGGAGTGCTCGGGTCCCGCCGGGTCGCGGCTCCGATCTTACCCGCCTCTTGGGGTGCCGAGTCCTCACGGGTGTAGCTGCACGCTGTGTGCTTTCCTGTGTATTCTCGTCTCTCTTTTAGGAATAGATGTATTTTCTGTGTTTTCGTAGATAAATATAGTGTTGGGAGGAGATTTCTGCCACCCTGCTCACACGGCCATCTTCCCGGAAGTCTCCAATTTCTCTAAGTTTAATAATTTCTATTTATAAGTCTATGATCCATTTTGAGTTAATTATTTTTTTTATAAGCCATGAGACTTAGGTTGAGGTTTTTTGTTTTTTTTTCTTTTTTTCTAGCTGTGTATGTCCAACTTCTCCACACTATTTGTTGAAAAGATTATCCTCCTCCATTCAATTGTTTATGCACCTGTTTCAAAAATCAGTTTGACATATTTGGATGGGTCTATTTCTGGATTTTCTATTGTATATTATGAATGTATATGTATGTGTATGTAGCAATATAAGTTTTGAAATCCCGTAGATTGATTTTACCCACTTTATTTTTGTTTTGAAAACTGTTTTAACTATTCCAGATCTTTTGTTTTTCCATATAAGTTTTAGATAATCTTGTCTCTATCTACAAGAAATCTTGCTGAGATCATGCTAAGAATTGCCTTAAAACTATATATTAACTGGAGGAGAATTAACATATCTGCTATGTTGAGCCTTGCAATCCAAGAACATGGCATGTCTCTCAATTGATTCGTTTACCAGTTTGTAATTTTCAGAATAAAGGTTCTGTCCAGGTTTTGTTAGATTTAAATCTAAGTATTTTGTTCTTTGAGTGATTGTAAGCAGTATTGCATTTTTAATTTTGGGGTCCATGTATTTATTGCTAGTATATTAAAATACAATTGATTTTTGTACATTTATTCTGTATACCTTGTATTCTGTGACCTTGCTGACCACATTCATTAATTCTGGGTTAAGGGCTATACCAGCTGCCTTTACATGAAGAAGTGATTTAGCATAATTATTAACTTGTTCAAAATAAGTTTATGACATATTAATAATTATTAAGTGGCAGTTATGTAGACATGTTGTTTTATAGGAGAGAAAAGCATCAAGGAAATCAATTACTGAATTAAAAAGAAAAATCTATACATGCCAGACAGATCTTAAGAAGTGAAAATAAGATCTTTAAAAGAGAAATAGAAAAAAAGAAGAGGCAGAACTGTAAAATGATTTCCATTTTTTTAAAACACAAGAGACACAATTAACCAAGATCACAGAAGGAATCTGATCCAGAAGGACTGAACTTATTTATAATAGCTACACTAGCCAAATATCCCTTTCAGGTTGCCATTTTAGGATAATGGATTATTAGAAAAGTGCAAATTAAGTAAATATTAATTAAGGTTGGTCCATACAAAATCTGCTTAGCTCTTCCTCAAAGGGAGGCTTGGATCCAGTTTGGCTGTAATCCTATTAGAGAATATTGCTACGAAGGGGAAGAATATAGTTTGTGTATAAAAAAGCAATTTGCATCTGCACATTAATGGTCTCCTCATTAACTGGCCAAATAACTATTCATAGTAAATTGTTTAACTGCATATCTACATACTCTGATCTGTTCTAGTTATCAACACTGGTACTGAGAAGGGAATGCTACAAATTAAGAGCCATACACTGTAAAAAGCAGCTGTTTATTCCCTGTCCTGTAGATAAAGGAACCAGGCTGCCAACAGTTTGGATTATTTGCTTCTTCTTATCATAAGGTTGGATCCAACCAGAGTGGGGAATAGGACAGTGATGATACTTATTTTATCCTATTAATAACCTGCTATGTTTAGACACTGAAATATAATAATCTTCCTGTTGGGAATTTGTAATATTATTCTAAAATTTTAAATTTTGATGAACTTTTTCTAGATTAATTATATTTTTGAGGTTATTGTTGCTTTGTTGCTATATGAAAAGCTTATGTAACGTAAAACTGTAATAAAACTGGAAAAAGGGAAATGAGACTTCTCTTTATTTTTTCCCCCTAAATGGGAAACAACCACTACACTTTTACTGGTGTTGGGGTGTAACCCATTGGCAAGTGAGAAATAAAGAGTAAACAATGTAATTACCTGGGCAAATATAAGAAAATATATTAAAGCCCAATAAAATAGAAATGTTACATAGTGATATATGTATACCTAGTTGATGAATTAGGAACGTGAAATAGGACAGTAAAAACAAATGAAAAAATCTAATTTCTTGGAAAATATTTTGCATTATAGGCTTTTTAAAATAGAAAGTCATTTAGCATATACAGTATTATACAATTAAACAAAATACAAATTAGTAAGGAGAAAGTAAGAAATTACTTTTACCTACCTTTTAACCTACCTCTCAAATAAAGTTGACATTTACTTTATATCTATTGAAACTTTTATCCATATATCCATGTTAAGAAACATCTTTTACATATAATTTTTATAAAATTAATTTTTCTGTAAATGACATTTTAATCTTTTTCATGGAAAAATATTTCATAACTTTATCTGTGTTAATGATGATAGTTCTAGAAGACTTTGTAAAATTATAGCATTTTATTCTTTTATATCAGTGTAACATGATTCATTTTGCCAGTAATTTTGTCAGGTATGTACCAAGGCACTTTTAATAATACGTAACCATAATTTGTAATTAGCTCATTTGTTACTTTATAATGTAATATTTTAAATAGAAGGATATAGATTTCAATCACTATCTTTGTCAGAAACATGTTCCTATTTATAATAAACATATATATTATATAGTTTCTATATATATATAAATTATATATACTTACTAAGTATAATTTGTTACTATGAACATTTTCATGAAGAGAACATTTAACATTGTTTATTAAAATGGAACATGATTAAGATGGAATAATGATTAAAAATTAAAAATCACATTTATAACTCAAAACCTACTGGCTGTAACGTAATAACTAGCAGGGACAAACAATTAGGAAAGTCTGAAGTGAACAAACTGCTTCTTATTTAACACAACTGCTTTTTTTCCTGTAATTGGTTTTAGTTTGAAAAACCTAAGTGCCGAGAATGTATGACAACCTTGGCAAATGGTAATGTTAGTAGCAAAAAAATATGCCACTTATACTTGAACAAGAGCTAAAGGTAAATATACTTTACATTGTGAAACATAGCTTTTCAGAGTAGATAATTATAGCTATTAAAACAAAACAAAAGAAATCCAAAACTTTTTTTTGTAAGCATTTTCTGGAAATTACTGAACGTTTGAAATGCTTTGTTTTCTACCTAGTTTACCTTTACCCTCATCAAAGTAACACTTTTCTTCATGGAATTTTTGTTTTGGGAGTTAAAAAGATTTTTTTTGAATACATACAACATCCATGGGATTAAAACATTGAAAAACCCATAAAAAGTACACACTGAAATATCTTCACTGAAATATCACGCATTGTCATCATCCATCTCACTCCTCCTGCCCCATTTTTTGTTATTTCCTATGCATCCTTGCAGCTTTGGTGTAACTTGAAGAATATATCCTTTCTTAATCAAGTTGTGGCATAATAGGGACATTCTTTTAAATGCTGTTTTTTCACTTAACAGTATGCCACGGAGACATTTACCTATCAGTCTATAGAGCAACTGCGCGGGTCCCTCTCCCCACCTCCTCTCTCCTTCTGGTTCGCGTTTGGTTCTTCCCCTCCCCTCTCCTCTCTTCCTTGTTTCAGGACATTCTGTAGTGTGCATGTACCATTGTTGATTTAAATGGTTCCTTAATGATAGGCATTGACTTTTTTTTCAATCCTTTTTTTCTCCCATGGCCACACATGCAGGATTATCTACAGGAAAATTTTCCAGAATAGGGATTTGGGGGTCAAAATTAATTAGTACAGTTTCAGATAACCCAGATTTGTTAGGAACATGATTGTCATAGTTTCCTTGAACAGATTTAATGTACTACACAGAAAGGACAACAGAATTAAGTATCCATGGGACAGCAAGTTTGTTGAAGACATGGAAAATGTACAGTATGCATATATAAACATCTGTGGTATGTACCATATGCTTTCTGGCTATATATTAACTGGAGACTATAGGTTTATTTTTATATAAAAAGCAAATTCTACATCTCATCCACTTGGTAATATTGCTTAACAAGGTTGTATTTTTAGTTAATCTTGTTTTTAATTGAAAGTGATCTTTATACTCCAAGTTTATCTTCTTATTCCAAGTATTTCATTCTTATAAAACAACATTGAAATTTACTTTATATAAGTGATATTTAAACCATATCTTTTGATATTTGTAATGTCAGTTGAACATGGATTCTTGTACTTTGGTTAGAGGGGAGCTTGGAAATATTCCATTAAAAGTCCCATGTTTTACAGAAGAAACTGGATTTTTAGATGTTAATTGACTTATCTATTAGTTCTCTTTCAACTCTACAATACTTCCAGTGTATCTGTTTGATAAATAGATATTTAAATGTGAGTTTCTTAAGAAACTGGACTGGTATTTGGTTTAAGTAATTGCTTTTTGCTAAAGCACAGAGGGAGCATAAGGTGAGATAAGAAAACCTTTCTGGAAGTTCTAACATTTGTTGTGGGCTGTGAAATTTTATTTGAGGATATTGACAAGGTAACAATTACTTACAGAATTCCTAGTATTTCTTAAAACATTCCTCTAATAACTATGAGGAAAATAAGCTCTAGCTAACATGAACAAGATCAAACACTTTGCAGAAGCAAATTTGAACCTGTCTCTTCTTCATTCTCAGAACTTAAAATTCTCCATTGCCAGCTAAAGTCTCCTAATTAGAGAATGATTTGCCAAGGCATACAAAAATAATTATCTGGACAATAACCTTCATCTCTCTCTTTCTGAGCATATTTCTTAGTGCTGCATGAGTGATAATAAAAGGTCTTAATACATTTTTTAGATCTGCAGCTCTGTAACTGTTAAATTTTATGAAAATTTCACTTCCTAGTGAAACATGTCAAATTTGGACAAAAGGGAGTAAAGGAATGTGGTTAAATATGGCCCAAATAAAGTTTTCAGGTTTGCATTAAACATATTAAATTGTACCTTGCCTAATGTAAAGTGAAAAACCCTTATTAAAATAATCTACATAAATCATGTGTAGAACAAATGTATATTTAGAAAAGGAAGAACATATACTGAAATCTTTCAAATTGTGTACTTTTGTATGCTAATATGATTCAAAGTGAATCATAATATGAATAATTATTTGCATTTTTTCCCAAAGAGACCTATGGCATTAAATTTGAGTTAGTCAACTTGTAATGTCTAGTTATCAGTGGCATCCAAGTGCTTACAGAGTTATGTGAAATAAATGACCCGTTAGTTAAATCAGGAAGCCACTACTTTATATCATTTATATGTATTTGGATGTTTCTAACTGGTTTATTGATCCATTATAATTTAGAATTTTTATTTATAATGATATACATATGTAATTGCATATAAAGCTCTTGCAGTATATAACATATATGCATATAAATTATTTTAAAGATATCCTGTTACTTACACTTGATGCCAAAAAAAATGGAGGTCGCTAGTGAGCCCACGCAGAAAATACATAAAACCATCACTGCAAGACACCATGTTCCTAAACAAGGAATAGAGACAATGAAATTTAGTTAGAGAAAGTAGAGGAGAGAGATGGGCCAGGATAAGAGTTGACGGAGTATGAGAAGGAATTAGCACTAGGCATGCATTCCGACTAGTCACTGAAGCCTTGTGGCTCCGTCGGCCAGGGAAAAGAGAACTCACACTCTTTGCAATGCAAGTTATAAGTTGGAATACATTTGATTTGGAAAAATGCCCAATTGAACACTTCTTGTATTCTTACATGATGATACCACCTAACTAAATAGTTACACGCATTCTCTTCCCATAAGCCTCTGGAGAGCATAGCAAACCAGGTAGCATGCCTTCATTTTGGAAAGCAAATATGCCATGTTGGCATCTTCTCATCTTATTTCAATTGAACATGACTGGTTCAGCGATATTTCCTTTTAACGTACAATTTTGGACAAGGAACATTCTTCCAGGTGATTTTTGCATCTCTTCAGTAAAGAGAAATGAAGAATGTGTGATTTGTGATAGTCTTATCATTAATCAGGGAAAAATGGACAATACTGATCTTCGGATAGTGTGGTAGGCTGTGTAATGCCCCTGCCCAGGATGCCCGGGTCCTAATGCCTGGAACCTGTACATGTTTCCTTAGGCAGCAAAAAGACTTAACATTTGTAATGAAGTTAAGGATCTTGGGATGAGGACATTCGTCTTTTCTTGGGGCCCTTACAAGTCAGAGGTGTTCTGAAGAGAGGGGCAGAGTGCTGTCAGGTGTTTGGCTGCCGGCTTTGAGAATGGAAGAAGGGGCCCTGAACCAGGTAAAGTGAGAAGGGCAGTGCTAGAAACTGGAAATCACAAGGGAATGGCTTCTATCCTAGAGTGTCTGGAAGGAATCCCTAGTCTTAGCCCAGGGAAACCCATTTTGGATTTCTGAACTTTAGTAAGATAACAAATTTGTGTTGTATTAAACCCCTAAGTCTGTGGTAATTTATTAAATAATCAATAACAACAGGCTGGATAACTGGAGCAGCTCCAGGTTGATGAAATTTTGCTAGTTTTTCAACCTGTGTTTTCTTTTTATTTCTTAGTATTAATAAAAATACTTTTGGGGGGTATTTTATGCAGGAACTAAAATAATAAAAACCATATGATTTCTTTCACTTATTTTCCAAATCCAGGAATCTTTGTCTTTCCAGTAAGAGAGAAAGAGAGAAGAAAAGCACGACATGTTTGTAAGCCCATTGCTCTTTCTCTTTTGCATCTTTACTTACTCCTCCTGTATTTCATTTCATTTGTTAAGGTTAGCATATCATGCACAGCACCATGCCCTTTAAGTGGGTTATCTCAGATTAGAATAATCACCTTGGGCTCATCCTAGAACAGGTACCAAAACATAAACTGCAAAGTCTTGGATTTAATAATCAGAATGGGTTACCTGAATACTTGGTGGAAGACAGATGTTTCTGGAAAGGGTTTGGGGTTGGATTATCCCAATGAAGAGAGGAGTATGCATCTTCCTCCTGCATGCCTGAGTTGCTTGGAGAGGTGAGGCTGTCCACCCAAGGAGCTGAGACAAATAACTTCCTTTGTCATCAGGAGCAGGTTGATGAAAGAACTGAAATTGACAACTTTTTCATACCAGTGGGAAACTATGTTTGGGTTTAAGGAATAGAACTAGCACCTTCATCCAGAAAGTAGAAGTTTAAGCCAAAGCACAACTTATTAAAGAAGGAAATGAGAAAGAAGCTGAACTCAAAATGGCCAGTGATGATGAGGTAGGGCAGGGAAATGGAACAAGGGTAATGCCGTTGTAAAATCTACTTAGCCTGCGAAAAAGGCCCATCTTATTCTTTAACTTGATCTATAAACTGTTCTTCCTCTTCTTCCAGCACCTTAATCAATTAAGTAACTTTGTAACCAAGTCAGGAGATAGCTCTCCAAGTGTAAAAGAACCTATGTGGGTAAAAAATGCCAAGATCTGGGTCAACACAGTCACCTAAATAACCTATTCTTAAGACAAAACTTCAAAGGAATTATGAATCACCTGTAAACATCATGCCTTATGCTGACCCCTACCCAAAAGGCCCTATAAAACCCCAAACCCTAAACCCTTAAGTGTGCCTCCTCTCTGAGGTTGTCCTCACTCTTCTTTCTTCTAATTTGTAATTTTTGCCTTAAATAAAAACTTTTCACTGCTTAACTTACTGCTTTTTGTCTCTGAGCTCTTCCAGTGGCAAGCATCTTTGTTACTTTGCTATTTCATTCAATTTTTTAGACTTAAGCACAAATCTTCACTCTCTCTGTCCTACTTCAGACAAGTAGGGAGGAACTACTGAGAGCTCTGAATTGGGCTTTCAAGTTCCCCTTGCGTGGGTGACTCAGACAGAACTGCAGCTATACAATCAGGCTCCTTAGTAGCCTGCCTGAAAGTCTCCTTTCTTTGTCTTTGGGAAGTTCTCAGAACATAATATCACTCCATCCAGTTCTCTGTGGCTCCCCCAAACCCTGGGGTGGTAGGGGCTTAGTTCCCATGCTGTGCAGATTCAAGAGGACGCTGGACACCAAGTGACTCTGGCTTCAGGAGTTGGCAAGGGATTTGCCCCATGCCGAGAAGGAGTTCAATAAGCTTCGCTTTCCTACCTCTGCTGTTCCTTGCTCTCTGCTGCCTACAAGGCAGCTGCCATGACCTGCTACTCTCGCTTTAATGAATTCCTTCCTTACCTACACTCGTCTGACCCACTCAAGAATTCTTTCTCATTCAGAGTCAAGCACTACCCCCATGCCCACCTCCCACACCAACCATCCAGGTTGAAGTTTCTTGCAGTGTTTCACCTTGTGCACAGGGAGAGACCTCCCCAGACGCAGCTGCCCAGCAAAAATGGAGTAGGTTAATGCTCTGATTTCTAAAATATAGCAGATATTGAAGGTGATAGTATTGGGTTAGGGTTAACAAAGAAAGGATAGAAGTGCAGGGAACGCACTTGTATTTGATGTAGGACATGAAGCATGGGAATGGCCTACATACCAACACTACGAGAAGAGTTCCAGTGGGCAAAGCGGGGTAAGGAGCTGTAGAACACTGTGTATCCTTCAACATGCAAGTTAGAATGGGAATCCATCCCTAAAATAAATTTACACACTGTATAACTTAGGGGAATGCAGTTGCTATGATAAGTAAACCTCAAAATATCAGTTGTTCAACACCAGAAATGGTTATTTCTTGCTCACATAACATTTTAGCTCCAGTAATCCTAGCTAGTGGGTCGTTTTCTCCTAAATGGCGTCTGGGTGCATTCTACCTCGTGAGACATTGGCATGGTCTACTTCCAGTCATTGGAAAGGAAAAGAGGAAAATCCAGTGGCAAATCCACACCTGCTTCCCAAAAGCCATAACCGAGAGGTAACATATATCATATCCATGTGCACTAATGGAATGCCCACGTTTAGATCTAAAGGTTGGGCCTAATAAGTGTAATTTTTGCCTGGCTAGCAAATTTTCAATGACTACTTTATTCTAGAAGGGAAGCATGAATCATTTAGTGGATAGATGGCCATTTCTGCCACATCCTGTGACTGCTGCACTGGTATTGAGAAATTTGAGAAATTTGATACTTTAATTATCATTCATCTATTGGCCATTTGTCCTCATGGCCAAAGGTCATGTCTTTCTAATTTACCAGATCTGCAAATCCTAACAACCTGCAAAATTGCAATGTTCTCTTTTGTTTCAGTGTATTACTGGCTTGGTCATTGAAGAAAACAATGGCACCCTCATGGGGTAAATCTAAGGATAGTTAATAAAGACATAGTATGTGACATTTTGGAAAGGATTAAAGGAATCAAAAATGGGTGGTGAAATATGCACTGGGATGCTGTTACCACTCCCAGGCCTGAAGGATTCAGGGGAATGTGTTTATTGGAACTGTGTGACGCATCTGACAGGGATCATGGCTTAAGCTATAAAACATGCAGCCTTTGCCAAACCATGGCATAACAGGGAGAGATCCAGGGGAATAAATACCCTAACCATTCTCCTTTCACCCTCTGATCACTGCTAGTACCTCCCAGTAGCTAAATTAACTGGAAGCTAGAGGTTGTTTGCCCAGATAATGCTGTTCATTGAGCTCTGCCTCCCAAGGCACAGAGTGGGGCTGAGAGGATCTTAAGAGGCAAATGGAGAATGTCCAGTAAATCCTCCAAATATTTTATCTGTTTTTTATGTTACCTGAGATTTTGATCTGAGAAATTACAGGATTTACAATGGGATGATTTCTGTCTTGAGGCAAAAGAGAGAGAGATACCATAAGTATACCACATATGCATTAAGACAAATGTCAGGGACACAGGAACTGAAGTGTCATGAGTTGTTATTAATTTCAAGGTTCAAATTCTGTCAGCCCTAAATATCAGGCTCAGAAAGGTCTAGTTTTCCCAAATACAGTATGCTCTCTAAAATATTTCTTTGAGGGACTCATTAGGCTCTCCCAATAAAAAATATATTACTTGTATTACATTAATCTTTTGATGCTTGGATTCTATTATATTAATATTACTGTATTAATGTTTTTAATCATACTATCTGTCATTAGTCATTACATCCCGAGTACTATTTCAAAGGGCTTTTACATGAATTATTGTGATTCTCACAAGAACCTATGAAATAGGTACTACTATTAGAGTGTTGTAATTTACTTTATTGTAAATTAAACCAAGACACGGAAAAGCCAAATTATTTACCAAAGGGCACTCATGTAGTAAGCGGAAGAGTTAGTATTTGGAACAAGGCTGGCTGATCACAGAACTTGTTCTATTGAAAAAATCTGTGCTATTCTGAGTTTACATACAAGATGTTTTCGATATGAGTACCAGAAAAGAGAGTCTTTGTAGGCATAGCCTGATTGATTCATATTTTTTTAATTGTATTTCTACCATGCACTAGGATATTAGTCTTTGGAAGTCAGTTCTGCCATAGTGGTGTATAAATATATGCTTTTCCATTTGAGGGAGATAAAACACTGAAATTCAGAGATACAGCTGATTTTTGGATAGCTTTCTGAATTATTACTTTCTATTTGGTTTCTTTGAATAAACAAGTAAGAATTGGAAAATGATATTATCCCCCAAAAGCCAAGATTTCAGTATCAGTGGTATTGTTTGTTCTCATCTCCCCCAAATCTGCTTGCGTATTGATAGTCTAAAACAAGATAAGTACTCAGGTATCTTTGGGTTAGTGCACAAAGCCACACAAGCAATTCATATTTTTGAGATTTATTACATTTGGTACTTTTCTCAGTACTTTATATAATTATATTAATTATGTAATTATATTAAATAACCCTCACAATTACCTTATGAGTAATGCAATAGTCTTAAACCTGTTTCACAGATGAAGAGACTGAGTTTCCAGAGACTATCTTACCAAAAGCCACGTAGGGGTAAGTTCTAAAGTAATGTTTCTTGAAATGTATCAAAGACTATTTATATTAAAATTACATTGGTGTTTATTAAAAACAGGATACTGTGTCTCCTCAGCCTTGCAACTGAGCACCCTAAGTATTTGTGTTTGAACACCTGCATGTTTTAACAAACACTTCAGTTGAGATGTTTGAGAATCACGTTCATAAGTTTTACTCCCACTAATTTAAGAAGAAAGAGTACCTTCAGGAAAGCTGTAGGAAAGAAATGCTATTTTTGCCTGTTATCCTGCTAAAGGGTGCCTCCCCAGTGTACCTATAAATACTTCATGAGTTGTTCAGCAAAAACCAAGCATAGAACTGGCCGGAAAAGAACTAGATAAAGCATTTTTACTTGCTGTTCTATCTATTAACCTATGAACTTTGTTAAGAATTCATTTTTGAACCCCATCAGTTTTCTTGCAAACTTATTTTCCTTCTTTTGCATAGGAAATTAACTGCTGTTGATCCTGACCAGAGGTGGACTTGAAACAGCAACTATATTTGTATAGTGTTTTACTGATTGTGTTGCTTTCCAATGAACTACCTCCCACAGCAAGAAGCAAATATTTTCCTGTTTCTTGTGAGCCAGGAACTATGCATGGTACTGGGCATAGGATGGCATATAGAAGCCATGCTGTTTGCTTTCATGGACTTTCCTTTTTTTAATTTAATTTTTTATTAAGGTATTATTGATATACACTCTTATGAAGGTTTCACATGAAAAAACAATGTGGTTACCACATTTACTCATATTATCAAGTCCCCACCCATACCCCAATGCAGTCACTGTCCATCAGTGTAGTAAGATGCCACAGATTCACTATTTGCCTTCTCTGTGCTACTTTCATGGACTTTCTGATCTGGTTAATAAGCTGAAGTTTTATTTTATGTTGTAAAACTGTGAGGTATATAAGATGAGCATTATCCCATTTTAAATAGGAGAAAATAGAAGTTAAAGAGGCTACAGGACTGGTCGGCCCATGGTTGTACATGGTTAAATAAACCATCTAAACTATTTTACAATTCCAAGCTTAGTTTTCTTTCCACTACCTTAGGCTGTCTTTCAAACAGATATTTTGCATAGTTTTCAAACTTAGATATTTTGCATAGCTCAGGTCAATTAAGTACTAACCTTTCTTATTCCAATTAAAATGTCCGTGTTTACAGAGGAAGATGCAGTGAATCGTACTCTGTTTAGATAATTAGTAATGGAAGACAAGGAAAAAGAAAATTAATGGGAACAGAACAATTGGAAAACAAATGATTAACTCACAGGTTGGCTTCTGGATCTACAAAGGAGGGACTAAGATACCCCTTTGTATAAGGGGGTAAATAAAGAAAAGACAAGGAAAGATAATGTAAACATGACTCTAAGGGAAATAAGGGAAAAATAAGCAATTTTCTGGTAGTGATTCCTTCATCCATATCTTTTATTGTACAATCAAGCACTTGTCTGTGACATTCTACACATCTTTCTGTATCATAGCAGCTTGTTCATCTTTGCCATGCCTGCCACCCTCTCACAGATGAAATAATGTTTGTCCTTACAGAAGGTAGGGTGGATTTTCCCATTATGAAAATAGGCACAACACATATTTTCTCTTCCATTTTCAGAAAGCTGAAACCTGTAAATGGAAAAGAGGATGAGTTCCTTTGAAAATTCATCAGCCATCAACAATCAAACTCTGGGTGTAATCTTTTTTTGCACAAAGTGGAAACAAAAAGCATGGAAGGGGGGAGGTAAAAACAACCTTTAGATCATTGAAAAACTTCCGATCTGCTTGGAAGTATAAAATATATACATGTGAATCACTCAAGAGCCATTTAAGATAGCATAAGATTAAGCAGCCAGTGGACAGGAGGTGCAAAGAAGTCCAGAGGAACTTGTAGATGGATGGAGATCTGGAAGGATGGGAAAGGCTTTATCTTTTAATCTTTTCATAGAAGATCATACCTTATTTCTGTCTTGAAGGAAGGAGAATATTTAGGTAAACAGAGAGGAGATGGGAGAGCCCTATAAGGCAAGTATCTGCACAGGATGGGACTAAGCTCAAGGAAAATTGAGAAGTATTTTTTAAATGAGGATAGGAGACAGTAGACAGCACACTGGATTGTAGTTGCCTGTTAACTTATCTGTATTCTGTTACACTGCTTATGACAAGAGAACCAAGAATATATTGATAATGTATTGATTCATTTACCAAATATTTGTGGGATAACTACTCTGTCCCAAAGTTGTTTTATGTGCTGATAATAGAGTGAAAACAAAGGCAAGGTCCCTTCTTCTTGGGAACTTAGAGGGAGAGAATATTGGTAAGTAGCCAACAAATAAATAGACAATTTCAGAGAGCGGTAAAAGAACAAGTACAAAAACCCTAAGACAACAAAACAAGTTGATTTGTTGAGAGAAGAGAGGGAATACTGGTTTACCTGAAATATTGTGAATGAAGGGATAGGAGAAAAAGCCCAAGGTCTGTGAAGAAGCTGGCTTGTCCTTGTAGCAAGCTTGGTTCCTACCCATAGTAAATCCCTAATATCTGTTGAATAAATTAATTAACATTTTAAGTAATGATCAGATTGTCCAAGTTTTGGGTATCAGTTTAAATTTTAACTGGAGAGACATTGTAGTTTTGATGTACAGGATGAACAAAAGGTGTTGAAAACCATATGAAGTAATGCTTAATGTAGTTGGCCTCTGCCTGGATTGTCTGTGGAAGGATGGAGATGACATGAACATTACAGCCACCTTGAGATGCTGTGTCTGATTCTTGGAGACCCCTGGCGTGGAAAAGTAGATAATATGATACTAAAAAGTCAAAAGAATCCTCAAAGCAATAACTTTCAACCATGAAATAATAAGGATGATAACTTTGTTCTACAAAGGTGTGAAGAGAAACAGATCAAGCTAAAAACAAAACAAAACAAAACACACAAAATGTTCCAATGGTACAGTTGAGGGTAGAAATGAACCAGAAAAAATTATCAGGAATAGAAGTGGATTGTGATTAGATAAAGAGCAGAGGAATGAGAGTAGGGAAAGAGGAATTGTTTTAGAACTAACCTTCTCTTGTTAGGATAAGATATGAATTACTCAACTTCTGTTTATAACCCTCAATAGGGTACAGAGCCACCGTCCAACTATCAGGTAACTTGCTCTCAGGAGGATAGAGCATCTCAGGAGTAAAATTGCTAGTTCTGCCTTATATTCTGAGTGTCCAGTGACTTACATATTTTTGGAGGGAACAGAGCCATCTTCCCACATCCAGACCTTGTTAGGATTCTGGCAGGATAAGCCAACCCAACGAATTAATCCAGTCCTGTTTTTGATGTATTCCTATTGCAAACCGAATAAATATAATGGTCAAAATGCTTCCATCATTCTTGTAATGACATAAAGACAGAGCAGCCCAAGACCATGGACCAAAAACAAAAGGTAGACTATATGTCTATATTAATATTAACTAATTATATATGATATTTAGAATTGAGTCAAGTTCAGTTGTTTCAGAATAAAAAAATAATACTTGTAGGACAGGGGAAAAAAACATATACAAGACAGTTGATATTCTAATATTTCTGTGTTTATCTTCTATCAGTTGAAGATTAGAGTCCCAAATAGAATGCCATATATGGCTCTTAAATGAGATAAATAGTGAACCACTAGAGAAAGAAAATGAAAAAGAAATACATTCTTGCCAAACTTTACATTCCCTAGATTAACCTCTGCTTTCTTTGGCTGCATTGCCTACCAAACTTACATACAGTAGTATTAATCTGTTTTAGTTATTTGGGTAAAAGAATTATACAATGTCTTTCTCAAAGGGATTTACAAATAACATACAGTACTTTTCCTGATTTAAACCTTCTTCTGCTTATGAGTTATTACTATCTACTATACTGTTTTGTTCATTGCTTCTTGCTCTGATTAGAATATAAGCTCCATGAGTTTAGGGACTTATAGGTTAGGTATGTTTTATTAACTGTATAGTGTCAGGTCCTGGAAGAGTTTCACCACGTATTTGTTGCATTAATGGGTGAGTCGATCAGTAAATCTATCAATCTATGGGTAACAAAATTAAAAGGAGGCCAAATGTTCATTTACTTTTATACCTCCCAGAAAAACAGGGCAAATAAAAAATGACCTGAGCTTGTTGACAACGTATGAGGCACAGAATGGCATTCTATGAGAAATATTGTGTGAAAGTCACTTTTGACTGCTTATTTCTTAAAGCTTGAGCCACCTGTCATCTCTCTGTTAATTCCTGTTATTTTCTTTGAAATATTTCCACATTATATACTTTGCTATAAGAAGTATATTCTATCTCAGTCTTCCTGAAATTCATCAATTTTTTATTTCTTAAAATGTACATTATTTCCTCTTTCAGTTAGAAATCTCCAACCTGGCATCAGCTTAAAGTAATAAGATTCATTCAAATAATAAGATTATGTCTCCAATTAACCTCTTTGTATTGGAATTGAAATTTTATAGCACTCTTTTAATTTTGCCTGGCTGAAAAGAAAATTTTACTTATTTATCTGAATATCTTGTCTATAAGTCTGAGCCTACATATAAAAGTAAATATATGGTAGAGCAAGTTAGAACATGGGCTGATCTCCTCAAGCCTTCAGCTTTCAGGATGGTGTAGGTCAATTTTGCTGATAACTACAGCAATTCTGTAAAATATGACTGGTTTGAATATTTGAGTTCTGTTGAATTTCAGCACATAGCTCAGATCCTGATCTTCTATTCCAATTTACATTTGTTTTCATTTTTAATATGCAAGTAAGTGAATAATCACTGTATTAGAAACTGTAGGATAAATACCATAATGAAGATCTGCCTTTTAAAAAAATATGTGTTTTGCTAAACCTCTTACTGGGTAGAAGGCAAATTCCAAGGCTTGGTTTCTGGCTTGCACCCAGGATTCATGAAGGAAAGAAAGCTATATTAAACAGTAAAGGAAGAGTACATGAATGGATGCGGATGTATTTTGTTTGCAAATAGAACTTGTGTAAAAACTCTTAAACAGAGAAAACAGACAGGTGGCTGCCATAGGGGAAGAGAGAGAGGAGATAGGTGAATTAGGTGAAAGGGATAGAGAGGTACAAAATGTCAATTGTAAAATAAGTTAGTCATGGGGATGGAAGTACAGCATAGGGAATATAGTCCATAATATATCTTCGTTGACAGATGGTGACTATGCTTATTGTGGTGAGCATTTAGTAATGTGCGAAATTTTTGAATCACTATGTTATACACCTGAAACCAATGTAATATTATAGATAACTACATTTCAATTTAAAAATTAAAAAAAAAAACGCACTAAAAAAGAAAACAGAGCCTTTGTTAGAAGTTGTCAAAGAGAGGAAGGTAGAAGAGGAGACATGTCTAGCAGAAAATTTTCAACTGAAATGCTGTATGTTTTACAAGTAACATTGTACCAAAACTATGTCTGGGACAGCTTATGAAAAGATGGAATTTGCATTATAGTTTATTCAAATTGCCAATGATTTAACAGAAGCCAGGAAGGCATGTAATATTAGGATAACACTGTTATTTATATTGTACAATCGTATTGAGTTTCTTTATACTTTCAGATTCTTTCATGAATTAGTAGAGTCGAGAATGCTGCAAAAGGCTAAATGATTTGTTGCAGAGACAACACCAGAACTCAGTCTCAATTCATCCTATTTCACCACGTACTACTCTCAAATGTCATTTTTTACTGAGCTTGATAAGGTTTTCAGATTAGCACAAACTGGAAGATAAGAGTGTTTTATTTAAAAAAAAATCGTTTCATTGAGATTTTTCTCCATATGACTCCAAAATATTTGACATGGGAATCTCCTTACCAGAATGTTCTGGCTGGCGATCTTCACCAGAGTAGCATTCATATCGGCACAGTACTGCTTACTCTCTTCCCATGTCACGTTGTGCCTGAAGAATCCATAGCAGCTGTCTCCATAATATCTCCAGTTTGTGTCACATGGGCTGCATTTATGGTCTTAAGAGAAACCAAGGATAGGACCCCTTTCATTCTAAACCAGGCTTACTTTTCTGCCATAGTCAATGTTTCTTGCAGATCTCAAGATCCCTTATAGATAGATACCAGCACAGAAATACTCCCGGGACAGGGGTGATGAAGAGGTGACCAAGCCATACTTACTGAAGCTGCCCTTTTTTTCTGATTGTTTAATTAAATCTTGGCAGAACTTCTTTGCTAATTGTTGCAGAGTTCCCGAGAGATTTTCTTTCTCAGCTTGTAGGTAGTTTTGCTGTGTGACAGCTAGATGTAAAAATTAGTGATTCTCAATTGAGATAATAAGGGTGGTGCAAAGACCTTTCAATGAACTTTAACTTCAGTAGAGTTGTCGATCTATGAAGCATTTACTAGATACTCAGGAGTAAATGAGTGCTGAAAAGAGGTGAAGGGAAGTGGGGAGAGTAGAAAGAATAAATTAACCATCCAAAACTGACACTTGGAGGTCATCCAAAAGGATAAGTGAGCAATGTGAGGGAGACAGTCACAAATAGATCAAATGCCATGATCAAATCATATGCCCGAAGCCATGGTTTTGACATTTTCTCAAATTCAGAGTTCTAAGCAGGTTTCACAGAGGTGGATGTTCTCTGTTATTTTGTTTTTAATGTAATACCCAAATATCCATTCAGTTAGAAGATATCTATGGATTCCTTGTTAGGCTCAAAGTACTGTGATACTCAGGTAACTAAAAGATAGTGAATGAAAGACTCTATCTTATGAAAAAACAAATGAGTATACAAACTCATAGAGGATAATGTGACATTGGGAGGCTTTTAGGTTTATAGGAAGAAAAGATACCTATAAATTAGGTGTTATATGAATTATCTCTTAGTGGAAGCAAATATATCCATTAAGCAAAATGGGAAGATGGTCATTTTAGGAAGACGAAATAAATGAGCAAAATTTCAGGTAGGGGGTTCATTTGTGAACCTGAGGAAACTGGATATTAAGGTAGGGAGAAAAAGAAAAGAGAGGGAGAAAAAAAGATAGAAAAAAATAGTTCCAAGAGGTAGGAGGATCTTAAAGACCTGTGAAAAATTCTTGAAAATAATTTTTAATTAATAAAAATGTCTAAAAAGGTGATTTTAATCAGAAGAGGAAGGCCAGAGTTCTCTTTTATTGAGAATATTTTGGCAGCTATGTATAAGATGATTGGAGTAGTGACAGACAAATAGTGACAATTAGTCTTTGTGACATACACCAGGACCCTTAGGTGGTACCTTCTCAGATTCAATCTTTGGCAAGGAGTCAATACTTACACATAATTCCCAGGGCTACCAGCCCAACAACCATCCCCATGCACAAGATTAGCAGAATCAAAGTGGTCACACGCCACAGAGATGAGGAAGCCGGATGAACTGTGGGCATACAATGAAGATGTCAGGGGGCAGGCAGTGCGGCATAACTGTGGGGCAGTGTTACCCCTGCCCCTGCCTCTCAAGATTTTTCAAGTGGTATAACAGCTTCATTAGCAGAACTTGCCAGTGTTTCCTTGTTGATTATCAGCAGTAAGCACAACCCTCTCCCACTTCACGTATCCTTTCCCATCTCCAAAGAACTTCTGAGTCAAAATAGAACTAACTGTTAAGATTTTGTGTGTGTCTTTGTTTTATGCCCACCCCATAAACAATTGCTTTTGTAAGCAACAACTGGAGAATCACACCCATTTGCTGACATCCTAGAAAAGAGGGCTGCAAAACATTCTGTTGGTCTCTCTGGTCTCTCGTCCCTCCAGCATTAAACTTTATAAACCTGACTATCATGTTCCCTGCTTGTGTCTTTTGCTGTTTATATTCTAAATAAGTCTCTCAGAGCCTATGTAGATACTAATCAAATGCTGTAGAAAACAAAGGTCATACAGGAAATGAAATAGAACGATACATGCTATCACTAGTAGAAAAGGGAAACCAGGGTTGACCCGTTTCAATAATTAATCTCAAAATTGCTGGCTGTGGGCATTCTTACCTGAGGTGAGAGATGGTTTTCGAGGTTTTTTAATATTTAAGGTGATGTATCCATCTTCATCCTGCATGGCTTGCCTTGGACTGCAAATGAGCTCAGGGTTCAGTGACTTTGCAAAATGTGGTGTCCACTCAGGATTTCAACGTCTCTCAAGCTACGGTCCTCCAGTCTCTGCTAAGGTGGGGCCATATGAGCTGCAGCACATTTTTTTGTTTGGTTTTTGTTTTTGTATTTTTTTCCAGGAAGCTCTTTCATAGCTGGTCAGAGATACATGGACCTTGAACATAAAAATACAAAAGTAATAATAACTTGCAATAAAGGAGTAGATATGGCATTTGTTTCCTTTTTCCTTATCTTTAACTCTGAATGAAGGAATATTGCATCACACGCATCCTTTCAGAGAACAAAAGTTCATTCTCCATCTTAACCTTAGCAGAGTCTAAATCATATTGCTTAAGTAAACTAATTTCTCATGAAAATTCATGGGTAGAACACCAGCAGACAGTCTATCCCATTGTGAGGAGCAAGTCTAATATAATTTGATCTAACATGTTTCATGGTCTTGTGTTAAAGGGACTACTTCTAATTATGTCCTAGAATTCATCTAAATTCTTGCATCTTTTGCAAACCAATGTTTCAAAAAGTTGAGGACTTCACATGAGGCAGGCTTCCTACTGCTTAGGTTTAGGCATTGAAGAAAAACAATCAAATAAAGTAAAATAATACAGAGTTAGTGACCTGATATATTGTCTTGCAGTAATGTTTTCACTTTAAAGTGAATTTCCAGGAATGAATAACTCTTAATTCAATGAAGTTATGCAATACCAAGTATAATGAAATGCTTAGATGAAGAGCTGTTTGGGGAAAGGATGGTTTCATGCCCTTAACATCACAATATAACATGTATTCCACACATTTAACTCTATGAGATGGGTTTTCACATTGTTATTGTAACTTACATTGAAAATAGTTGTAAGAACAGCCAGAGAAAGCTGGCTGATGTTCTAATTGTAGGAATATTGGCAGGAGTGATATCTATTTGTCATTAGGATCGTTTTACATCAGATATTTTGTTAAAAAATACATGGTCAGGAAAGCTTCCCTTCTCCTGAAACTATTAGGCATTTATCTCATAAATGTATTTCTTCCTTCCTTTTTTCTTTTTAGTTAGTAAAACGTTAGCCTGATCTTTTCAATATAGTAATTATAGAGGATCTCATGGCAGGCATTTTAACTTACCCTTTGGTCCATCTTACATATTTGTTTTTACTTCCTATTAATCCCCTTCACTCTGAATTCTTTGCCAAATCACTTAAAATAGTCTTTTATTTTAAAATTCCTTTCCCTATACACCTCAAATTATTTTGAAAGTATGGTAAAGAATAAACAAAACAGACATGAAAGGCATTGCCTGATTTAAAATAACCCAAACGGAGCATGGTGTCTTCAGCAGCAACCAATTATTAATCTAAAATCCCCTTACTTCAGATAAATTCCAAATCGAATAACAGTGCTAAAAATCAAATCAAAGTTTTTAAATCCTCCAACCCATTTTTGTCACTGAGTTTCTTATCTCTAGTAAAATAATTAGGAGTTCCCAGTCATAAGCAGGGTAAATTCAGGCTTTATTCTGTCATTAATTCTACCACTGCTTCCCTTTGAGTAACTTCTCTTTCAGCCAATAGGCTTTTCACTCCTAACAGGGCGTGATGCCCCCAGTCTTCTAGATCAGACTGAGAAATATTTCCTCCATCTCGTCCTCTGCCCTCATTTACTCACATTCGCAGTCCAGAGGCTTCACCCCACCCCCCCCACCCCGCCTTCGCTCCTCTCTCTCACTGCCTTGCTTTAGTGCTCTTTTTCTAAAACACACAGAAACCCTGAAAAGTAATTGTGCCCAAGTGACAGAAGAGAGTGTGGAGGGTGCAGTTTCAATGACATTTATCCCATTTATTCTTGCAGACCACCAGAAACATGCTGGGCTTACTTCATGTCATGAATGCTTAAAACCATACATTTAACATCCAAAGTAGGTGAAGCTGAAATGGGTAACACTGAGCTTCAGACGATATTCAGCCTCTGAATTCTCCTTTGATTCTTTCCTCTTAATGATTGTAATGCACCAATTGGCCATTGGTTTTTGGATCTTTGATAACTCTAGCCACAGGCTGAGGGTCTTATGTCCAGATCTTTGTTCCATAAAAATATATTTGCCTTTGTTTGTATCCCCCAAGCACGGCTTTGTGGTGTTAGAAATATGCCAGGTGAATACAGGATTCTCTTTGTCAAAGGAAGCCCTGGTGACATTAGTTTTAATCCTGCCTTCTCCCTCTACATAGCCTATAAATACAAGCTGAGTTACTCAGCAAAAATTAAGCCGAGAACTGCAGGAAAAAGAGCTAGATATAACAAACTTCTCCCTTTCCTTTCCCAAAATCCGGATGCTTTGCCAGATATTTCTTAACCACCCTAAGGCCTAGTGCTGACATTTTATTTCTGCTTGTTTATTGTATGGCTCCCTTAGGAGTTTTTTCGGCTTAGGAAAGTATAGCTGAAAAATATTCCAAATATCCTGGTGAGTTTGAATTTGGCAGAAAACTATTATTTGTTTAATAGTTTAGAGGTTAAGAGGCACTTTACCATAAACTATCTCTTTTATTATAAAGTAAATATTTAATTAATTTAAGTATGTTTCAGACATTGAAGTTAGTGGAAAGTATTCATGGAGAAAGTCATAGGCTTGGTCCTTATGGAGCACAGAGTCTTTACTTTTAGCTATCTAACCTTTATTTTTTAGTATTTTGAACTTCCCCTACCCACCACACTCCAGCCCACACTTGTCTCTTGCTTCATTCTTTTCCATTCACTTATCACTATCTGGCATGCAGTCTTCTTATATATAAACGTTTTTGTCATGTATCCCCACAAGAATGCATTCAATGGCTCTAAAATAGTGACTGACATACAGTTACCATCCACTGAATACTTGGTGAATGAAGGAATGAATATATGTACAATGAGCATTTCTATCCTAATATTACACATGTAGAAAGAGAGTTTGGGGATTTTTCTGTGATCATATTTCTTGTACCATCTACCTAGTTTCCAAGTTCTTTCCACTACATTAAGATGTCTTTTTAATTTAGGTATTGCCCAGACTCTGTTATCTGTATTTATAGCTGAAGAATGAGGAAAAGATAGGACCCCAAGGTAAGGTGGGATAAATGGAAGTTTTTACCCAGAATTTCCAGAATTTCCAGAATTTCCCATCTGGCCTTAGTGAATTTACATACCAATGGATGTTTACCAGAGCAGAGCCTCTGGTGATCTGGGGCAAGGAGTGGAGAGAAAAATGGCCATTCTCTCCTCCCCTCCATTCCTAGTACCTAATTGGTTTGCTGTTTGCCAGGCACCGGGACCTGTCCATGGAGTTCCTCCTGGAAGGGGCGGGTGAGGGAGAGAGTATGTGTTACGGCCAGAGGAGTCGGATGGAGCCAGGCCTGGCTAGCAAACCCAAGCCAGCTGTGAGAAATAAACCTCTTTAACCCAACCTGTCCTCCCCCTTGTCTTACTTCGGTTTCACTGGATTCACCAGGAACTTACCCTGGGAGGGGAACACCCCCTCTTCCCTCTGGAACTACAGTATGGATGCCATAAGAAAGGAAATCAGTGAAACGTATAACATTGTAGATAAGACTGATCATATGTGATGATGGCTAATAGATGCGTAAAAGAGAAACAAAAAGAAAATGTTGTTGACTGCTGTGAACACTATAATAACACCTCTAAACTGAAAAGAAAATATAAAGCAAGTGGGCATTTTGCAGTTGGTGATCTTTTTAGAGATTTTAATGCACATAACCTTAAGCTAAGCCTAGGGGCATTCACTGGTGATATCCAGTTCCTCTCTCAGTCCTGTCCACGAAAACTGTTGGTTCACCTCTGACTTACTAGCTTTATCGAAACACATATCAAGTACTGTTTATCTTTGGGAAAGACTAGGATTTCCTGTCATGAAAAAAAAGCATAATTAATATTTTTCCCTTCCATTTTCAGAAGGCTTAAACATGTGGACTGAAGAGTGAATTGAGTTTTACTAAAAGTTAATGAACAAAACAGTGACTAACTATCGGATGATAACTGTGACAGAGCATTTTGTTACACATAGTAGAGAAAATGAAGGAAAAAAATGTGTTAGACTGCATCCATAGGCTGAGAAGTTTATTGTGCACATGTGTGCAAAATATCTGTAAGTAAAAGGGTCAAATAGTGATCAAATAGAATATACGAGTTAAGATTTGAAGAAAAAGCAAAGATTGCCTAAGAAGAGAGAGGAAAGGAGAATGTTTATCAGACAGAGCAAACATCTGAACAAAGCTATGGAAGTTTTAATGAGTATGTTGTGATCAAGGAAAGTGAGCTGAGGATGCATGTCTCAGTATATCGGGATATAAGTTGTCCTATAAAAATCATTAAAAAACTTACATTGCAGGGACAATTAAATTAATATGTTCAAATAATTAACATAATTGACAACATAGCATTTAATAATTAATTGATATTAATTAATGATATAATTAAAATATCTATATCTAGATGCTATAGATACAGATCACTGTGAATGTCCCAGGCACTATTCTATTTTCTGGGGATCAGCTGGTGAACAAAACATACAAGAGTTGTGCTCTTATTGAGCTTAAATTCCAGTGGAGGGTGGTGAATATGAACAGCAAAGAAGCAATGAAAGAAAAGAGCAAGATAATTTCAGGTCATAATAAGTGCTATGAAAAAAATCATACAATAGATCTTTACTGCTGAGGCTTGGAGCAGGCCCTGTTTATGTTCACTGTAATTGGCTTGTTTAAACTTTTCTAGAAGTGCTTGGGAAATTGCATAAGTTTCTTCCATTTTTAAGGTCATCCAGAGTTATTTAAGCTTACTTCTGATATAATGATAGTTGCTGGCTACCATCTAGGATCATTTCTATTTGCCATATGAATTGTTTGTGGTAGGTATTATATTTATGCCAATTTTACTAATAAGAAAAATAAAGCCTGAAGATAATTTGTCAAAATTCACCCAGACAAGTAAATGTTGATTCGGGATTTGATATTTGCATAACCCATTAATCTAATCAGGATATTTGATTATCCTGTTTGGATGAATATACATTTCAATATCCTGTATTCATCCTCTGACTCCTCCTTGTGGTCATTTTTTTCTTTCTGCTCGTATCTTTCTTTAGGTGTTTGAGACCTCCAGACTTATCACTTTCTTCATTCCTTTTCATAAATAATTTTGGATTAATTCTTATTCGGCCCATTCTCTGGGTACTATCCAGTACAGGCCCATCTTTAAAAGCTTTCTCTGAAATAGGCATAATATATGGGAATGAAATGGTCATTGAAGAACAGAGTGAAAATATAATTTCTTATCATGGAAATGCAGTATTTTTTTAATGTATTCCAAATCAACAGCTCATCCATCCTTAACACCTGCATTTCCTTATTTTTTGCAATGAATAGTATTTTCTGATAGATTTAATTCATGTAAGAGCAGCAGAGAAGTCAAGGGCGATTCTAAGTTTTTGACTGAGGAACTGTAAGTATGAAGTTTTCATTTACTGAGATGGAGAAGTATAGAGTGAAACCATTGAGGAAGGACCTGTTTACTTCCTTGATGTATTAAGTTTGAAAGTCTTATAATGCATAAACAAGTATGTCAAGTCTTCAGTCAGATATGTGGGCCTCGTGATCAAGCCTGGTATGAAGATGTACATTTGGTGGTCATCTCTGAATGGCTATTATTGAAGCCCTGAATCTAGGAAAGCTCATCCAGGGATGAGTATAAACAGAAAATACAGGGCAAGGACTGAACTCTGGTGCACAATAGGATTTTGAAGTCAGGTAGGAAGAATCAGCAAATCTGATGGAAGATTAGGTAGTGAAGTAAAAAGAAAGAAAACAAGATAATGATGTCCTGGAGAGCAAAGTATTTTGGAGAAGAATTTTAAGTTAAATGAAATATGCTGTTATGTCAAATGCTGCTTACAGGTTGAGGAAAATGAATCCTGAGAAAGGGCCATTGGATTGTTCATGTGGAGGTTTATGGTGACTTAGAAGCATTTTTACAGAAATAGTGAAGGAAAAAGCCTGATTAAAGTGGGTTCAGGAAAAGCAGAAAGAGAGCAAGTAGAGACAGCTTCTTGGACCCTTAATACCAAGAGAATTAGAGAAATGGGGTGACAGTGTGGGTGTATGAACAAATTTTTTTTTTTGCTTTCTTTGAGATGGGAGTATTATATCTTATTTTTAGGGTAAGATGAGTGAACCAGTAAAGATGAAAAAAAAATAGATAATTCCAGAGACAGAAAAAGAGAAAATTGCAAGTTAAAAATTTTTGAGTAGATAGATGGAGTGGATTTCAGGTACAGATGGAGATTGACCATAGATAAGAATTTGGACAATTTAACCATGGGAAATGATTGAAAGTCATATTGCCTTACATAGCAACGTAACAATTTTTTTTTCTTGTCTCATTTTGTTACTGGAACAGAGGAAATGCTCTTCTGATGTTTTTATTTTCTCAAGACAATTAGAAACTGTCAAATGAGTTTGAGGAAAGAGAGAAGAAATTTGAGAATTGAGAAAGGAAGATAAATTGTGAAGAATCTTCTAAGAGCTTCACAGAATACCCCAGCGAGCATCAAAGTACTGTGGGCTGTAGAATCACCTTAGGAAGAGGTCTGGAAAGGTAAGAGTTGAAGGTTGGAATAGAATGAAACAGAGGTAATAGAGGCAGTGCTCATATTGGTAATGCACTGTCTGGCCTCTAGTGCAATGCACTAGGTAGAATTTTCTGTGATAATGGAAATGTTATATATTTGCAGTGTCCAGATCCATAGTCAATAGTCACACATGGCTATTGAGCACTTGAAATGTAAGAAGTACGACCAAGGAAATGGATTTTTTATTTCAATTAATTTAAATTTAAATAGTCATATGTGGCTTGTACCTACAATTTTGGACTTTAAAGTATGATCACCATAGTGGGTAGCTGATAAGTGGTTGTAGCCAAGGTTATTGGATGTAAATCCAGGAACCAAAAGCCCAGCGTATTGGAATTATCTCCTGTAAGTTACTGAAATCACTAATAATCATTAATGAAATCACTAATAATCATTTCACAATAGAAGTGAGTAGGAGACTTAAGGCACTTAAAGAAATGGTAAAGAAATGAAGAGGAACACCCTAAAATTTGGTAGATGACTACAACAGGTGTATTTGATAGCGTAATCTTATAAAATGAGCTACAGAGATGCTAGGTTTTTTAAGGCAGAAAAGTATAGACAGTAATGTCTAAATTAATAAAATTATAAACTAATCATAGATAATATAACCTTTTAGGATCATAATAGTAGAAAGTTGTAGGAAGCATGATCAATTTTCTTCCTTGTGGAAATAATTAGGAACCAGGTGAGATTCTTCATCATTGTTTTACCCAAGCATTATTTCATACATGATAGTAAGAGGTTAAATACCTTTTTAGGGAACTTCAGGATCAGGGAAATGAAAATGAAAACTTAGCTTTTGCAAAATTTGGTGAAAGTGAAAGACCAGAGCAGAGACAGAAAAACATCCTTGAGTTCTTGTTTTTGTAATCACCTATTTGATTTACTTTTTCTTCATATCAGTGGTCTCTGCCTTTCCTAATTTAGTTAGAACAGTAACATAAACATAGATAAAGTATTCTAATTTCTAAGGAGAATATTTGACCTCTCTCTCTTTGCAGAAAACCTAATTGTTATTCTGTCCCCACAGAGAGACAGTGGGGTGTTTCTTGGGTCAGTTGAAAGTCTGCATAAAAGCTCCCAGCCTTGAAAAGAACATCCTGTTTCTGGGCCTGAAGATATTGACACATTAATTATGTAGTTTATAAGAGTGCTTTCTTCTACAATGTCTGAAGAAGTGACTTACACGACACTCACATTTCAGGATCCTGTTGGAGCAGGAAATAACCGGGATAGAAATAACCTACAGGAAAGAGGTAGGAGTTCAGAGAGAGCAAGATGTGACCTTGGGGAATAGACAGGTGTTAAATGCTTTGAGGTGCTGGCTTTGAAACCAACACTAAAGCTACCCTGTGTTGTGGAACCTCCGAAATGGAGACAAAGTTGTGGAATATATCAGCAGAATGAATGTTCCCAATATTGAAGAAAAAATAGGTGGTTTTCAGGACTTCCTCATATTGTATGCTATCACTGTGTTTCATGAAGCTCTGTGTTATAGTGAAACTGTGTTTGATTGGGCATGCCAGAGATTGAATTTGGGGACTCACAGATTTCTTTTTATAAATGCAGTCCTTCATATTTATACCTTGCAAGAGATGCCAGGGGAATATTCTTGTAGGTGACTGATTGGAGGCTTCTAAAATAGGGGAGGTGGAGGGAATTTTTCTTTTAAAAGGTATAAATAACAGAAGGGAAAAACTGGAGGATAAGTGAGACAGAAATAGACAAGAGACAGATTCTGTTTTTTAAGTATTAAAAAAATTTCTAGGGAGCTGAAATTCCCTGTATAATTAGTAGTATTGAATCAATATCAACAATATCTGTATAGTATTTTATATGTATTATATCTTTATCAAAATATAATTGTGAAGTACATGGAATAGTATTAGTATTTTCTCCAGTATATTAATGAGAAAATTGACACTAAAAGAAACTAAATGACTGAACCAAGTTCATACAGCTGGGATGAGGTGGAGCCCAGACTCAGCCCTCGTCTTCAGCCCTTATACCTGGTTGGAAGAAATTGCAGTCTCTGTGGTCAAGAATCCACGTTAGTGTATCAGACTACATTCCTTATTTTCAAAATCTCTTCACAGTTTGGATTTTTGTCCTGAATCATCTAAAACATATGAATAATGCTCCCCTTCTATTAGATTTATTTTTAGTTTAAGCCTGTGTGTGGCTGGGCATGTGCGCTGGAGGGAGGGGGTGATACATGAGAAGAAGATGGGAATAGACTTTGCATGTGTCAAATAAAGGTGGTTATACATTTCTTAAAAGTAATCTAACTCTAATCCTTGCAAAAAAGGAAATTTTGGATATAGTACATGGGATAGTGTACCTGGACACACTGCATGAATCTTTCTGAAATATTGGGCTAGATGCCATTAGATCCTGAATTAAGGAATGAAAACGTGAGGTAAATGAGAGAACTATTTGTGTAAATATGGATAAAGGTGGGTACTAAATTTTGAAGGCTTATCTACTGGCTTCCTGGTCTATTCTGTCGTTTGTAGGTTCAATGGCACATTCACATCTTTCATTCAGTATTCAGTCATTATCTGCTAGGTGAGAAATAGAATGAATAATAGAGATAAAATCCACAATAACACTTGTCTCATGGAGGTTCGTAATCTCAAAAGCTTGAGATCTCTCTGATTGTGAGGATCATCCATGGAATTAGTTTCTACAATTCCTTATTCATGAATTCAGTGAATTTGTAGAAGAAACGTGTGATGAGTAAAACACGTAAAAATTAAGAGAATGTGGAGAAAAGAAAGGGAGGAGAGCACATCTTTGTAGGTGTTTGCTAGACGGGAGCATGGAAGAAGCAAGAGAGAAATTCTACAGAGTTTAGCAAGCTTCCTAAGTGGGAGAAATAAACAACCTGTGTGCACAGCCACAGGGTAGGTCTGTTGGCTAATTCCTCTGCTGCCTTTCCTCCGGGTTTCCGGCTCCATCCCCGAGATGGCGGCAGGCGGCCCTGAGTCTGCTAACTGTATGCTGCTGCTGATTGGACTGGTGAACTTGGGGATTATGTGTAATTATATTTGCATCAAATCCAAGAAAGGTGATTAAGAAACACATTTGGAAACTGTGTAAAATTCAGCTTTGATTATATGATAGGCACTACATCCTGAATACTCTTATACTTTCTGCCCCCTCATATCTCTCATTTTCCATGTCTCTAACATTAGACAACCAGAGACATACTCTATTATTATGAGGTTTTTTGCTCCAAGTCCATTGCTTTATTTTGGTAAACTAGACTGGACTATGAGGACAATTTTTATTTTTCAAGCTGTTGGTTGAAATAAGGAGTTTTTTTCCTGTATAGACAACGTGTCCACTTATTATCCCAATGGTGGAAAACAGGGAACCAAGGGAGATGTGTTCAAGGAACATGTGTCATTTTATTTACCACTAGACTTAGTACAAGAGTGGTCTAATCTGCTCACCCAAGACCTTTGTAGTGCAGAGAAAAACTTCTATACAGCAGCAACATCCTGGCTGCTATAAATTTTAAAAAGATGAAGACAAGGAGGAATTGCTGTCTGGTATTCAAAATGGAACCATCTTCGCATAACCACAGATGCTCCACTTCCAAGCACATTAGCCCAAAACAAGTATTCCCTTAATTCTGACCCCTCATTGGGCAGTATAGGGAGTCCTGGACTAACAATAAATGCAATAAATGGAAAAACATCCTGAGAATACACACTTTGTAAGATGTTGTTAAGTATATGATGCATAGAGCAGGGAGCTGGCATTGTATTCACTTTCATGGGACTTGCAGTCAAAAAAGCTTGTTTGCTGAGTTATCACAAACTAACTCCTCTGCTTTCATTTTTTTCATGTAAGAGCTAATGAAAAATTGGATTTAGGTATACCTATTTGGATGTATGACTAGAGACTAATGAATGTAGTTTGCTCTTTTGTGAAGAAATATGATATCTTAGCAGCAGAAACGGATATTCAATAGCCAATACTATGAGGATTAGTGGTTGAACTTCTACAATGATGCATATTTTTAAAAAGAACATGCTATGATATATATTCATGGATTCACCATAGAAGAGTAAACACTTTTTCTTCCCTAAAATGCAGTACCTTTAGTGCAATAGTTCTTAAATTTATTGTGCTGATGGATCCCCTGAAATGCTTATTCAAAATACAGATTGCGTGGATGAGGACCAGAAATAATCCAGTGTGGCATTAGAATCTGCTTTAAAAAAAAAAATCCCGGTAGATTCTAATGCAAGTTGTCTGTAGATCATACTTTGAGATGCTTTTTGCTCCAAAGGATTCTGTTCCTATTAAAACTAATTACATGAACCAACTCCAAATAGAAAAAAATTCCTCCAAATGAATGGTACAAAGACTGGCACTGCCGTAGATGAAATGTTGGAGATATGTAATTATTAATTCATCATTTTAATTCAAGCACAATTGTGATTAAAATATGTAAAAATTATAATGATGAGCTCTAAACACTTCAGAATAGAAAGACATCTGGTGTGTTTCTGGCCTAATGCCTCAATTAATAGGAGTTACTGATAAATATTAAACCATGCAAGAAATATGTCTATGTTAAGAGAATTATCAATGGCTGTAACAAGAATGGAAGGATAGGTGAACTTCTCATCTGTTCTGTTTTGGAGTTCTACAGACGTCAAATAAAATTAACTCAGATTTAGAGGAATTGAGTCAGTTTCAGGAAACCATCCATCATCAGCAAGATAACTTATCCCAGCAGCTGAGCAGCTACAGGAACTTCCCCACAGAGGAGGAACTTCTCAAATCACAGATCTCCAAC
Organism: Smutsia gigantea; assembly: GCA_032199065.1. Lineage (NCBI taxonomy): Eukaryota > Metazoa > Chordata > Mammalia > Pholidota > Manidae > Smutsia > Smutsia gigantea. The sequence continues at coordinate 89,591 of JAVSCE010016365.1, forward strand.
CTACTGAAGAGGCAGGAACAAATGGCCACCAAACTCTGCCGAGAGCTAATCGTTCACACTTCAGGTAATCACGAGCTGCTGACCAGTCAGTCAGCTCAGATCTGTTGCCCAGTGCAGGTTGACTATATGCACCACTTTGGCATATGAGAGAGTTTTGTTATCTAATGCCCCCTAATGATGTTGCACTAAATTTACAGAAGACAGGGAAAATGCAAATCCACATAATATTTTTTAAAACACAGAGGCAAATTTGGGAAGCATCTTGAAATGATACCAATTTGCGTACTTCAGCTCCTCATTTTATGAACAATTTTTTAGGTGATACTGTTGTTATAAAAATTAAAAGTGTAGCTGGTAATTCTGAGGCCAGAAGACAGAGCCCAGAAAAGAGAATTTTAGTCATCATTGTCCCAACCTATAATCAAGAGGGACTTCATTTTCAAAGGCTCCTAGAGCAGTGTGCTTTCGGGGTGCTGGGTCTAAGACTCTATTGTCAAATTAAGTGATTTAGTTTCCAAAACTGTCCTCAGTCATTCCAGAGTTGTTTGGCTTGTACTATTGGGTGTCATTTCTTTTTCAGACCACAAATGTAATCCTTGTTCTCAGATGTGGCAGTGGTACCAAAACAGCTGCTATTATTTTGCAACAAATGAGGAGAAAACCTGGACTAACAGTAGGAAAAACTGCATGGAAAAGAACTCCACCTTGGTGAAGATAGATAGCTTGGAAGAAAAGGTCTGTTGAATCTCCTTCCCTGGTTATAGAAAGTATTCATATAATGGAAAGTAAATAAATGGAGTTTCTGACTCACATTGTAGGAATTCAGTGAATTTTGAATGAGAATGAATAAATGAATTTAATGAAATTCCCATCTATCTTACTTCTGCAAAATGAAATGCAGCTCTCACATGCCATTTTTCCTGTTTTCTCTCTGAGGATTTTCTGAAGTCACGGCCATTACCCGTCTTCTTTCTTTTGGTTGGGATTGTCATGGGACCCGACTGGCAAAAGTTGGCTGTAGCATGATGGCTCTATCCCTTCTCCATCCTTGTAAGTCTCTAACTGGAAGGAAAAAAAACAAGCTAAGAATATGAATAAATGGAATACTAAGAAAATAAATGTTAATTATAAATGATAAATCTAGATTAAAACAAGAGTACAACCTACAAAGAAAAGAGAGTTTCTGTAACAAATATTGAAAGGAGGTGTACTTAATTTCATGTGTGTAACAAATTCATGGCAAGACACTGAAGTTCATCTATTAGTTTAAATTTATTTAACACACTATGCTCACTACGTTCTCAGTGCTTTATCCATATTAGCCCTATGATAAAAGCACTGTTGTAATCCCATTTTATAGATGAAAAATTTGTCACAGTGAGATTAAACAACTTGCCTGAGGTCACTTAGCTCATAAGTGGCAAAATCAGGACTCATCAAGAGTTCAGCCTCTCAGCTCTCATGGCTCTCCAGCATTTACGATCCAGAAGGATGGTGTTTAGCCCAAGAACATATATTAACATGTTTACTTAAATTGAATGATTGTCAGCCATTTTCTAACAGAAAGAAAGTCTAAATTGGCTGACTAGATTAATGATGGGTTTTTGTGATGGGGACTATCCAATTAGATTATATATATGGCAAGTGTTTTGCATGAACTAAAATGAGCTAAATCTGCCACTTCAAATTTTGATGAAAATGTTTAAAGTAATATTAAAATGATACAATTGCATTCATATATTTAATATAATATGTGGTATTTGTATATTTTTTATTAAGGTATTATCAATATACACTCTTATGACGGTTTCACATGAAAAAACAATGTAGTTACTACATTTATGCATATTATCAAGTCCCCACCCATACCCCAATGCAGTCACTGTCCATCAGTGTAGTAAGATGCCACAGATTCACTATTTGCCTTCTCTGTGCTATACTGTGACCCTCACACCATGTGTACTAAACAAAATACCCCTCAATCTCCTTCTCCCATGCTCCCCACCTGCCCTCCCACACCCCTCCCCTTGGTAACCACTAGTCCCTTCTTGGAGTCTGTGAGTCTGCTGCTATTTTGTTCCTTCAGTTTTGCTTCGTTGTTATACTCCACAAATGAGGGAAATCATTTGGCACTTCTCTTTCTCCCCCTGGCTTACTTCACTGAGCATAATATCCTCCAGCTCCATCCATGTTGGTGCAAACGGTAGGATTTTTTTCTTTCTTATGGTTGAATAGTATTCCATTGTGTATATGTACCACCTCTTCTTTATCCATTCATCTACTGATGTACACTTAGGTTGCTTCTATATCTTGGCTATTGTAAATAGTGCTGCAATAAACATAGGGGTGCATATGTCTTTTTTAATCTGAGAACTTGTATTCTTTGGGTAAATTCCAAGGAGTGGGATTCCCAGGTCAAATGGTATTTCTATTTTTAGTTTTTTGAGGAACCTCCATATTGCTTTTCACAACGGTTGAACTAGATTATATTCCCACCAGCAGTGTAGGAGGGTTCCCCTTTCCCCACATCCTTGCCAGCATTTGTTGTTCTTAGTCTTTCGATGTTGGCCATCCTAACTGGTATAGGTGGTATCTCATTGTTTTAATTTGCATTTCCCTGATGATTAGTGATGTGAAGCATCTTTTCATGTGTCTGTTGGCCATATGAATTTCTTCTTTGGAGACTTGTCTGTTCATATCCTCTGCCCATTTTTTAATCGGGTTATTTGTTTTTTGGGTGTTGACGCATATAAGATCTTTATATATTTTGGATATTAATCCCTTGTCAGATATGTCATTTACAAAGATATTCTCCCATACTGTAGGATGCCTTTTTGTTCTGTTGAAGGTGTGCTTTGCTGTACAGAGCTTTTAAGTTTGATGTAGTCCCATGTGTTCATTTTTGCTTTTGTTTCCCTTGCTAGTGGAGATGCATTCAGAAAAAAGTTGCTCATGTTTATATTCAGGAGCTTTTTGCCTATGTTGTCTTCTAAGAGTTTTATGGTTTCATGACTTACATTCAGGTCTCTGATCCATTTCAAGTTTACTTTTGTGTATTGAGTTAAACAATAATCCAGTTTCATTCTATTGTATGTAGCATTCCAGTTTTGCCAACACCAGCTGTTGAAGAGGCTGTCATTTCCCCAATGTATGTCCATAGCTCCTTTATCATATATTAATTAACCATATATGGTTGGGTTTATATCTGGGCTCTCTAGTCTGTTCCATTGGACAGTTGTTCTGTTCTTGTGCCAGTACCAAATTGTCTTTATTACTGTAGCTTGTAGTAGAGCTTAAAGTTGGAATGCAAGATCCCTCTTGCTTTATTATTCCTTCTCAGGATTGTTTTGGCTCTTTGGGGTCTTTTGTGTTGGCATATGAATTTTAGAACAATTTGCTCTAGTTCACTGAAGAATGCTGTTGGTATTTTGATAGGAATTGCATTGAATCTGTAGATTGCTTTAGGTAGGATGGCCCTTTTAACAATATTAAATCTTCCTATCCAGGAGCACGGGATGTGTTTCCATTTATTGGTATCTTCTTTAATTTCTCTCATGAGTGTCTTATAGTTTTCAAAATATAGGTCTTTCACTTCCTTGGTTAGATTTATTCCTAGGGATTTTATTCTTTTTGATGCAACTGTAAATGGAATTGTTTTTCTGATTTTTCTTTCTGCTAGTTCATCATTAGTGTATAGGAATGCATCAGACTTCTGTGTATTAATTTTGTATCCTGCAACTTGCTGAATTCAGATATTAGATCTAGGAGTTTTGGAGTGGATTCTTTAGGGTTTTGTATGTAAAATGTTATGTCATCTGCAAACAGTGACACTTTAACTTCTTCCTTACCAATCTGGATGCCCTTTATTTCTTTGTGTTATCTAATTGCTGTGACAAGGACCTCCCAAACTATGTTGAATAAAAGTGGAGTGAGTGGGCATCCTTGTCTTGTTCCCAATCTTAAAGGAAAGGCTTTCAGCTTCTTGCTGTTAAGTATGATATTGGCTGTGGGTTTGTCATTTATGGCCTTTATTATGTTGAGGTACTTGCCCTCTATACTCATTTTGTTGAGAGTTTTTACCATGAATGGATGTTGAATTTTTTCAAATGCTTTTTTTGACATCTATGGAGATGATCATATGGTTTTTGTCCTTTTTGTTGATGTTGTGGATGATGTTGATGGATTATCTAATATTGTACCATCCTTGCATCTCTGGAATAAATCCTTCTTGATCATGGTGGATAATCTTTTAGATATGTTTTTGAATTCAGTTTGCTAATATTCTGTGGAGTATTTTTGCATCTGTGTTCATCAGGGATATTGCTCTGTAGTTTTCTTTTTTGTGGTATCTTGGCCTGGTTTTGGTATTAGAGTGATGCTGGCCTCATAGAATGAGTTTGGAAGTATTCCCTCCTCTTCTACTTTTTGGAAAACTTTAAGGAAGATGGGTGTTAGGTCTTCACTAAATGTTTGATAGAATTTGGTGGTGAAGCCATCTGGTCCAGGCGTTTTGTTCTTCGGTAGTTTTTTGTTTACCATTTCAATTTCATTGCTCGTAATTGGTCTGTTCAGGTTTTCTGTTTCTTTATTAGTCAGCCTTGGAAGGTTTTATTTTTCTAGAAAGTTGTCCATTTCTTCTGAGTTATCCAGTTTGTGAGCATATAGTTTTTCATAATATTCTCTAATAATTCTTTGTATTTCTGTGGTGTCTGTAGTGATTTTTCCTTTCTCATTTCTGATTCTGTTTATGTGTGTAGACTCTCTTTTTTTCTTGAAAAGTCTGGGTAGGGGTTTATCTATTTTGTGTTTATTTTCTTGAAGAACCAGCTCCTGCTTTCATTGATTCTTTCTATTGTTTTATTCTTCTCGATTTTTAAAATTTATGCTCTAATCTTCATTATGTCTCTCCTTCTACTGACTTTGGGCCTCATTTGTTCTTCTTTATCTAGTTTTGTTAATTGTGAGTTTAGACTGCCCATATGAGATTGTTTTCTTTCCTGAGGTAGGCATGTATTGCAATATACTTCCCTCTTAGCATGGCCTTTGCTGCATCCCACAGATATCGCGGTGTTGAATTATTGTTGTCATTTGTCTCTGTATATTGCTTGATCTCTGTTTTTATTTGGTGATTGATCCATTGGTTATTTAGGAGCATGCTGTGAAGCCTCCATGTGTTTGTGGGATTTTTCGTTTTCTTTGCATAGTTTATTTCTAGTTTCATACCTTTGTGGTCTGAGAAGCTGGTTGGTACAATTTCAATTTTTAAAAATTTACCAAGGATCTTTTTGTGGTCAAGTATATGATCTATTCTTGAAAATGTTTCATGTGCCCTTGAGAGGAATGTGTATTCTGCTACTTTTGGATGTACAGTTCTGTAGATGTCTGTTAGGTCTGTCTGTTCTAATGTGTTGTTCAGTGCCTCTGTCTCCTTACTTATTTTCTTTCTCGTTGTTCTGTCCTTTGGAGTGAGTGGTGTGTTGAAGTCTCCTAGAATAAATGCATTGCATTCTATTTCCCCTTTTAATTTTATTAGTATTTGTTTCACATATGTAGGTGCTCCTGTGTTGGGTGCATCGATATTTATAATAGTTATATCTTCTTGTTGGATTGACCCCTTAATCATTATGTAATGTCCTTCTTTGTCTCTTGTGACTTTCTTTGGTTTTGAAGTCTATTTTGTCTGATATAAGTACTGCAACTCCTGCTTTTTTCTCCCTATTAGTTGCATGAAATATCTTTTACCATCCCTTCACTTTTAGTCTGTGTATGTCTTTGAGTTTAAAGTGAGTCTCTTGTAGGCAGCATATAGATGGGTTTTGTTTTTATTCATTCAGTGACTCTATGTATTTTGAATGGTGCATTCAGACCATTTACATTTAGGGTGATTATTGATAGGTATGTACTTATTGCCATTGCAGGCTTTAGATTCGTGGTAAAATACTCTAACCAAAGGTTCAAGGGTAACTTCCTTGCTATCTAAGAGTCTAACTTAACTCATTTAGTATGCTATTACAAATACAATCTAAAGGTTCTTTTTTCTCCTCTTTTTTCTTCCTCCTCCGTTCTTTATATATTGGGTATCATATTCTGTACTCTTTGTCTATCCCTTAACTGACTTTGGGGGTAGTTGATTTAAGTTTTCATTTGCTTAGTAATTAACTGTTCTACTTTCTTCACTATGGTTTATTACCTCTGGTGACCACTATTATACCTTAGGAACACTTTCATCTATAGCAGTCCCTCCAAAATACACTGTAGAGACGGTTTGTGGGAGGTAAATTCTCCCAGTTTTTGCTTATCTGGGCATTGTTTAATCCCTCCTTCAAATTTAAATGATAATACTGCCAGATAAAGTATTCTTGATTCCAGGCTCTTCTGCTTCATTGCATTAAATATATATGCCTCTCCCTTCTGGCCTGTAAGGTTTCTGCTGAGAAGTCTGATGATAGCCTGATGGGTTTTCCTTTGCATGTGATCTTATTTCTCTCTCTGGCTGCTTTTAATAGTCTGTCCTTACCCTTGATCTTTACCACTTTAATTATTATATATCTTGGTGTTGTCCTCCTTGCGTCCCTTGTGTTGGGATATCTGTGCACCTCCATGGTCTGAGAGACTATTTTCTTCCCTAGAATTGGGAAGTTTTCAGCAATTACCTCCTCAAAGATACTTTCTATTCCTTTTTCTCTCTCTTTTTCTTCTGGTACCCTTATAATACAAATATTGTTCCATTTGGATTGGTCACACAGTTCTCTCAATATTCTTTCATTCTTAGAGATTCTTTTTTCTCTCTGTGCCTCAGCTTCTTTGTATTCCTCTCCTCTAATTTCTATTTCATTTATTGTGTCCTCCACTGTATCTGATCTGCTTTTGGAACCTTCCATTGTATATTTCATTTCTGAAACTGTGTTCTGTAACAATTGGATCTCAGACCAGAATTATTTCCTGAGTTCTTGCATATTTTTCTGTACCTCCATGAGCATGTTTATGATTTTTATTTTGAAATCTCTTTCAGGAAGATTCGTGAGATGGGTTTCATTTGACCCTTTTTCTGGTGTATGTAGGATTTTGCCTTGAACCAGGTTCCTTTGATGTTTCACGTGGTGCCCTCTGGTGCGCAGAAGCTGTACTCTCTGGAGCTGCTCAGTTCCTGGAGCAATGTCGGGGGTCGCAGGGGAGAGTATTGGTGCCCGGGGGGAGGGAAAGAGCTGTTTCCTGCTTCCTGGCTGCTATGCCTGTCTCCACTGCCAGAACCCGTGGGCCAAGCCTCTTATACACAGGTATAAGCCTCTATGCTTTGCATTTGTAGCTGCTGCAGGTGGGACTTCCCTCTAGCTGACCTGATGTCAGTACAGGGTTTGCCAGTTTGCAAGCCAGGTGTGGGTTGGCTGGCAGGAAGGCACACCAGTTGGCTGGCAGGAAGGCACACCAGGCTGCATATCATGGAGGGGGGCCTTCGAGCTGTGTAGCCAGCTAGGGAGCTGGAGCGCCTGAAGATTGTGAAAGTTCCCAACCTGCTGGGCAGAGTACACCTGGACAATTTTGTCTACCTGTCCTTTCTCCTGAGCAGTAAGCTCAGTGCTATCCTTGCCCCTTTAGCAGCCTTCTCACTGTTAGGAAGTCTCTCAGACTGTCCGCCTTTCTTTTGTCCCAGAGCAGCTGGATATGGATCCCTGTTTTCCATAAGTGGCTGGAATCTCAGTCTCTCCAGATATTCTACCTGTTTCAGCTTTCCAACCTCCATAATCATGAGAGCACCATGCAGTGTAGGTTTGTGCTCCCACAGCAGAACTCCACGGCTACGTGTTAAGCAGTCCCTGACCTCCACTTCCTCCCCACTCCGTTTCTCTTCCTCCCACCAGTGAGCTGGGATGGGGGAAGGGCTTGGGTCCTGCCAGGTCATGGCTTTGGTACATTATCCTGTTCCTTGAAGTCTATTCTTTTCTCCAGATGTATGCAGTCTGGCACAGCCTTCTTTCCTGTTGCTCTTTCAGGATTAGTTGTATTAATTATATTTTCATATTGTATATGGTTTTAGAAGGAGGCCTCTGTCTCACCTCTCACACTGCCATCTTTAATCCTTTCTCCCCTGGTATTTGTATATTAGATGAAATTTGAGACCATTGGCATCTTTCTGGGTGTAATAGATTTTTCTCTACCTCCCTATACCTGTCAAGTTATTAATCCAACCACCTCACTCCTGTTTTACTCTTTAATACATGTTGTCAGTTTCCTTAAAATGAATTGTAATCTCTCATTTTCCATCAAAGATATTGTGCTTCAGCTGTGACTCATACATAACTTGAAGAGTAAACAATGATATGTCTATACTTTCTCCCCAGGTACACTTTCTCTTTATTCATTTCCAAAGTTTTGCCATGGCTGTTTCTACTCAAATCAACCCCCATCTTTAACCACTCCAATTAGTCATATTCAATTGACTAATGTGGTTTCACACAAATAATAATAGCAAAAAACACATGCAAGGTAATAAACACAAACAAAAATGACAGTAACTTCATTTTAAATGGAGCAATACTGGGCATGAAATGACTACACAGTGATCTGAGCATTTACAGAGTAGGACTATGACACCTTGTAAGTGCAGTTGTTTCCATTTTGGAATCTAAGAAGATGATTCTTTTCTCTCAAAGGAGTTTTAATCATCCCTGGCTCTTCCATCCACTCCTAATTAAAGTACGGAAGAGGCAGCCCTGGCAACAAAGTTCAGAGCCTGGGGATCGATCCCCTTACTAGGGCTGTCACACACAGGTTAATGAAATTGAGCTCCAGATCATAGCCCCTTTCTGCAGTGTAAAGCTGCTTGGAGCAAGTTCATACGCTGAGAATAAGATGGAGGAATCCCAGTGCTGAAGCAAGGAAAGAGTATTTCAGTGTAATGCACATTATTTGGATAAAAATCAGTTTGGGGCACCCAGGAGATTTAGACCTGATAAGCCTTATTTTCTAAAAAGTTGTACCAATTCCTTAGCAGGGGGACAAGGGACTGATGGCACAACCACATCCATGTAGTCATTCATTTTCTCTCTTAAGCTCTGTCTTTAACTTGTGATTAACTTGAAATAAACAACTCAGATATGCCAGCTTTCGGGGTTTTGATGTATTGTGGAAGTGAAGGTCTTTCAGTGTTCAGATATATGTTATTTGATGACTGAGAACACAGAACTATGATCAAATTTCAAATATGAAATTTATAATGAATTTTAAATGAATAAATTTTCAGATAAAGTGTTAAAGAATATGCCCAGATCAATGGATCCAGAAGATGTGCTTATCTTCAAAAAGGAAATATTTATGTCTCCCGCTGCAGTGCTGAAATTTCTTGGATTTGCGAGAAGACAGCTGCATCAATAAAGATTGAAGATTTAGATTAATGTGCTTCCCCTAAATTCGCCAAGAAGTAACGGACTCGTGGTTAAGCTAATGCAAGGAGAAGAAAGCTCCCCTACTGGGCTAAAAACATGAAAAAATGACTGTGTATTTAAACAATCAGACAAATAAATTTGTTTCACGGAACATCCTCTGCTTCGTCGGATGTCTTCTGATGCTTCTGATCGATGTTCTTGTTATTGCTGAGGGCCCAGAGGAATGGCTGTTCAATGGCCTTATTATTCTATCTCAGAATCATTTCACTGAATTTCCTCTCTCAAGTCAGACTCTTTTCTTGCTTTGATGTTACATAGGCACAGGTGCACAGGGGTGATACTCAAACATTTAACAGCCAGAACTGACACAGGCCACAGTGCTGGCATGGGGTCCAGGAGACCCTGTGCTGTGTGACAGTAGCTGGATTATGCAGAGGTATGGGGCACTACAACAAATGATTTGGAAATGTCTAAGTATCTTAGCAAATGGTTTGTGTACCAGCTAAGCATCTGCGCACAAGAGCACATCACTCTTCCTTCCCCACCTCCCTATGAAAATACATATTGTCTTAAGATTTAAAATTTAGGTAATTTGTAATCTAGGCGAAGTGGCACATCACATGGTGTTAGCATTCACATTTATATAAATCGGTAATATTGAGGCTATTGGTTTGGTGATTTGGATATTGTTATTAAAAGTTTCTCTTATAAATGAAATTGTATGACTTTTAGAAAAGTCCTAATACATTGTTTGAAGACTTTAAGATAGCAGAATTATTATCTTTTATTATTCAGAAATTTCATTTAACATAGTTTGTCCCTGCATGTTAGAGACTAAACAATGTATATGTGTAGAGTTCAAGAGTTTTTCTGGGGAAAAATTGCTGATTTGAGAATATTGGTAATGGACATAGTTTTGATTTGCTCCTCATATTATTGCATAGCTATATGTAAACTAACCTATAATACTGATTTGGCTAGATGAGAGACTAGAATTTACTGGAAAAACTCATATGATAAATTCAAAGCTTCCAGCTTCAGAAGTCTTTGAAAGAACATCTTCATATACACTATTTAGTAGCCTATTATTCTCCATGATTTAAAATTTTTAGTTAGTTGACATTGTATATATGCACCAACAGAAATTATAGAACAAAGGAATTAAAGTCTAATGTGAAAAAATTTTGAAAATTATAAAAATATATGTAGTCAAAAAAATTTAAATATAGATAATTATTTCATCATAGTTCAAGTGAACAGTCTACCAATTTAATACAGGACTGAAATACAAGTTACATATTCTTGGATTACAAAAGCAACTTCATTCTCCCATTTCTTTCCAGTGTTTACTGTCACTGTCATTCTCACAAAGATAAAATTATTTATGAAAAGTCAAGAACTCTGCACCCAACTCCCACACATTTGGGTTTTTCTCTATTCCCGTGGGAAATATAATTTCTTCTCTTATTCCTCTATTTCTAACCATTGACAGATCTGTTATTAATAACAAAATATCTTTGTTGGTTATTTTGTTTCTATAAAGAGGTACAGGGTTCTTTCCTGGTATTTGTTATCTTTTAATTCTTATCCCATGTACACTGACTTTCACACTCACTAAAAGGGAATACTTCTGTGTCTGACAACAGAGTGGCTCGAATTGGATCAGACCCTATTGCTCATAGTCCTCTCCTTGTTATGTCACACCTGGCAGCCTCTACAGTGGATGAGCAGACACAAAGGTCTTCTTGCAGATACATCATGTCAGAATAATTTATCCCTTAATGCTTTCTGGCAATGTGGCTTATGAGGAATTTCAGTGTCTCTTTCTCTGTCCCTGTCTGTCTCAGTCTCTCTCTCTCTTTTTCCATGGTCCAAATTCTCCAGAAATATTTTACAGACACACACATGAACACACATGTACTGTCAAAATTCCTGGAGAGAGGTCGTGTTTCTTGTTGACTTTGGGTAACTTTTCTTTTTTCATTGAGTAAGTGATTTCCACTTCTGCCTTTGTGTAAGATGTACATAGATAGTCCTCATAAAAGTACAGATTTCTTGGCCATATTTCTGATCTACAGACTCAGAATAACTGGAAGACAGGACTGGATAATCTGGTGGTTCTTATTATCTTAGCCTGGATATTTGGTAATGTTCTTATAAATGACCTCCATACTGACTTCCCAAGCAAATATGTCCAGAGGCAAAGGAGATGGAACCATTCTCAAACTGGATGGCTCTTTCTTTTCTTCCATTAAAAAAAAGTTTTATTTATTTATTTATTTCCTAGATTTATGGAGCTGTAACTGATGCATAACATTGTAAAAGTTTAAGGTGCACAACATAACTTTTTGGTACATGAATATATTGTGAAATGATTACCACAATTAATTTAGTTAACACATCTGTCATCTCACTGGATGGCTCCTTCTGCTATGTGAGCATAATTAGTTTGGTTTATTTAGGCAAAATTAGATCAGAGCAGGTCAACCTTGGGACAGAATTACAAACCTCATCTATTTCATTTTTGTCACCTTGGCCAACAACTCCCTAAAGAGGAGCTTGACTGTGGTGGTCACGATAGATAGGATGATACACAACATGATCTATCTGCTTTGTAGAAATGTTTGTCAATTTAGCTGCACACTGAAATTATACAGAGACGCTTGGAGATAATACTGATGCCTGAGATTATCCCACCTCTTAAGGTTATGATTTAACATATCAGGGGTGTGGTTAGGTTATTGAAAAATATTTCAAGCTTCCCATGTGACTCTCATACGCAGCTAAGATTGAATGCCATTGGACTGAAGCCATCCCAGTCACCCTTATATTGATGCAGGGTGCTGTGTTGGTAAAATAGACAACCTTCCATTTTATATTTAGGAGGCTGGTGAGCTAGTCCCATTGGTGAGGAGTCCATGGAGCTGAGACAGTGGCCTAGTGACTGTTTTCTGAAGCGAGGGTTGATGATATATTCAAGGCTGTGCACTGATCAGTGTATGTGTAATTGTGCATGTATATGTTTGCTTGTATGTGAAAAAGATATGAAGGATCTATTAGTCACATTATCTTCCTCATGGTGGGTATAGTGGTTGTCAAATGGGACAGAAAGGGGAGATAGTTAACTTTTTAAATTGAGAATTCATTGTGAAGCAGAGGATAGAAAGCAAGACTCAGATTCTGCACAGATGCCTAACTTCACAAGGTGGGACTCTATTCCTCAGGAATGTTAGTATTGCTGAACAGGTAACTGCAAGTAAGAACATGGGTTTTTTTCTCTCTCCTTTAAGATACATAATAATATAAGTATAATTAAGTGCATTTCCCTCAGTTTTCAAGACACAGATGTGTCCCAGTCTGTTACTGGGGAGTAGTGGAGTTTGGTGCTTAAGACAATGCATTTTTGAAGTCAGATGGTTGTGGGTTTATGCTCTTATTCTCCACTTAAGACCTGTACAATCATATTTAGGATTCTTAAACTCTCAAGTCTCTGCATTGTTTCATCAACAGCATAGGGTGAGAAAAATAGTACCTACTCCCTGAGATTTTTGTGGAGAAAAAAAAAATGAGATGTACAGCCCATGGTGCAGGGAGCAGCCAATCAAGTTAGCCCTCCTGACTGTTCCCACCTGCTTCCCCTTCAAGAGCAGCAGCTGTGGCGCTTCCCCTGCTGCCTGGAGGGTTCTGCCTGATTCTCACCACTGATACTCTTGATCTTCTTACACACAGATGCTGCTCCTCTACTTCTGTACCTCCTAGATTTTTAGGAAAATTACCTTGGTGTGACAGAAGGCAATATTCTTCATGCCAATAAAATGAAAATTGGTGTATGCAGCCAAGCATCAGCTAAAAAGCAGAGGGGATGACATGGTAAATGGAGGTGGAAGGTGGCCCTAGGTAATTACCTGAGCCAGGTCCTCTTTCCCTCGGATTATTTCTGTGCCTTCAGTGCTTCTGTGAGGTTAAGGCCAGTTAGATTCCTCAGCACCTAGCACTGGAAACTGTAAGAAAGCAATAATTTTTATGGTAACAGTTCCCAAATGAAAAGGCCATCATTTTCAGTTCTCCAATTTTCTTTGTCTCTAAGCAATTTGTTTCTGAGAAAAGTTACTGTTTGTAGGAGATCTTGATATTCCTTTTAAATCAGGAAATTCCTTCCAAATCAGGTTTTGATTCCATTTTTCAGTCTACTTACTTCCTCCTAAAGACATATGAAAACACTTGATTAGCTTTGTATATAGGAACTCTCTCTCTATAGATATATTACATATATAATATATATTCAGAAACACTTGTATATAATATGTAGATATATACAATATATACTCATAAACATGTTTATAATATATAAAATATATATAACAGATATACATACATAGTTGTTATATATAATATATTCAGAAACATAATATATACATATATTCAGATTTGTATATATCTAAATGTAAATACAGGTGTATTTTCTTTAGTCAACCATTGCTATATCTATTTTCTGCTATCAGCTCTTAGGCATAATTTCCTTGGTCCAATTATTTAGGTGACAGATTTGTCTTCAAGAAAAAAATAATTTTAAACCAGCCTTCACTAGACTATATGGAAGTAATAAACAAGGAGAATATTAGACAAAACATACAGATTTTAAGAAAACAGCAATTAATACAATTAAAATTTGAATTAGATTAATCAGTTCAAAAAGCAAAGAATAATAACTCAGATAATAAAACAAAACCATGGGAAGCATGAACCACATTCAGGTTAATCCTAATGACAAAATTGATTGTATATTTTATATAAAAATAAAATTTTACATTATAAAATGTCCTTTATATTATGGGTAATATAAGAAATAGATTGTGCTGGATAGTAAGGGTTTTAGCATTCCACAATCAGAAATTTGGAATTTTTCTACACTCAAATAGAAAACAACAGCGAAATATCACAAGCTTTGAAGTAACTTTATTTCTTTGTATTTTAATCTTAATAATACTAAGTAGGGTTGTAATTAAGTTAGCCCTTCTGACTGTTATTACCTGCTTCCCCTTCAAGAGCAGCATCTGTGGCACTTCCACTGCTGCCTGGAGGGTTAACTCATATGATTGTACTGTGTGGCCTATAGCCAAGAGCATGATTTTACATCAGTGAAAACAACTCTAAGGGGGAAGAGAATCCCATGATTTGATTTGTGTCAATAGTCCATTAAAATATGCCTTACAACTATTTACTGTAGAGTAAAATAAATCATTACTTTATCCTTTCTGGTTCTACAAGAACCAGAAATCACAGGGAACAAGAAATATTATTTCCATAGCTTACCTGTTATGATACGTCTCATGAACTGCTAACTCTAACAATTTATATCCTTGCTATTTGAACCTGTAATAATAGGATTTCTCCAATAACTCCTCTCAGAGGGAGGGGGCAACGGTAAAGGACATGAAAAATATTTGTTAGAAATAGCCAAGGATTAATGTTGCCTTATAAGTTCTCCTCCCCTATAATTTAACAATACCAAGACATTTCTACAGATGTGCCATAAATCATAACACAGACCTGGGTTCCATTCCAATTGTTCCCATTTGTTATATTTGTCAGGGAGTAAAGAAAGCTCTCCACTATCTCCATGATGTATCCACAAATATAACTTCCCAAAATATAGGAAATATCTTAGAAGCTGATCAGGTCATTTTTATGGCATGCAAATTAGGCTGGGAAAAGACTTATTAACAACCTTTTTTGCTAGAAACAGTGAAGCAACTCTCTCAATAATCTCTAAGAAATGAATTTTTAACCTTCGAATTTCTACCAAGCCAAAATAAAGGCTCTTTTAGGCCTGTATCTCCAAGGATACAGAACATTTATCTCCTATACACAGCTAGCCTCCACTTTATTTAAACCCCATTAAAAATTAAAAACCCCATTATCCTTGGGATGTCTTTGTGTTCACTATCCCAGGTGGGTGGGAGAAGGCAGGGAAAAGCATTTCCCACTAGCATCCAGGCTTGAGAAAAGATGACCCCCAAATTATAGGTCCTTAAAAGAACCTTTTAATTAGCAAGCAAATTATTAATGGTATGTAAAGAAATAAATTATTGCAAGTTTGGGAAGGGAAGGGAATCAACAAACGAAAGAAAACATGATCAAAATAGCAAAGGACAGAAACATGAAGGAAAAACAAAGAAGCATTAAAACCATGAAGTGTAAACTAAAATGATAGATATATGATCAAATATTCCCCATGGGTCACCTAC
Organism: Smutsia gigantea; assembly: GCA_032199065.1. Classification (NCBI taxonomy): domain Eukaryota; kingdom Metazoa; phylum Chordata; class Mammalia; order Pholidota; family Manidae; genus Smutsia; species Smutsia gigantea. The sequence goes on from JAVSCE010016365.1 coordinate 105,222, forward strand.
AAACCACACAGAACTGGAAAAATACTTTGGGCTCTCTGTCCCTGGAAATTGAGAAAAAACATAAATATAAGGTAAAGTTGTGGTAGTGTAGGTAAACAGCCAGACATGAGCAGGGAGAAGGAGGGGGACTTCACTGGTGTTTGCATTCAGCTGGATGCCTGCATTGTACACATTCTATGTAAGGCGTTTTCAAGGGATAAAGGGAGTGAGGGTATAGATAACAGACCAGCCAAAACTGGTGGGTTCCAACATGGAGGAAAAGTTGACCTAAACTTCACCCCAAAATACATTATATACTCATTAACATAATAAAAATCATGCCTCTGGAGCTATGACAATTCTAATGAAAATCAAATATAGCCAAAAACTCCCCACCCAAAGTGAAGGAGAGCAAGCCTGAAGGTCAAGAAGATTCTAGGTGTTCCCCATGAAACCCAATCTCACTTAGTGAATATTGATCTCCCTTTACATCCCCCTATCATTTCCTTAGGGCAATGCCTTCTGGGCCTGCTGGCACCCACCGCTCAGGTGTGTACTCTCTCTTTTCTTTAAATTCTTACTCTCCAAATAAATTCCTCATGCCCAACTGCTTTTTGCATCTGTTCTCGAATTCTTTCCCTTGAAGAGACCTAGGACCAATATCCAGTAACAAACAGGTAAAGATTAAATGAGACAATACATCTGAGGAGCTTGGGAAAACATTAATACTAAAAAATGCTAAGCAATATAATTTTAAAGACTTATTATTTAAATTATTAAATAAAAGATATAAAATAGTATCTATGCTGTGATACCAAAGATATTAAAATAGAACTACATTTTAATAACTATTACCTCCAATTGGCAGATACCAATTACTTTTAGCTTCTTCTTTTCTCTATTTTGAAGTTTTGGCAACATATATGTATTAGATCTTTATTGAAAAAATGTATTTTAAAGCACTCAAGATTCCCTTCTTCACTGTGGAACAAACTGCTGCTAAGAATAAATTGAGATTTGCCTTTTCTTAGAAAGATACTTCAGCTTTAATATCAAACCTACTAGTTCCTGCTTTGTTCATTTTTTTTTTGTTCACTCACTTATTCATTTATTCAATTGTGGGTAAAATTGCAGTATTTCCAGAATCTCTTCTCGGGCTTTAGTGCATCTCCATAACAACAGGTGTTTCCAAGGGTTGGAAAGTCCATCTCCATATCAATAAGTGATTACAAGGGGGCATATCTGGACCAGAAATTTGGAATTTTTCTACCCTCAAATATTCAGGAAAACAATAGCAAAATAATCCCAGAGGGCATATCTGGACCAGAGAGGTATGGTAGGGCCCTTTTTGCAGCAGGGTCGCAAGAGACATGGGCAAACAGAAGTGAACAACTGCTTATAAGCAATAAACGGGTTTCTCCCAATTTATTTCTTCCTTTGACTGATTTTGGCTTCAAAGGTTATTTGCCCTGGGCTGGGAACATATTTTCCCTCCAGGGTTACAACACTCAACACATTCATTCAATCAAAACATGCAAAGAATGCATAAGCCATAGTCTGTGCCCTTAAGAAACTTGTATTACATTGGAAAAAAAGACCCTGACCACCAATTATTATACCAATTTCAGGAACAATTATAGAAGCTCTATGAAAAAAACAATTTATAATTTAAACTTTTACTTCAAATGAGATCACTATAATGGCATTCATCTGCAATTGTAATTCCTAGGAGAAAATAACCTGCTATTACTAAAAAAAAAATTGAAGAAAAAAATCACAAAATTATAATGGCATTTTGAAGGATGTTTGCATTTAGAATGAGTTAGGCAAACAAAATGTCATGAAAATGGATAATTTGCTTCAAATATATGAAATCATCATGAAAACTCACAGGGTGTAAGTCAGTTGTATTTCTGTTGTACTGATTTTATAATTTTAAGAAAAATGGGTTTTACATTACTGTCTTTAGCATTATTCTACATGAATAGTAGCCACTGAATCTGACATTAAAATTAAAATATTCTTAAGAGAATGTCTAAAGTTTTATGGTCAAACAGAACTGAAACCAGTTTTCCTCTCTGTTTATCTGAAAATTTTATATGGCTCTGTCTCTGGATTCATTTCCTATGTGCCTGGTAACACCAGGGGCAGTCTCAGGGAGGAGCAGAAACTTACTCATAAAGCCCAGGGTCCCCAGTCTAGCCAGCATTACCACGTTCAACTTAAGCGAATGATAGTTACTGTGCATCACACCTTCGACGGAGGGCAGTATCCTAAGAGGATACACAAATTCAGGAAAATGACATGAAGGAATACATTTCATGTTGCTTCTCCTTTCCCCAACCCGCTCCATCTCCTGCCCTTCAGTGTATAGGAATATTGGTACTCTATTTTTGTGTGTGAAAAAAAAAGCTTGCAAAGTCAAGTAGCCCCCATTTGTGATCTTCCAATGTGAAGGCTTCTCTACATTCACATCTAACACTAAAAACGCATTTTAAATAAATATGTTCATATGATATATTTTAGATACTTTTATGTACAGCCTTGTTTATATTTTAGAGGTCTTTTTTTTCTCCTCCTATCTTTCTAATTTTGTTCATTGTTCTACTTACTCATCTCCAGGTAATCATCACTGACTACCTGCTGGATATTCTTCCTTACTTTTTCTGTGCCAGTATTGAAATATATTACTTACTATATCTTCCAGTACATTCCCTAATGCAATCTTTTCCAATTTTCCCTTTATATGTTATGAGGAAGTTGCTAATTTCCTTTAGATTTTCAAATTTATTGTTTACTGTTTATGGCTACATATATAAACTTATTCCTAACATCTGATAATTTTGCTTTCTTCATTTTTCCTTTTGAAAAACCCCTTTGGCTATTGGTTTCTTTTCAATGAAACCAGTCTTCAAATTGAATTTCCACTTCCAAAACTATTTATTGATTTAAGCTTTTAAAATAGTCAATTCCCTCAATTTCTTTTGTGATTTTTATTAGTGTAAGGTCGGTTATTAAGTTTGGTTATTATATTCTTTCTTCTGTGGTAATGAAAGAGTTGAAGTTATAAATCTTTCCTTAATAGCTGTTTGTAAAAGGAAATGTTTTCCTTTGCAGTACATTTTTAAATATTTGTAACTTCATTTGTTTTGTTTTCTTTGATAAAAATATTATTAGGAATATGTTTTTCCCAAGTACTTAAGATTATTTGGTTTATAAAATTATTACTCTTTCTAATTTTACTGTATTATGATCAAAGAGCTAAAGGTCTATTAGATTCTAAAAATTTTAAATTTGGCATTTAAAAAAATAAATTACTAAGTCTTTGTTCCAAAGATACTCTATCTTAAGAATTCAGCCATATAAAGTATGTGTATTTATATATATTAAATAAGTGTATTAATTTAAGCATTGGATTATACATTGCATATTGATCAGATTTTTGTTAGCTCTCCTTTTTTAAAATAATTTATTTTGGTATCATTAATCTACAATTACATGTGCAATATTATGGTTATTAAAATACCCCCTTCATCAGGTCCCCCCAACCAACCCCATTACAGTCACTGTCCATTAGCGTAGTGAGATACTATAGAGTCACTACTTCTCTTCTCTGAGTTGTACAGCCTTCCCCGTGCCCCCCCAACATTACATCTGCTAATCGTAATGCCCCTTTTTCCCTCTTATCCCTCCCTTCCCACCGATCTTCCCCAGTCCCTTTCCCTTTGGTAACTATTAGGCCGTTCTTAGGTTCTGTGAGTCTGCTGCTGTTTTGTTCCTTCAGTTTTTTTCTTTCTTCTTATGCTCCACATATGAGTGAAACCATCTGATACTTGTGTTTTTCGGCTTGGCTTATTTCACTGAGCATAATACCCTCAAGCTCCATCCATGTTGTTGCAAATGGTAGGATTTGTTTTCTTCTTATGGCTGAATAATATTCCATTGTGTATATGTACCACCTCTTCTTTATCCACTCATCTACTGATGGACACTTAGGTTGCTTCCATATCTTGGCTATTGTAAATAGTGCTGCAATACACATAAGGGTGCATCTGTCTTTTTCAAACTGGGCTGCTGCATTCTTAGGGTAAATTCCTAGGAGTGGGATTCCTGGGTCAATTGATATTCCTACTGTGAGTTTTTTGAGGAACCTCCATACTGCTTTTCACAATGGTTGAACTAACTTGCATTCCCACCAGCAGTGTAGCAGGGTTCCCTTTTCCCCACATCCTCACCAACATTTGTTGCTATTTGTGTTTTGGACGTTGGCCATCCTCACTGGTGTGAGGTGATATCTCATTGTGGTTTTAATCTGCATTTCTCTGATGATTAGCGATGTGGAGCATCTTTTCATGTGCCTGTTGGCCATCTGAATTTCTTCATTAGAGAAGTGTCTATTTATGTTCTCTGTCCACTTCTTAATTGGACTATTTGCTTTTTGTTTGTTAAGGTGCATGAGTTCTTTATATATTTTGGATGTCAACCCCTTATCGGATATATCATTTATGAATATATTCTCCCATACTGTAGGGTGTCTTTTTGTTCTACTGTTGATGTCCTTTGCTGTACAGAAGCATTTCAGCTTCAGATAGTCCCACTTGTTCATTTTTGCTTTTGTTTCCCTTGCTCGGGGAGATATGTTCATGAAGAAGTTGCTCATGTTTATGTCTAAGAAACTTTTGCCTATGTTTTTTTTTTAGAGTTTTATGGTTTCATGACTTATATTCGGGTCTTTGATCCATTTCGAGTTTACTTTTGTGTATGGGATTAGACAGTAGTCCACTTTCATTCTCTTACCTGTAGCTCTCCAGTTTTGCCAACACCAACTGTTGAAGAGGCTGTCATTTCCCCATTATATATCCAAGGCTCCATTATCATATATTAATTGACTGTAAATGTTTGGGTTAATGTTTGGATTTTCTATTCTGTTCCACTGGTCTGTGGGTCTGTTTTTGTGCCAATACCAAATTGTCTTCATTACTGTGACTCAGTAGTAGAGCTTAAAGTAAGGGAGCGTAATTCCCCCTGTTTTATTCCTCCTTCTCAGGATTGCTTTGGCTATTCGGGGTCTTTTGTGGTACCATATGAATTTTAGAACTATTTGTTCTAGTTCATTGAAGAAAACTGTAGGTATTTTGATAGGGATTGCATTGAATCTGTAGATTGCTTTAGGTAGTATACCCATTTTCACAATATTTATTATTCCTAGCCAAGAGCATGGGATGCATTTCCATTTGTTAGTGTCCTCTTTAATTTCTCTTAGGAGTATCTTGTAGTTTTCAGAGTATAGGTCTTTCACTTCCTTCGTTAGGTTTATTCCTGGGTATTTTCATCTTTTTGATGCAATTGTAAATGGAATTGTTTTCCTGATTTCTCTTTCTGTTAGTTCATCATTAGTGTATAGGAAAGCAACAGATTTCTGTGTAATTTTGTATCCTGCAACTTTGCTGAATTCAGATATTAGTTCTAGTAGTTTTGGAGTGGAGTCTTTAGGGTTTTTTATGTACAATATCCTGTCATCTGCAAATAGTGACAATTTGACTTCTCTTTACCAATCTGGATGCCATGTATTTCTTTGTTTTGTCTGATTGCTGTGGCTAGAAACTCCAGTACTATGTTGAATAACAGTGGAGAGAGTGGGCATCCCTGTCTTGTTCCTGATCTTAGATGAAAAGCTTTCAGGTTCTCTCTGTTAAGTATGATGTTAGCAGTGGGTTTTTCATATGTGGCCTTTATGATGTTGAGGTACTTGCCCTCTACACCCATTTTATTGAGAGTTTTAATCATGAATGGATGCTGCATTTTGTCAAATGCTTTTTCAGCATCTATGGAGATGATCATATGGTTTTTGTTCTTCTTTTTGTTGATGTGGTGGATGATGTTGATGGATTTTCAAATGTACCATGCTTGCGTCGCTGGGGTGAATCCCACTTGATCATGTTGTATGATCCTCTTGATGTCTTTTTGAATTCGATTTGCTAATATTTTGTTGAGTATTTTTGCATCTACGTTCATCAGGGACATTGGTCTGTAATTTTCTTTTTTGGTGAGGTCTTTGTCAGGTTTTGGTATAAGAGTGATGCTGGCTTCATAGAATGAGTTTGGAAGTATTCCTTCCTCTTCAATTTATTGGAAAAGATTTAGGAGAATGGTTGTTATTTCTTCTCTATATGTCTGGTAGAATTCAGACGTGAATCCGTCTCATCTGGGGGTTTTATTCTTGGGTAGTTTTTTGATTACCGATTCAATTACGTTGCTGGTGATTGGTCTTTTTAGTTTTTCTGTTTCTTGCTTGGTCAGTCTTGGAAGGTTGTGTTTTTCTAAGAAGTTGTCTATTTCATCTAGGTTTTCCAGCTTGTTAGCATATAGATTCTCATAATATTCTCTGATAATTCTTTGTATTTCTGTGGGGTCTGTCGTGATTTTTCCTTTCTCATTTCTGATTGTGTTTATGTGTGTAGATTCTCTTTTTCTCTTAACGAGTCTTGCTTGAGGTTTATCTATTTTGTTTATTTTTTCAAAAAACTAGCTCTTGGTTTCGTTGATTTTTTTCTATTGTTTTATTCTTCTCAATTTTATTTATTTCTTCTCTGATCTTTATTATGTCCCTCCTTCTGGTGACTTTGGGCCTCATTTGTTCTTCTTTTTCCAATTTCAGTAATTGTGTCTTTAGATTATTCATTTGGGAATGTTCTTCCTTCTTTAAATAGGCTTGGATTGCAATATAGTTTCCTCTTAGAACTGCCTTTGCTGCATCCCACAGAAGTTGTGACTTTGTGTTGTTGTCATTAGTCTCCATATATTCTGTGATTTCTGTTTTTATTTGGTCGTTAACCCATTGATTAATTAGGAGAATGTTGTTAAGTCTCCATGTATTTGTGAGCCTTTTTGTTTTCTTTCTAAAATTTATCTCTAGTTTTATACCTTTGTGATCTGAGAAATTGGTTAGTAGAATTTCAATATTTTTGAATTTACTGAGGCTCTTTTTGTGGCCTAGGATATGATCTATTCTTGAAAATGTTCCATGTGCACTTGAGAAGAATGTGTATCCTGTTGCTTTTGGATGTAGTGTTCTGTAGATGTCTGTTAGGTCCATCTGTTCTAGTGTGTTGTTTAGTGCCCTCTTTCTCTTTATTTGTTTTCTGTCTGGTTGACCCGTCCTTAGGAGTGAGTGGTGTGAGTCTCCTAAAATGAATGCAGTGCTTTTATTTCCTCCTTTAATTCTGTTAGTATTTGTTTCACAAATGTTGGCGCTCCTGTGTTGGGTGCATACATATTTATAATAGTTATATCCTCTTGTTGGACTGACCCTTTTATCATTATGTAATGGCCTTTTTTATCTCTTACTACTTTCTTGGTTTTGAAGAAGTAGTAGAATGCCTTGTTTGATAGAAGTACTGCAATGCCTGCTTTTTTCTCCCTGTTGTTTGCATGAAATATCTTTTTCCATCCCTTCACTTTTAGTCTGTGTATATCTTTGGGTTTGAGGTGAGTCTCTTGTAAGCAGCATATAGATGGGTCTTGCTTTTTTAACCATTCTAGTATTCTGTTTCTTTTGATTGGTGCATTCAGTCCATTTACATTTAGGGTGATTATCGTTAGATATGTACTTATTGCCATTGCTGGCTTTAGATTCGTGGTTACCAAAGGTTCAAGGGTAGCTTCTTTACTATCTAACAGTCTAACTTAACTCTCTTGTTAAGGTATTATATACACAGTCTGATGATTCTTTATTTCTCTCCCTTCTTATTCTTCCTCCTCCATTCTTCATATATTAGATGTTTTATTCTGTACTGTTTTTCATTCCTTTGACTCTTTTTGTGGATAGTTGATCTTATTTTTTGCCTTTAGTTGGTATTTGGGTGGTCTGCTTTCTTTGCTATGAATTTATTTTCTCTGGTGACATCTTTTTAACCTTAGGAGTGCTTCCATCTAGAGCATTTCCTTTAAGATATCCTGTAGAGGTGGTTTGTGAGAGGCAAATACCCTCAACTTTCGTTTGCCTGGGAATTGTTTAATCCCCCCTCAAATTTAAATAATCATGCTGGATACAGTATTCTTGGTTCAAGGCCCTTCTGTTTTATTGCATTAAATATATCATGACATTCTCTTCTGGCCTGTAAGGTTTCTGTTGAGAAGTCTGATGTTAGCCTGATGGGTTTTCTTTTGTAGGTGATCTTTTTTCTCTCTCTGGCTGCCTTTAATACTCTGTCCTTGTCTTCGATCTTTGCCATTTTAATTATTGTATGTCTTGGTGTTGTCCTCCTTGGGTCCCTTGTGTTGGGAGATCTTTGGGCTTCCATGGTCTGAGAAACTATTTCTTTTCCAGCTTCAGGAAGTTCTCCTCAGTTATGTCTTCAAAGACACTTTCTATCCCTTTTTCTCTCTCTTCTTCCTCTGGTACTCCTACAATGCTAATATTGTTCTGTTTGGATTGGTCACACAGTTCTAATATTCTTTCATTCCTAGAGATTTTATTTCTCTCTTTATTTCTCTCTGCCTCAGCTTCTCTGAACTCCTGTTCTCTATTCCATTAACAGTCTCTTGCACCTTGTCCAGTCTGCTCTTCAGCCCCTCAATTGATTGTTTCATTTCTGTAATCTCTCTCCTCACTTCCTCCCTTAGCTCTTGCATATTTCTCTGTAGGTCCATCAGCATGGTTATGACTTTTACTGTGAATTCTTTTTCAGGAATATTGTTTAAATCTATCCCACCAGGTCCTCTCTCTGGGGTTGTCTGTGTGAGTCTTGACTGGACCATATTCTTCTGTCTTTTCTTGGCAATAGAAGTGGTCACAGGCAGGTGCCACATGTGTCAGCTCGGAGAACAAAGTCCCTTCCTGCTTCTTGTTCTCCTTGCCCTTCTCCGCAGTCTGTGCCGGTTACCCGCACACTGGGAGGCAGTCTCTGGGATAATCCCCTAAACTGCCATGGACGGGGCTACCCTCAGGCTTGCCTTGAGCACTGTGGGTGTTTGTAGTCACACCAGGTGCATTCTGCACCCCTTGGTGCCTTTCGGCCCTTGCTCTGGCTTCTGCAGCCCTTCCCAGTTAGCTGCGTGCCTGCGGGAGGAGATTCTATGCAGCCCTTCCCGGTTAGCTGCATGCCCACCAGGAGGAGATTCTGTGTGGTTGTTATGTGTGGGGCGCTCTCCTGCTGTTATGCAGCTGTGGCGGATCTGCCACAGTGCCAGCCGGGGGAAACGAATGGCAGGCTGCTTTTCCCCATGAGGGGTTTTAGGGCTGCTTTACCCAGCAGCCAGTTAGGGGGCCCGAAGTTCCTCAAGATTCCCAGCCTGCTGGATTGACTGTGCTGGGACGATTTTGTTCCACTGTTGGGCCCTTATCTCTTAAAGACTTTTAAGAAAGCGCCCGCTTTTCTTTTGTCCCACGGGAGCTGGCTGTGGGGACCCACTCGCTGTCTCCATCTTGGATCCTGCCCTTCCATTTCTCTAATCTCCAGTACACAATGCAATGTGTGTCCGTGCTCCCAGTGCAGATCACCAGGGCTGGTTATTTGGCAGTCCTGTGCTTCCACTCCCTCCCCACTCTGATTCTTTTCCTCACACTGGTGCACTGTGGTGGGGAGAGTGCTTGGGTCCCGCCAGGTCATGGCTTTGTATCTTACCCGCTTCATGAGGCGCTGAGTTCTTGCAGATGTAGATGTAGCCTGGCTGTTGTACTGTATCTTCTGATCTCTCTTTTAGGAATAGTTGTATTTGTTGTATTTTCACAAATTATACGGTTTGGGGAGGAGATTTCCACCACCCTGCTCACGCCCTCATCTTCCTCCGATCCCAGAAGCTTTACATTTTGACCTTTCATAATTAGTTCTATGATCCATTTTGAATTAATTTTATGTATGATATAAGATAGATATCAAGTTTCTTTTTTTTCCCGTGCAGGTATCCAATTGCTTCAGTTCTGTTTATTGAAAAGACAATCATTTTCTACCACCAATTGCAGTGACAACTTTTTTTATAAATAAAATAATCGTATGTACATGAGTCTCTTTTTGGACCCTTGATCTGGTCCTGGAGATATCCAGGATATCTACTATCCTGATGTCATCAAAACTGTTTTTACTGTAGCTTTAGAGATATTCACTGCTACAATTTCTTCAAACATTTGTTTTTTTCAACATTGTGTTGGCTCCTCTAAATCCTAAGCATTTCTATGCTAATTTTAGAATTAGCATGCCAGTTTATGAAAAAATTCCATCTGAAATATTCACATTGTATTGAATGTACAGGTCAATTTGGGAATCTTGAAATTCCAAGAATACAGTTCTCTAATCCAAGTCACCTCTCCACTTGCTAAGGTTTTCTTTAATTTTGCCCAAAACGCTTGCAGACTTGTTCCCCAGGAAATCAGAATGAATGTGATGGAGCTTTCCTAGGGAGCACCTTTGGCTTTACCAGCTGTGCAAGAGAATGGAAGGAAGCAGGACTGGGTGGAGGGAATGTCGAGCTGTGGTGAGCTCTCAGGGAGACCTCAGTCAGTTCAAGACGGAGCTCTGAAGTTGGGACCGACCTTTGGAGTGCTGTCCCTCTAGAGCAAGGAAGCCAGGCCTTTACAGTCCCACTTCACTAATCCCTGGATATGTGCTGCCCTGGGAAAAGAACATGACCTTGAGTGAGTCAGTTCTCTTCCGCTGAGGCAAGAGTTTGCCCTTGATAGCTGTATGTTGACCTCTCTCCTCGCATCTGGGAGAATAAGCCTTTGTGTGCTGAAGGGCATCTGTGCATTCCATCACAGAGGCTACTACAGTTTTTTTCTTAGCCTCCACTTCCTCATGGAAATGAAGGGAGTCCAGGTTGAAGGTGTGTCTCCTTTCTTAGGTTAAACTTGTAAGAGGAAGGTGTGTGGGATGAATTACTGCCCCCGCTGCTGCAGCTGAGCTTAGTCACAGCTGATCCTGTCTGCCTCCCTCCTCGACTCTGTTCTAGATTCTTCTCACTCTCAGCTACCACCTCTGTTGATCTTCCTGACCTTCCTGGGGTTTGAACCCCTGTTCATTATATCATTTTCAAGGTGTAGCTCCTCAATTTGTCTATTTACCATCAAAATGGACAATGGATTATAAAGATATACTCAGTGATTGCCAAACATATTTTCTCCTGCATGTGTTGTATAACAGCAACCATAAGTCCTCCTGTTGATCAAAGTCAATTATTCATTCCAAGAGGGTGATTCACACCATGAGATACTGTGTCTCCAGGTGGAGGTAGTGCTCCTTTAGAGACCAGCTTCTCTAGATGCACAGAACCCAGAGTTACGTGGACAGAAGGTACACATTTTATAAGTTGGTCATTGGAAATGATGGTAAGCAAGGTCTCTTCTGCCCTTTCTTTCCAGGTCTTTGTATTCTACCTACTGAGGACACAACACCATTTAAAGGTTACTGATGGAAAGGCTACACTGTATCTTAGAAAATGGCATCATGTTGTTACAAGTATTGAATCTGAGCCAACTCTCCAGCTGGGCTTTCAACAGGCCCATAGTTTTCCCTGTGCACCATCGGACCATCAGCTTTATGTTGCTTTTATTTGTGATGTGACCAGTGGAGGCCATGGCCAATAGTTCACACCCCTACCTACACACCAGAAAATGTGTCCCTTGGTCAGACTTGATGTTTTGTAAGGTCCCATTCCAGTTGATCAAATATTCTCTGAGCTCCTGGATAGTAGCTCTGGCTGAGGTCTTGTTGGCAAGGCAAGTAATTCCAAACTGAGAACATGTATCTATCTATTCCTGTCAAAATGAGTCATGGCTCCTTCCATCTCAGAATGGGTACAATTAATTAATTTGACAGCAAACAGCTTTTCTTTGAGGCTCTCACAATGGGCTGGTTGAAGCCACCTATCTTATGACTTGGTGGGTAAAACAGAGCTGCTCATAATGGGGAGTTCTGGTGGCCTGGTCACCTGTGACACCATGTTTACCAGCCACGGGATATAGAGATCCCTAGGAAGGAGGTGTTACTTTGAGTAGGGACACATTACATGTAATAGTCACATGCAGACGCTTTTCACACTTTTATCAGATTTATTACCATTTTGTTTTTGGAGTCTATTAAAAATGGTAGTGTTACCACAAAAGACCCCGAATAGCCAAATCAATCCTGAGAAGGAGGAATAAAACAGGGGTATTTACACTCCCTGACTTCAAGCTCTACTACAAAGCCACAGTAATCAAGACAATTTGGTATTGGCACAAAAACAGACCCACAGACCAGTGGAACAGAATAGAAAATCCAAACATTAACCCAAACATATACAGTCAATTAATATTTGATAAAAGTGCCTTGGATATACAATGGGGAGATGACAGCCTCTTCAGCAGCTGGTGTTGGAAAAACTGGACAGCTACATGTAAGAGAATTAAACTGGACTACTGTCTAGCCCCATACACAAAGGTAAACTCAAGGTGGATCAAAGACCTGAATGTAAGTCATGAAACCATAAAACTCTTAGAAAAAAACATAGGCAAAAATCTCTTGGTCATAAACATGAGCAACTTCTTCATGAACATATCTCCCCGGGCAAGGGAAACAAAAGCAAAAATGAACAAGTGGGACTATATCAAGCTGAAAAGCTTCTGTACAGCAAAGGACACCATCAGTAGAACAAAAAGACATCCTACAGTATGGGAGAATATATTCATAAAAAATGTATCTGATAAAGGGTTGACATCCAAAATATATAAAGAACTCATGCACCTTAACAAACAGAAAGCAAATAATCCAATTAAGAAATGGGCAGAGGACATGAATAGACACTTCTCCAAAGAAGAAATTCAGATGGCCAACAGGCACATGAAAAGATGCTCCACATCGCTAATCATCAGAGAAATGCAGATTAAAACCACAATGAGATATCACCTCACACCAGTGAGGATGGCCAACATCCAAAACACAAACAACAACAAATGTTGGCGAGGATGTGGAGAAAAGGGAACCCTCCTACACTGCTGGTGGGACTGCAAATTAGTTCAACCATTGTGGAAAGTAGTATGGAGGTTCCTCAAAAAACTCAAAATAGAAATACCATTTGACCCAGGAATTCCACTCCTAGGAATTTACCCTAAGAATGCAGCAGCCCAATTTGAAAGGACAGATGCACCCCTATGTTTATTGCAGCACTATTTACAATAGCCAAGAAATGGAAGCAACCTAAGTGTCCATCAGTAGATGAATGGATAAAGAAGATGTGGTACATATACACAATGGAATATTATTCAGCCATAAGAAGAAAACAAATCCTACCATTTGCAACAACATGGATGGAGCTAGAGGGTATTATGCTCAGTGAAATAAGCCAAGCCGAAAAAGACATGTATCAAATGATTTCACTCATATGTGGAGTATAAGAACAAAGAAAAAACTGAAGGAACAAAACAGCAGCAGACTCACAGAACCCAAGAACGGACTAATAGTTACCAAAGGGAAAGGGACTGGGGAAAATGGGCGGGAAGGGAGGGATAAGAGGGAAAAAGGGGCATTACGATTAGCAGATGTAATGTTGGGGGGGCACGGGGAGGGCAGTACAACTCAGAGAAGACAAGTAGTGATTCTATAGCATCTCACTACGCTGATGGACAGTGACTGTAATGGGGTTGGTGGGGGGGACCTGATGAAGGGGTAGTTTAATAATCGTAATATTGCACATGTAATTGTAAATTAATGATAATAAATTATATTTAAAAAAAAAGAAAGTGTTGAAACGAATCAATGAAATTAAAATCCTGGCATAATCAAGGTTTTTAAGCAAAGGTGACACACAGCCAAAGAACAGAAAATAGCTTATTCCTTTGTTGGCAAATACATTCTAAAACTTTACTTTTGATTGGGGCTAGTTTCCCCAGTGGTGTAATGATGATGCATGAATGATAAGTAAGTGTAGCTACTCTATCATAATCTCCTTTGTATATGCATACAAACTAAACAAATAACATTTTCATTAAATACAGTCTGGAAGCAAAACATCTTCAAACCTTGAGACTGTCCTTGTGATATGATTGCCTCTGGAAAGAAAAGCAAAGGAAGCAGACAAGCTGCCCCCCATTAAAACATTTTGAGCTGAACTGAATGGTATGCTGCACACTCAATATATCTTTTATAAGTTTATGTCTTTTGGTTTCAAAACACTTAAATTTCTCTAAAAACTAATAGGCTCCCTGTCATAAAAAAAAATGGTAGTGTTTTTCTAAATTTTATTTCCCATTGTTTACTGTTAACATATAGAAATATGATTGATGTACATATTGAGATTTTATTCAGTGACCTTGATGAATTTTTTCTTCTAATAGTTCATAAAATACATTGGGTTTATTTTTTTTCAGTGCACAATTATTTTGCCTACAAATAAAAATGTCTTATTTCTTCCTTTTGCATTTTTTGTATTTTTAAATTTATTTTTCTTTCCTTAATTCACTGCTAGGACATCCAGTGGACAGGAAAGGTTACAGAATGAAATAATTGATGAAGACCATTCTGATCCTGTTCCAGAACTCAAAAGAAAAACACTCTTTTACCAAAAGTAAGGTGTTAGGATTAGGGTTTGTGTTGCTGTTGTCTGTTTTTGTTTTTTCTTTTCTCTTCATGTCAACATTCTTTATCAGATTAGGGAAATCTTCTACTTGTAGTTTTCTAAGAGGTTTTATTATGATTAGGTGTTGAATTTTATCAAACCCTTTTTCTGCCTTTACTGAAATAATAATAGATTTTCTTGCTCTCTCTTATTTTTTTTTAGAAGTAAATCAACCTGTATTATTAGAATAAACCCCAATTGGTCATGATGCATATTCCTAGATTTAAATGCCTCTTATTTTCCATGAGGGTGGTATTTATCTTGTTTATTTCTGGGGAAGCAGGAAAAATTAGCTTCAGTTTTCTGTATCTTCACCCAAAACACTGTATTAATGCTCAACAGTACCTGGACTATATCAGGATGATAAGGTATGGCTTTAGGTTCCTTTCACTCAGCAAATGAGGAGAATGAAGAAAGTTTGAAAATGTAAATTGTAGGCAGAAACTTAGTCTCTCAGTGTCTTTATTCCATTTGTGTGGTCCACAAGATGTATGCTCTCTAAAGTTGCCTTTAATTGTAGGACAATAGCTGAATCAAAGTAATTGTGCTAATTACACTCTTCTTCCATCTGGTGCTTCTCTCAGTAGTGTAGTGTGCTGTCAATCTGCACTGAGTCAGCCAACTTCTCACACATAATTTTTTTTTTGTTAGTGCACTCAGTGTAATAAACAGACTCATAATGTATATATCCACAATACATCTTATCATTTAAGTCATTTATGTTTCTTATAAACCTGAAAGAGAAAACAAAGAATTACACTTGGTGAGTCAAACATGTGCAACCCATTCACTGACAAAAATTGCCTTTTAAATGTATTATCGCTCCTAGGGTCTGCATTGTCTAAAATAAATTTTAATTATTATTCAGAATATCAAAAGTGTCCAAGTTACTCATTTTTATCAACACATATGCAGTGTAAAATACTGCCTTATTTCTGTCTTTTTCATTTTTTCACAACTGCAATATTACTTCCAGTGGTGTAGGCACCTCCCTTCCCCAATCCTAATATGATTAGACTAATGCAATTCCATTACATTCTCTAGTCTAACTGGCTGAGTAGTAAATCTTTGACACTTTCCTCCTCAAATGTTTTTCATACAACCCAAACCAGGAATTCACCTAATGTGTGGTACCATAAACTCAAGTGTCATCTCAAGCACTTTTTAGAGATTTGACTCTGAAGTTCTGAATAATTATCAACAGCCCCTAATACAAGATTACTGATCAGGGCTATGCATTAAGGACAAACTTGTGAATTGAAAATATTATCTTTGGGAAAAAAACGTAGCATCAATACTTGGATTGATGACTACAGATCATTAGTAAATAAATAAGTCAATCAATTAAATTTTCAAAAGTGAAGTTTCCTATTTGAGGTGACATAACACAGATGTCATCATTCACAGTTCCTTTCAAGAAACAAACCCAAAAATAACACTAAGAATAAAAAAACAAAAGGAAATCATATATATATATGCATATATATTATATATATGATTACATAGATCACATGATATACATTATTATATACTTTTGTTTCAATATTATTTATTGATAATTTGAAATATATGTTTCCAGCCCCTTATAAATTACCTTAATTTTAATTTCAATAACTTCAAATTATTTTTTTCAAAACAAGATTGCACCTATAGTCTTTCCGGATACACACTACTTTCCTTCTAGCCCCTCACTCCAAATGAGAGCTTTCAAATATATATCCTTCTCTCCTCCATCTGTACATATCTTACCCCCATTCTCGCCTACCACTGCAAACAGCCAAAGAGAGAGCTGCCTTGTCTTTCTGAGCTGTATTCCTACACCTACTATTTCTATCTGAAAGAACAAACAGAACAAAGCAAAAGCTTCTATCTGCTGATTGACCCCATGTGGTGTGTATGCAGAATTCAGTGGATGTCAGCACCCAGCGCAGTTGTCTTGAGTTCAGTCCCACTTGACGTGTCCTCAGCCAATGAATGTACTTAAATTCATGGGCTTGCAATAGTATCCAGCAGATTGAGGCTCTGGTTTCTTTCTTTAGCCTAATCTTCTCTGCACCCCAAACTTAAGGGATTATAAAACACAAATAGAATTTTGGCATTATTTTTATGTAAGCCTTGTTCTTTTTTTCCCCATTACAAGCAGAATGAATGCAACACAGGAATCCATTTGTCATGATATATTTCTAATCACATTTCTTCATATATACCATATACTTATGTATTATATCATATATACATGCATATGCCATTTATACAATATACCATGTCCATCTTCATTTTATTCTCTGTACTGGAAATGCATTTCTAGTCTATCTCTAGATTTGTCATACAAAAGTAGCCATTTCAAATGTCAGTTGTAACACAAATTTCAAAGTTAAAATTTATTTTTGGTTATTCTCTGTATTCTAACTATAGCATTTATCACATTATATTCTTTTTATTTATAGGATTGTTTATCTGCACATACAATTAATGGTTAAGTAACTAAGGGAAGAAGCAGTCTTTCATTCATTTTTGAATCCCAGCACATGATTTTATGTACATGGATAGAGTCCTGTGAATTTGTTGTCTTCTATACTTTTTTTTAGATAAAAGCAGTATTCACAGAAATTCTCCTTTATTTGGCTACTATAAGTTCATTAATGACTTGCCAAGGTAATGAGAAAACATTTGCAGTAACTTATTAAATACATTAAAGAAGGCTGCTGGAAAAGAGCTCTGTGAGGACTCAACTTTAAATGAAGCTAGTTTTAATGGTAATCTACAATGCTCCTGAGGAAAACACCTTTACTCAAACCAACCACAAAAATTCAACAAGAATAAAGACTTACCAGTCAGAGGAGATAATTACATCATCCAAAGCGTGGTAGTCTTTTCTATATTTACTGGGAGATAATCCCAGCCAATAGCTACTTAGTTCCTGGGATTTTATGAATTCCTACAGAAATAAAGATAGTTTGTTTAAATAATTGACTCCCAGTTCTGTACATTACCCCCAATATAGTTTCTTACAAATTAGTGTTTTAAGGTAACACTTCTGACATAATACTACTTTTAAATGCCATTAAAAAAAATTGAGACACAGTGTTCTCTACTGTAAGATTTCCTCTAATGCTTATACATTAGTTACTGTTGTCCATGGAGAAGATCTACCAATCCATGCAAAACCTTGACTCAGGGTCCATGAAGTTCACAGACTTTAGGATCCACTATTGAGCAGTGACTGTTCAGTCCGGGGACAAGAGAGGTGGCTCATCATTATAAACACAAGCTAGTAGAAGCAGAAAAAGTTGGAGAAAAATGTAGCAAAGTCAGATGGAGTGGTTCTAGAACAGGATTTAGACCCAATGTAGAGCTTTATAGCCAACTTAACAGTTTTTCCTCATATTTGAGATTTTTTTTGAATAAAAAACTATGCATAGGTCATTTGAAAATGACCAGATGAAGAAGAGACTATGAATCGATTTCCCCCTCTTCTATAAAAGGGGGCAAAGATTCTTAAGGAAGCTGAGACTTTTGGGAAAATGAAATTTTTGCTTAAAAGTAAATATGTAATTACTATCTGAGAGACCAGAAATGCCGAGTATTAAGCAAAATATGGAGACACTATTTATATATTAGGAAAAATAAAATAAATAAATACATAAATACATGAATAAATCTTCCAGAGAACTCACTTTTCCTGGGACCCAAGGACTTAGTGCAATATATCTGTTTGGCCTTGCCTCTTAATTCCACTTCTTTCAAATACATATTTTATCCAAACTGTCTTCTTATTTTAGTATATATTGACTTTTTCTTTTAACTAAAAAAAAATACAAAATGGTGGAATCTCCTTCTATGTAGATTTTATGAAATTGGTAACCATCAGGAATAATTTCCAGATCTGTTTTTAGATAAATGCTCAAAAATCATATTTTGAGAGTTGATCCTAAACTTCCGGTTTGGAAAAGCTCACAGACCTAAAGATTCTGGATGCCCCATATCTACCCACCTGCCTAGTCTCTGAGATTCCACTGATGCTAAGTCTTAAGGTAAGGTTGTATATGATTCATCTTGGCAATGACACCCTGAGATAAATGCACTGTCTCAGTCACCTCATAATGCAACTAAAATGAGAGAGAACCACATATGGATTAATACAAATCCTCCCCAATATGCCTCACTCCTCTCTATTACATGATGGGAAAAGAGACTGTCTTCCTGACAGGCAGAGATCCGTGGGGCCTTACCGATACACTTTCACTTTTAATCTTCAACAGGCTGGCATTTTTAGCAGAACATATCCTGTTACTCTCTTGCCAAGTTTTAGAATCCTTAGGTAAAAATAGATAACAGCTGTCCTCAAGCCACAGCCATTCTTTTGGGCAAGGTTTACATTTGTGCTCTGGAAGAAGAAGGTTGTTTCATTTGGTTTGTGTTGATAAGCTTCATTATTCTTATTGTTCCTATTGTTAAATTAACCAAATTTACTTGTCTTCTTTTTAGAACAGAAGGGAAGAAAATGAATCCTGTGTTTCATATATACCACCACAATATGTCCAAAATGTAATTTAAACAGCACATTTCAAATTAAACACTTGGATTCCAGCATACTTTCCTGCCTCAGGAGCCCTGAGTTATGATTAACTGATTTATTCCTCTCCCTTTGTCATTGTTTTTTATTACTACAAAGCCAATTACAAGAAACATTGTGTGGTGAGAACGAGACCCACAAACCTACATCAACCCTATCTTCTCCCATCCAGCAGTTCTAGCTTTTTGACATTTCAACAGCACAAAGAACATGTTTTAGTTATATGAGCTACAGAAACTATTAGAGATATTAAAAAGACAAATTCCTCCCAATTCCAAGGATAGGACCTAATATTATTTCTTCTCTATTGACTCTCATCAAACATTGACTGAAATTTAAGAGTAAGGTCACCTATTCAGTCATCTATGAAGAGGTTACCCATCCTTTCCTCCCTATCTTCTATTGACCTGTGACCAAAGTAACTAGCAAATCTCAGATTAGAAAAATTTACAGTCTAATGTTTATTAAGTAACTGTCATCCCTGATAATCTGAGGGCCTATAGTTATTACTTCTGTTTTTCTTCTAACAGCACAGAAATATCATTGAAATATCCCTATCAACCACATTTAATTCCTTCCTCAAATAATGGCTTCCTAGGGAAAGGCTGCTAGCTATTGATGAAATGATTCTCAGGTGACTCGTAGGCTTACATCATGGTCTAATAAATAACTCAGAAGGGGAACAGGGTTACCTGGTTCTTTGCTATATAGCTCATGACATAATTTGGTGGCTATTTCTTGAAGAGTGATAGAGAGGTCCCTGATCTTCTTGGAACTGTTCGTGTTATGCATCAGTTGTAAAGAAACATTTCTCTGAAGTTCTTCTTTGAAATTTTGTAGTTCATTCAATCTTTCCATTTCTATCTTCGAAGTTACATAAACTCCAAAAACAGAGAGATGATAGAAAATTTTAATCCCTTAAGACAACCATCACCTCCTTTTTGCTAACCTAGCATTAAGAATAATAATGGTTTAGGGAAGAAGTCACTTCACAGGAGTGAAAGAGACTAATTACCAGGTAGTAAAGTACCTAGTTATAAGTCCCCTTTGTGAGTATGTCACCAATAATCATTCCAAAGCCTCAAGTCAAGGAGTAAACTTTCTTGTAAAACTCATGCAATTCTAGGTGTTTTCCTTTTCAATCAAAACATGGGTAATACATACATATACTTGCTAAGACTCCCAGTCCAATCAGCAGCAGAAGGCATAGAACTGTCAGAGCCAAGGCTCTTTGACGCCATGCATGGGAAGGAGCAGGAGGTGCTGCAGAAAGCAAAATTAGCAGAGTCCCAGATGTAGCATACATCTTAATTTAAAGCATTCATTCATTCATTTGCCTCTATTTCTCTCCTAACATGTTCCTAGGAGATGAATGTGTTTTGCTGGAAACTCAAAGACATTCTAAAATACCATTTTAAAGAATAAGTCAAAAAATTCTGGCCACTGTTTGACACACAAACTGGGTCTCACAGGAGAGGCTGTTGATTGGTAGCCTGATTCAAGAAACAAAGAAGCAAAAATATATAAATATTTTAAAAAGAGAAGGTAAGGACATCAATCAATCCGAATACAACATATCTCGTCGATACAAATCTGGGGATACAGAATAGCTGGCAGCTAAAGATAGGTCAATATATATAATCCTTCCTAGAGCGGACAATTGTGAGGTGTCATAGAAAATAATTTCAGTTATCTATGTTTTCCCCAGAAAATCACGAGAGTGTGGCTGTGGGACATAACCGATAGGCTGCCTCTCTGTGATGTTTCTGGGAGTCCTCCCGTCAGCCATATTTTAGGCCAGATCTACATTATTTCCTCCTTAGAATTTGTTCGTTTTTAGCAACAGACTTTTGTTGAATGTGTCTTTTTTGCTGAATGGTGAAGCCTGAAACAGACCATTTCCCTCTTTAAAAAACAAAACAGGAATTTATGAACTTTTTATTATAAATTGATTATAATTAAATCACTACATGACTTAAATTATCATTTGTGTAGACAGATACTAGATATTTCAGGAAAATGTAATTCAGGGATACCTTAACAATCTTCCTCTAACTCCGGGAGAGGGGATTCCCCCCCGAGAGCAAGTTCCCTATGAATTTGGTGAAACAGAATTAAGGCAGGGGCAAGAAGTTTGGAATTGAAGTATTTATTCTCATGGCTCAGCCTCTTCTTGCTGGCACTAGTCAGGAATCCCTCTCGCGGGGCTCCCAAGCTCTCTCTCCAGCCTCAATACTCTGCCCCCCTCACACACCAGGAGGAATTCTGTGGGCGTGTCCCTGGTGACTGGTGGGCACCTGACCAATTACATAACAGGAATGGAGGGGAGGAGAAAATGGGTGTTTCCTCTCCATCCCTACCCTGGATGGCAATACCATGACTTGCCAGCCACTCTGCTCCCAGTAAAACATCCCACAGATGTGCAAACAGGATGCCTATTAAGGCCAGGCAGGAATCTTGGTCAGAAAGTTCCATTTTCCCCACACTTACTATACTTCTCATCTTTGTCCTACATCTATCTCACCGTTGGTGATACAATATTATGAAATACAGAATTGAACATAACATGTGAAATAACTTTTTCAGCTTTGGATAATATTTAACATGAAAGTACACAGTCAAGATCTTACCTAAGGTTAGAAGTATAAATAGCTTCGAGTGCTCTCTTTCTTAAGAATTACTTTCTCATTTATTATCCAATTACTCACAACTTATCTATGAATACTGTCTTTATGCTGGACACTATTCTAGGGGCTAACCATACAGAAGTGAACAAGACATATATTCCTGCTGTCATAGAAGATAAATTTTAATTGTGTGAGAAATGTGTGAATATACATATACATACATATATGTTTATATATACACAGAGGGAGAGGGAGGAAGTGAGAGTGAGAGAGAGAGAAAGATCTCAACTTGTGCTGTGGTATGCCCCGATTTGAAACAGTTATATTAGAAAAGGAGGTAGGTCAGTTCTTATGGCAATGGGAATCAGCATGTAAAATCAGTGAGAAGAACATTACAGGCAGCAAGAACATCTACTTCAAAACCCTAAAAGGATTTAATCAGAAGGGAAAAATAATTGAGTTGATTTTTTAGAAAGGTCACTGTTACTGTGTATGGAGAATGAATTGCAGGGCTCAGTGTTAGGAGCAGGTGAATAGCAGGAAGCCTGTTGAGAGAGAATAGTAGCTTGATTTACTGGTATTAGAGAATGTGATGACCCATGGACAGATCAAGAATACATTTTGAGGTTAGAATCTATACTGCAAATTTGTGAAATGTTTGTGAAAGATTTTTGACTTGATGAAGTTAGTAGATAATAAGATATACACATTCATAGGCAGGCTGGCATACTGATAAAAAAAAAAAGCACAGCACATTCTCTGTGGCTAGTGTTCCTGGGCCTGAATCATGGTTTACTGCTTATCACAGAATGTGGGATCTTGGACACATTATTTAACCGTGTCTTCACTTCTGTGTTGGTTAACAAAGAAAGCCACAAAGTAATTTAAAATCTATAATGCAAGTAGAATGGCGCTCATGTATAGCGAACACTTTGTGATTGTATTTATTTAAGTATGATTTATTTTGTATAATGAGATGAGCATGATTGAGGACTGGGAACAGTTTTAGAGTAAAAATAGGTATTTCTCTTTTTGCTATTTTAAATTTGAAATGACATTAGAACTCCATATGGAAATATGAAACAGTCACATGTATTTTCTAGTCTAGAGATTTAGGGAAAGGTCATAAGGAGATATTTGGGAGTCGTGGCATTTGAATCCAAATGACTGAATGAGGCAACTTAACAAAGTCTATTCAGTGACACAAGAGAAGGGGACCCAGAGTCCTGGAGCATTCCATAACACAGAGTTTGATCTAGAAGAAAGAGTCAAACAAGAAGAGAGAGGGAGCGTCCATTGTGGCAGCAGAAACCATGAGGATGTGTCCATGAAAGGGTTTAGAGAAGAGAGACTTGAATTTTGTGAGGGATGCAGGGAAGTCAAGAAATAAAAGAACAGAGATGTAACTATTGGGATGACACAGGGAGGTCACTTATGACCTTGACAAGAACAGTCTCCATGGAACAATGAGGGTGACACCTAATGGACTCAGCTGAGAAGAGAATGAGAGGTAGAGAACTGGGAGTCTGTGACCAAAGATAATGCTTCCAACATACGGGCTGTGAAAGGAAACAAGAAATGGAAGAATAAATGGAGATATTTATGTGGTCAAGCAGAGATTGTGTTTTGTTAAAATAGGTATAGCATAGTATATTGGTGTTACAGAAGAGAAGGACACGTGGACTGAAATTCATAGCAGAATAAGGAGGTAAGAGTAAATAAGTACTTTGTAATTACTATCTAGAAGCAAAGCAGAGTATGAATGAGGATTTGGTAGGATGGAAATTTGGGTAGTAGAAAGAAACAGTGTAGGAAAAGATAGAAGGAAAGATCCTCAGGTGAGCATAAACTGGGCTTCAAAGTTTGTATGTTTTTCACCAGCCATGTCCAGCTGTTCAGGTGGGGCACAGAGTGGGTGGATATTTAAGTTTAACCAGAATAGGAATTTTTTAAGGAAAAAAAACAGTACATTGAATAGGGGTGGCCAAGATATTAAGGGTAGCTTATATATATATTACAAAGCTTATATTACATAATCTAGACTTTAAGCTGGATAATGAGAAAACTAGAAAAAATTGAGAAAGTGAACAAGACATGGATTCAAGTTTCAATACAGTCAAACAGTTCCTGAATTGGAAATTTAGAATAAGTATGCATAGGAGATGAGAAGGGTAATGGCATTCCTATGGGAAGTTGTTGGTGTATTTAACTCATGGTACTCTCATCCTCTTTTTATTTTTTTATACTATTAAAAAAGGAGAAATACAGACAAGGAAAATAAGAAAGAAAGTCCTTAAGCCCATCTTTCTTAAAAAGAAGTCTGTGGTAAAGGAAAACCCCACAGAACTGAGCTGTTGCCCTTTCTAACTTTACAAAGCTGATGATAAATGGACACAAGATATAACAATAAAAATTCTGTTAATAGCAAGTTAGCATTTCAAAGAGTTTTATGTTTTGCAGGGAAAAAATACTTAATATATGAGAATTCTTCTACTACCCCCCTCTCTTAATTTCACTGTTTCTACCAACTTCTGTGTTCTCCACTGCTACCGTTTGTTATTTTTATCTTAAACACACTGATTTCAAGTGTGGTTTTGCTGGGGAAAATTACATCCAAAAGGCCAGGTGCTTGGGGGTAAGAGCTGTATATAATAAGAGAAATCAGGGATTATGAGTAGGATGAACTGAGGGTATTGAGTGTAAGCTGGAAATCAACTTGGGTAGCCCACTTGTATCATACTTTAAATATGAATGGAAAAATACAAAACTTCCAGGTACAATGTATTTTTGAATGTTATATCTTCTGATATTTCTTTACCATTTTCCCCCTTCATTTAGTCCTTGATATGTCCTTTCCTTTCATTTAACTTAACCTCTTCTATATTTTAGTAAGCTGGGAAAATATCTCCAAAAGAAGTAAGAGAAATTTGAGGATAATACCTGCTTGACTTGGTAGAAAATGAAATGAAATCCTTTGAAGGTCTCTCTGTCTCTCTTTTTCTCTGTCTCTGTCTCTCTCAGACATACACACAAATTAGCATTTTTTTTGGTACAATATCTAGGCTCAACATACAGGGACTGTGATTTGTATATGCATGTGAGTATTTTATAGCCTCAAAATAAACATTATATATTTCCTTTTCTAAATAATTAGTCAGATTCTGGATACAATAATCCCATCATACCACTGCAGGATAACTTTAAAATAAATCGTCAAAGTACTAAGTTCTCAACTGTTCAAATGAAGAAGTCACTTCTTAAAAGCCATATTTAAGATGAGAGAATTTAGTCCAAAATATATTTCATACCTAGGGGACTAAGTTTATTGAAGATTTATGTAAAACAGCTATATTCCCATTCAGCCATAATATTCCCTGAACTTTCATCTAATCAGTCAGAGAATAAATAACAGACCTAAAAGCAAGTTAAAGAGAACTGATGTCTGGTTTAATGTAACTGGATGAATAAGATGTCTAGTGAATAATATGTCTAACAGTATAGTAACATGTTCAGTTAAAAGATTACAGGATCTGAATGCTATTATTGTACTTTTTATCCCTTGTTATAGTATAATGTTAAAATGAAATCCTTTTACTTTTTAGTTTTAAACTCTTAATCTTCTGCTTAGTCATCTCTTGCTACAGAGGATTGCCTAGCATCTTTCTATGAACAAAATTTGATTTGTTTGATGGTAACAGTCAAATTGGAGCAACTGTTCAAAGTAAAAGAACTTTAATTCCTTGTCATAGCCCTTTACAGGATATAATCTCAAATTTATTTACCATTGTCATTCTTCCTGAGATCCTCTTATTTTCATTCATGCTACCCAGAACTGAAAAGTGTGGTGAATTTTAAACATTAAAGATATACATACTAAATTAAATCAAGCAATAAGTAAATAAATAAATGATTAGTGCAATCCTGACCAGTGAAACACATTTTATTGGTGCATTTTCTCATCTTATTTAATCTATCTTTAGTTTGAGCCTCATTAAATAATTAAACGTGTTAGTCTTCTTCAAAATGGTACAAATTTACACTGCAAGATCATAATTAAACAGGTATTGCTGTCTCCATTTTAAAGGTAACAAACAGAGACCTAAAAGATCAAATGATTTGCTTAAACGTCCTATGCACATCCAAACCCTCTTCAACATAATTCTGGCAAGTTAATAAAGTCGAAGTTCTTTTCCAATACATAGACATGCACAGAACACACCCAAGCAAACCACGTACTCATCAAGGCCAATGTTTTTCACTTGCAAAATGGAGATGCCAATTTCTACCTCATAAAGAAAGTAGGCTAGTGCCTGTTACATGGGGGGCAAATGAGATCCATCCTTAGCATTATATTTGTGACTAGCATTTTCTTATACAAAAGAACATGCAAAACCATGATTTTCAGAGATAAAATATGCTCCTTGTTCCATGGCTTCATTTCATGGGGGAAAAAAATGTTTCAAAAAAAGTCATATGAAAATATTATCTTAGCCTAATTACTTTGAGTGTGATATTTAAAAAAATAGAAAATTTGTGAAAGGTTGAATGTTCAACATGCTGGCTGGTGCCTTAAAAAATTTGCACGGACACTTTTAGTAGCTTTGGAAAAATGGGAGGTTTCATTAAAAAATCAAATTAAAGGGTTTTTGTCAATCCACTAATACCTAAAGAGCACGACTTCTCCCCTTTACATGTCTACACTTTCACTTACTTTCTACACTTCACTTCTACCACTGTACGACACATCCGTAGCTCAAAATCTTACCTTTTATCCCAACTTTGTCAAAGTTCTGGATATTTTCTGTCTTACTGGAGTCCTGGAAGTTTAGATCTGCATAAGTAACCTCTTCAGACATTGATGGCTATGAAAAGAAAGCTCAACAAACTGTAAAAGAAAAAGGAAAGATAAGAGTGAGCCAGAAGAGTTGTTTGCTGACCAGGAGTTGGATTTTAAACTTCTGCTTTTAATCCAAAAATGAAATCTTTAAGCTTTAGCTTCTGTTTTCATAACCACTGTACCAATCATGTACATGTCTACAATGAACCACAGACCAGGCAAGAAGAAACAGATATTGCAAGACGTAACGTCTTTCTTCCTCTCCTCTCTTCCTATTTCTCTTTTCTCTCTGACTACCAACTACAGAAAGTAGTTTGAAGATTGTTTGGGATATTATTAAAATCACTCAAGGGGGCACAAATCTTTAGCACCATATGATACAGATATAACAGAATTTTTTGGAGAAAAACTTTCAAGCAGAGAAATAACAAAGAAGATATATTCCTCAAACACTATCTGTGCTATATTGGTCCTTTGTTACATTATGGAAGGCTATTTAATCAGTTACCACTTGTGGAATGAAGAGTATACAATGAATTGTCAGGGGTAACAAATAATTAAGAAGTCCTTTATACAATATGGTCTTACTTGATGAAAATATTTGAATGACCGAAACTTCATACCAAATTCTTTGGTTTAGAGCTGACCAGTTGTAGCTCCAGAAGGAGGGGTTCCCCACCTGGGGCAAATTCCCTAAGAATTTGATTAGACCAAAGAAAAGCAAGGGAAAGAAGTGGGGAATCAAAGAGGTTTATTCTCCCGGCCCAGCATCTCCTCGCTTGCACCAGCCGATATCCCGTCTCACACAGCTCACAAGCTTCTGGCTCACAAGCTCTCTCTCAGGCGGCACTCCCCCTCCTCCTCACACCCGGAGGAACTCAGTGAGTGGGTCCCTGGTGACTGGCAGGCACTTGACCAATTATGTAACAGGAATGGAAGGGAGGAGAGAATGGGTATTTCCTCACAACCCCTACCCTGGACCGGCAATCCTATGACTGACCAGCCACTCTGACCCCATTAAAACATCCCTTAGATGTGCAAACAGAATACCTATTAAGGCCAGGTGGGAATCCTGGTCAGAAAGTTCTATGTTCCCTCCAGTGTGTCCTGGCTCTGGTGGACACAGGAGCTGAATGCTACCTGATTTCTAGGATTCTCGCTTCACTATCTATATGCCCACAATGTTCTGCAATGGCCTTTTGTGCAAGAAAGCTAAAGCACTGTAACCAGATTCCACAGTATAAAAATAACAACAAAACCATGACAGTCCTCAAGCCTGAGTATCCAGCTGCATTCAAAGCCCTACTCAGATTGAGGCCATAGCTCACACGTTCCACTGGAGGCCAGCAGCTGAGCAGGCAGGAGCTCTGGGCATGCTCAGCAAGCAGCAGCTGTAGCTGGGGGGTGGACCCAATCCACAAAGACTGTAGAAGAGATTACCCTTCAGGGTGATAAGACACATTTTTTAATGACACCAACACAGGCAAATTTTGTCCATCAGGTAGGATGCATGCAAGAGAGTGGGCCTGTGATAGGAGAGTGACAGGAATGGGGTCCTGGTCTAGGGTACAAGACCTTCACCCCTCTCCCTGTGCGAGTTACTGATGGATCAATATGTAGCGCTACTGGAGGTGCATACATTGGCCATAATGATAAAACAAAACTCCCCACTAACATACCCTTACCTTCTGCTGGCTGTTTTGGGTACACTACTGTAATCTTTGTGTACCACTCTGCTATTACCACAGGAACACACAGGAGGCCAGCTTCCAGGCCTTGTGCCCAAGGTGCCAGAAAGGCCAGCCATCGCTGGTCCATGTGTCGAAATGTCCAAGGCCAGGTAGTCTCCAAGTTGCTGCGGGACTCAGTCACACAGTGCACTTCTGCCAGGGTTCTGCTGGCTTTGGTAAAAGTCAAAAGCAGTCCCCACTGACGAGCTACAGCCCACACTCTCTTCTGCCCCAAGACGGGCTGTCCTGCTAGGCAGTGCACCTGGACCAAGGTTTCTGCTTCATCAATACCTGGGGATGCCAACAACAAATGGTCTGCAAGCCACTGTGAGAGGCTCCAGACACAGCTGTCTTCAGTCACATGTACATCCAGCTCACCAGGCCTGATGGGTCTGTCTCACTCAAGCCTCCATGGCCTTGATTGTTCACTTTGCAAAGGCAAAGGTAAATGGACACGTTTCATCCCACGGCCACCTGATGCCCTTTCATACCAAATGTCATAAGGGCCTCAGAATTTATGCCAAGGGTGGGACAAACACTCTTCAGTGGCCTACTAGACCCAAAACTCTTGCAATAATGCAACATTTATCTGTAAGAGAATCAGAGGTAAGCATAGCATCATACACAGTATTAAATGTCCTATACCCAGTGGGATTTGGGCTTGTCCCACTCTGACAACCCCACCCCTGCATCCATCTATGACAGCGGGGGTCCGAGGAAAACACTCAGAGTGGCAATAAATCAGGTAGCATTCAGCTCCTGTGTCCACCAGAGCCAGGACACGCTGCACATTCACTGGGGACTAATTAATTGATCAACATGTGGCCTCTGGTGCCAGAGGCCGGAGCCAGCCCCCCAAGGCAGGTATCTTGACACTCCCCTCAGTCAAACCATAACACCCAATTGCCCAATCATCATCTGGCAAGGGTCTAGGTGGGGTCTGTATACCCTCCCCCAGGAAGTCCTGCAGATACATGGCTGGACATGTGACTTTGCCTGCAACTTCCATTTCTTGGACCTCAGTGGCTAGAACTGCTGCTCTGGCTTTAATTGTTGCCACAGCTCTAGCAAGATTTTATTGGGCTTCCCATCTACTTCTCCCTTACTGCCTCTGCCTTTATCAAATAGACCTACATCTGTGTCTTTGAGACCCTCACAGGACCCTTTAAACCTTTTCGCTTAGTAGCAGACCATATTTCCTTCGTGTTCTCAGTGTTTCAACCTTTCCCAGATCTGCTACAGTACGAGTAACCTTACTTATGGGTTGTCGTGAGGGGCAAGAATAGTCACTAGGGACCCAAAGAAAGATGGGGGAGCTGTTTGGAGCACAAGATTTCTCATTCCCATGATGAACAACTCCTCGTCTGGACCCTGATGTTCTATATTATGAATGATATTCTTCATGCCCAATTCCTGTACCACCGGTTGGAGCTCAGCATACGTCTGCCATCTAGTGGGGAAAGATGGCAAATCACCCTGATTAGGCCACATGGCCTGGAGCGCTGCAGTTATCCAATGGAGAAGGACATGGTTCCCTGAGATCTGGTAAGCATTTTGTAATCTTTGCCAGAGACAGGTGTGAGTCATCAGGGAAGCCAGCTTCCCCATTTCTGACATAGACAAAATAATTCCATTTACTCCCGAGTCCCAAAGGTGCAAAAGCCAGGTTGACATAGGCTCCCAAGGTCTCCGCCAAACTGGGAGCTCAAATCGTCCAGCTCAGCCTGGGTATAGGGGCAGAGCATGGAGTGCCCCACAGCCGGGGGTGGGGGGGGGAGGCTGCACCTCTGCCTGAGGGACCCACTGTTGTTCCGTTTTTACTTTCTTAACTATAACTGGGTGGGCTTTCAATAGGGGAGGGGCTCTAGCAGGGACTCCAGCACCAGCGCAGGCAGCGGCTCCGCCCTTGGCCCCACCCCCTTGTCACTCATTGGCTCCTCCTTCCCTGACGTCTCTTCCACTATTTCTGGAGCTGAAGGCACTACCCCTTCCTTCACCTCCCCATGGCATCTTGCAGCCTACATTCTCCTGATGTCCCTTCCTGCACCACTAGTATATCTCTCAGCAGTGCAATGTGTTTTTTTGGAGGGGGTATCCTTAATCTACAATTACATGTGCAATATTATGGTTATTAAAATACCCCCTTCATCAGGTCCCCCCCCAACAACCCCATTACAGTCACTGTCCATCAGCATAGTGAGATGCTATAGAATCACTACTTGTCTTCTCTGAGTTGTAAAGCCCTCCCCGTGCCCCCCCAACATTACGTCTGCTAGTCACAATGCCCCGTTTCCCCCCTTGTCCCTTCTTTCCCACCCATTTTCCTCAGTTCCTTTCCCTTTGGTAACTATTAGTCCGTTCTTGGGTTCTGTGAGTCTGCTGCTGTTTTGTTCCTTCCGTTTTTTTTGTTCTTATACTCCACATATGAGTGAAATCATTTGATGCTTGTCTTTCTCCGCTTGGCTTATTTCGCTGAGCATAATACCCTCTAGCTCCATCCATGTTGCTGCAAATGGTAGGATTTGTTTTCTTCTTATGGCTGAATAATATTCCATTGTGTATATGTACCACCTCTTCTTTATCCATTCATCTACTGATGGACACTTAGGTTGCTTCCATTTCTTGGCTATTGTAAATAGTGCTGCCATAAACATAGGGGTGCATATGTCTTTTTCAAATTGGGCTGCTGCATTCTTAGGGTAAATTCCTAGGAGTGGGATTCCTGGGTCAAATGGTATTTCTATTTTGAGTTTTTTGAGGAACCTCCATACTGCTTTCCATAATGGTTGAACTAATTTGCATTCCCACCAGGAGTGTAGGAGGGTTCCCTTTTCTCCACATCCTCGCCAACATTTGTTGTTGTTTGTGTGTTGGATGTTGGCCATTCTTACTGGTGTGAGGTGATAATCTCAGTGTGGTTTCAATTTGCATTTCTCTGATGATTAGCGATGTGGAGCATCTTTTCATGTGCCTGTTGGCCATCTGAATTTCTTCATTAGAGAAGTGTCTATTCATGTCCTCTGCCCATTTCTTAATTGGATTATTTGCTTTTTCTTTTTTGAGGTGTGAGAGTTCTTTATATATTTTGGATGTCAACCCCTTATCAGATATGTCATTTATGAATATATGCTCCCATACTGTAGGATGTCTTTTTGTTCTACTGACGGTGTCCTTTGCTGTACAGAAGTTTTTCAGCTTGATATGGTCCCACTTGTTCATTTTTGCTTTTGTTTCTCATGCCCAGGGAGATATGTTCATGAAGAAGTCGCTCATGTTTATGTCCAAGAGATTTTTGCCTATGTTTTTTTCCAAGAGTTTTATGGTTTCATGATTACAATCAGGTCTTTGATCCATTTTGAGTTTACTTTTGTGTATGGGTTTAGACAGTAGTCCAGTTTCATTCTCTTACATGTAGCTGTCCAACTTTGCCAACACCAGCTGCTGAAGAGGCTGTCATCTCCCCATTGTATATACAAGGCTCCTTTATCATATATTAATTGACTGTATATGTTTGGGTTAATGTTTGGATTTTCTTTCTGTTCCACTGGTCTGTGGGTCTGTTTTTGTGCCAATACCAAATTGTCTTGATGACTGTGGCTTTGTAGAAGAGTTTGAAGTCAGGGAGCATAATTCCCCCTGTTTTATTCCTCCTTCTCAGGATTGCTTTGGCTATTCGGGGTCTTTTGTGGTTCCATATGAATTTTAGAACCATTTGTTCCAGTTAATTGAAGAATTCTGTTGGTATTTTGATAGAGATTGCATTGAATCTATAGATTGCTTTAGGTAGTATAGCCATTTTGATAATATTTATTCTTCCTAGCCAAGAGCATGGGATGAATTTTCATTTCTTAATGTCCTCTTTAATTTCTCTTAGGAGTTTCTTGTAGTTTTCAGGGTATAGGTCTTTCACTTCCTTCATTAGGTTTTTTCATAGATATTTTATTCTTTTTTTGTTTTTATTGGTATTTTCTTTTTGATGCAATTGTGAATGGAATTGTTTTCCTGATTTCTCTTTCTGTTAAGTCATCATTAGTGTATAGGAAAGCAACAGATTTCTGTGTGTTAATTTTGTATCCTGCAACTGTGGAATTCAAATATTAGTTCTAGTCGTTTTGGAATGGAATCTTTAGGGATATTTATGTACAATATCATGTCATCTGCAAATAGTGACAATTTGATTTCTTCTTTACCAATTTGGATGCCTTGTATTTCTTTGTTTTGTCTGATATACATGGCTAGGTCCTCCAGTACTATGTTGAATAACAGTGGAGAGAGTGGGCATCCCTGTCTTCTTCCCGATCTTAGATGAAAAGATTTCAGCTTCTCGCTGTTAAGTATGATGTTAGCTGTGGGTTTGTCATATATGGCCTTTATGATGTTGAGGTACTTGCCCTCTATACCCATTTTGGTGAGAATTTTTATCATGAATGGATGTTGAATTCTGTCAAATGCTTTTTCATCAGCTATGGTGATGATCATGTGGTTTTTGTTCTTCTTTTTGTTGATGTGGTGGATGATGTTGATGGATTTTTGAATGTTGTACCATCCTTGCATCCCTGGGATGAATCCCACTTAATCATGGTGTATGATCCTCTTGATGTATTTTTGAATTCGGTTTGCTAATATTTTGTTCAGTATTTTTGCATCTACGTTCATCAGGGATATTGGTCTGTAATTTTCTTTTTTGGTGAGGTCTTTGCCCGGTTTTGGTATTAGAGTGATGCTGGCTTCATAGAATGAGTTTGGAAGTATTCCCTCCTCTTCTATTTTTTGGAAAACTTTAAGGAGAATAGGTGTTATTTCTTCCCTATATGTCTGGTAGAATTCAGAGGTGAATCCATCTGGCCTGAGTTTTGTTCTTGGGTAATTTTTTGATTACCGATTCAATTTCATTACTGGTGATTGGTCTGTTTAGTTTTTCTTCTGCTTGCTTGGTCAGTTTTGGAAGGTTGTATTTTTCTAAGTTGTCCATTTCTTCTCGGATTTCCAGCTTGTTAGCATATAGATTTTCATAGTATTCTCTTATAATTCTTTGTATTTCTGTGGTGTCCTTCGTGATTTTTCCTTTCTCATTTCTGATTCTGTTTATGTGTGTAGATTCTCTTTTTATCTTAATAAGTCTGGCTACGGGTTTATCTATTTTGTTTATTTTTTCAAAGAACCAGCTCTTGGTTTCATTGATTTTTTTTGTTTTTTTATTCTTCTCAGTTTTATTTATTTCTTCTCTGATCTTTATTATTTCCCTCCTTCTGGTGACTTTGGGCCTCATTTGTTCTTCTTTTTCCAATTTCAGTAATTGTGTCTTTAGACTATTCATTTGGGATTGTTCCTGCTTCTTTAAATAGGCCTGGTTTGCAATATGTTTTCCTCTTAGAACTGCCTTTGCTGTGTCCCACAGAATTTGTGGCTTTGTGTTATGGTTGTCATTGGTCTCCAAATATTCTTTGATCTCTGTTTTAATTTGGTCGTTGACCCATTGATTATCTAGGAGAATGTTGTTATGTTTCCATGTATTTGTGAGCCTTTTTGTTTTCTTTCTAAAATTTATTTCTAGTTTTATACCTTTGTGATCTTAGAAGTTGGTTAGTAGAATTTCAATATTTTTGAATTTACTGAGGTTCTTTTTGTGGCCTAGTATGTGGTCTATTCTGGAAAATGTTCCATGTGCACTTGAGAAGAATGTGTAT
The DNA here is from genome assembly GCA_032199065.1 of Smutsia gigantea. Lineage (NCBI taxonomy): Eukaryota > Metazoa > Chordata > Mammalia > Pholidota > Manidae > Smutsia > Smutsia gigantea. The sequence goes on from JAVSCE010016365.1 coordinate 139,247, forward strand.
CCTGCTGCTTTTGGGTGTAGAGTTCCACAGATGTCTGTTAGGTCCATCTGTTCTAGTATGTTGTTCAGTGCCTCTGTGTCTTTACTTATTTTGTGTCTGGTTGATCTGTTCTTTGCAGTGAGTGGTGTGTTGAAGTCTCCTAAATTGAATGCAGTGCTTTCTATTTCCTCCTTTACATCGGTTAGTATTTGTTTCACATATGTCGGCGCTCCTGTGTTGTGTGCATATATATTTATATAGTTATTTCCTCTTGTTGGACTAACCGCTTTATCATTATTTAATGTCCTTCTTTATCTCTTGCTACTTTCTTTGTTCTGAAGTCTATTTTGTCTGATACAAGTACTACAACACCTGCTTTTTTCTCCCTGTTGTTTGCCTGAAATATCTTTTTCCATCCTTTCACTTTTAGTCTGTGTATATCTTTGGGTTTGAGGTGAGTCTCTTGTAAGAAGCATATAGATGGGTCTTGCTTTTTTATGCCTTCTATTACTCTGTGTCTTTTGATTGGTGCATTCAGTCCATTTACATTTAGGATGATTATCGATAGATATGTACTTATTGCCATTGCTAGCTTTAGATTCGTGGTTACCAAAGGTTCGAGGGTAGCTTCTTTACTATCTAACAATCTAACTTAACTTTCTTGTTACGTTATTGTAAAAACAGTCTGATGTTTCTTTATTTCTCTCCCTTCTTATTCTTCCTCCTCCATTCTTTATATACTAGGTGTTTTATTCTTTGCCTTTAGTTATTATTTGGATGGTCTGCTTTCTTTGCTATGATTTTATTTTCTCTGGTGACATCTTTTTAGCCTTAGGAGTGCTTCCCTCTAGAGCAGTCCCTTTAAGATATCCTTTAGAGGTGGTTTATGGGAGGCAAACTCTCTCAGCTTTTGCTTGTCTGGAAATTGTTTAATCCGTCCGTCATATTTAAATCATAATCGTGCTGCTGGATACAATATTCTTGGTTCGAGGTCCTTCTGTTTCATAACGTTAAATATATCATGCCATTCTCTTCTGGCCTGTAAGGTTTCTGCTGAGAAGTCTGATGATAGTCTGATGGTTTTTCCTTTGTAGGTGACCTTTCTTCTCTCTCTAGCTGCCTTTAAGACTCTGTCCTTATCTTTGATCTTTGCCATTTTAATTATTATGTGTCTTGGTGTTGTCTTCCTTCGGTCCCTTGTGTTGGGAGATCTGTGGGCTTCCGTGAACTGCGAGACTACTTCCTTCCCCAGCATGGGGAAGTTTTCAGCAATTATTTCTTGAAAGACCCTTTCTATCCCTCTTTCTCTCTGTTCTTCCTCTGGTACTCCTGTAATGCAAATATTATTCCTTTTGGATTGCTCACACAGTTCTCTTAATATTCTTTCATTACTAGAGATCCTTTTATCTCTCTCTGCCTCAGCTTCTCTGTATTCCTGTTCTCTGATTTCTATTCCATTAACAGTCTCTTGCATCTCGTCCAGTCTGCTGCTAAGCCCGTCAATCACTTGTCTCATTTATGCATTGTCTTTCCTCACTTCCCTCACTTCCTCCCTCAGCTCTTGCATATTTCTCTGTAGATCCAGCAGTATGGTTATGACTTTTATTCTGAATTCTTTTTCAGGAAGATTGTGCATTTCCATCTCATCAGACTCCCTCTCTAGTGTTTTCTGGGTCTGGTTAAGCTTAGTTTTTACCATATTCCTCTGTCTTTTCATGGCGATAGAAGTGGTCACTTATAGGTGCCATGTATGTCAGCTGGGCTCTTTAAGACTTTTAGAAAGAAAAAGAAGGAAAAAAAAGAAAAGAAAAGAAAGGAAAGAAAAGAGAAAAGAAAAAAGGAAAGAAAGAAAAGAAAAAAGAAAAAAAACCGCCCTCTTTGAGTAGATTCTGTGAGGATGCTGTTGGTGGCACTGCTGCTCCACTATTCTGCAGCCGCTGCCATGCCCCTCCGCAGGGCTCTTTGTAGCTCTGGCTGGGGCGGGAACAAATGGGAGGCTGCTGATCTCTTTGGGAAGTCTCAGTGTGGCTACTTTTTCCCAGTTGCCAGCCAAGGGGTCCGAAATTCCCCAGGACTCCCAGCCTTCTGTGCTGTGTGTGCTGGGACAATCCTGCCCCTCCGTTGGGCCCCTGCTTCTTTAAGACTGCTAAAAAGGCGCGTGCTTTTCTTTTATCCTGGGGAGCGGGTGAGAGGAACCGGGTGCATTCCCCGGCTCAGATCCTGCACCCTCTGTCTCTCCAATCTCTGATACACCACGTGATGTGTGTCAGTGCTCCTGGCTCAGATCACCAGGGCTGGTTATTTCGCAGGCCTGTACTTCCACTCCCTCCCCACTCTGAATCCTCTCCTCCTGCCGGTGCGCTGAGGTGGAGGAGTGCTCGGGTGCCGCCGGGACACGGCTCCGTATCTTACCCGCCTCGCAGGGTGCAGAGTCCTCTCAGGTGTAGCTGCAGGCTAGGTGCCATCCTATATCCTCTGGTCTCTCTTTTAGGAATAGTTGTATGTGTTGTATTTTCATAAATATATATGGTTTTTGGAGGAGATTTCTGCCGCCCTGCTCACGCTGCCATATTCGCGGAAGTCTCTGCAATCTGTTTTTAACAGATTTCTTTCATTCCTCACAGCATCCCACAACTTTCATTCCCATTCTGCCATTTTCTGCTGAAGTGCATCTTTCTCCTCAATAACCTTTCCCAACACTGAGAAACATCCAACCCACAGTTTCTGCCACCTTATAGGCACTCAGTTCCCCTAAGGAGTCCCCCATTTTGCAGAGGGCCAACTCCACTACCTCAGGCTTCTCCATCTCTCCCCAGTTCTCAGGAGGTGCCCACTCCTCTAGGAGGCAAATTACCCCAGGCCAAATCCCCACTGAGAGATCCCTGGTGTCTCCCCACCATCCACAGGGACAGCCCGCTGAAGCATTCCTTCCATGATAGCCCTTTGGTTTCACTGAAGCAGCCAACTGCATCAATAATGTAGCTCTGGGAGGAGGGAGGAGGGAGAGGGAGGGGTTCCCTGCCCAGGGCAAGTTCCCTCTGAAAACGATGTGACCAAAGAAAGACAAGGGCAAGAAGTTGAGAATTAAAGGGGTTTATTCTCATGGCTCAGTGTCTCCTCTCTTGCACCAGTTGGGACCCCCCCCTCTTGCATGGCTCTCAAGCTCTCTCCCTCTAACCACACTCCTCCACCCCCCTTCGCACACTAGGAGGAACTTTGTGTGTGGAGACCTGGTGAATAGCAGGCACCTGATCAATTACATGCTGGGAATGGGAGGGGAGGGGAGAATGCTTGTTTCTTCCTCACCCCTACCCCGGATGGCAATCCCGTGACTGACCAGCCACTCTGCCCCCAGTAAAACATCCCATAGATGTGCAAACAGGATACCTATTAAGGCCTGGCAGGAATCCTGGTGAGAAAATTCCATTTTCCCCACACCAGATCTTTAGAAAACATTTTATAGTAAATAAAACATTTATTTCCACATAAATACACTGAGATCTGGGATGATTCAGCACGTTGATCTCCTCAAAATTATGTTAGTCTTGATTCCAGTCAAATTCTGAGAGATGATCCTCAAATGTAACTGCAAATGTTTTCCAATACTAAATGTAAGTGATATTTAAATTATCCACTACCTGAATTACCTACATTTGTGTGTGTTATTATAATGGAAAGAATGGAAAGAAACAGAAATGGGTGATGAGACGTGTGCACAGTGGCAAAAATTCTGAGACATATACCATCAGAGTCATATAACTGAAGAGGAGAGACCACATGAAGTCATACACTCAGGCTGAAAAAAGAGAGCCACAGTCAGGATCCAAAGAGAAAATTAAGTATATACATTTTTTTAAAAGGAGTTTGAAGAGAATGGAATAATGGGACAATTTGCAGGACATGAATGGGCTCAAAGGAAACAAAGAAGGAATAGTGAAACACCCCTAGGTAGCTGCTGTGGGAAACCATATCTGATACCAGGTTGAGAGGCAAGGCTTCTGTAACATTTGACAGGAGCCGCAAAGGCTGTAACTGTAGCAGGTGGCCCCCTTGGTGGTACAGTCTTAAGCAGGAAACTGCATCACCCTATCCTAGCACTGTCAGGGAGTACTCTCCCACCTTCACACCTTTCCCTAGTCTTCCTATTTTCCACCCAAGAGCTGCAGGAAAATAGTGTCCAGTGATCCTGTACATAGGAGTCAGCTGTCTAGGGCCCTGCAAAAGGAAGAGAATGGTGGAGAGTAGGTCCGGAATATCTAACATGGCTAATCTCTTTTGCCTTCTGACAAAATCCTGTTGCTACCCCATCATTGTGGGTAAATATCAATTCTGTCATACTTACAAAGAAACCTGTATTAGGCAGATTTCGCCAGAGAAACAGAATCAATAGAAGATACACACACACACACACACACACACATATTTTACCTATATAGACATATGTATATACATATATTTTCACATATATACATATATTTACCTATATACACATACATACATTCACATACACATACATGATTTATTATAGGAAATGTCTCATATGGCTATGGAGACCAAGAAGTCCCAAGATCTCTTGTCTGCAAGTTGAAGAACCAAGAAAGGCAGTGGTGTAATTCAGTCTGAGCCCTTAGACCTGAGAAGTGGGGCTGGTGGGAGGTTGGGGAGCAGACCAGTGGAAAGTCTGCCTGACTCTGAAAGCCTGAGGAGATGATAGAGAGAAGATAGGAAAAGACCCCAGCTCAAACAGAGAGAGAATCTGCCTTTCCTCTGCTTTTTTGTTCTGTTGAGGCCCTTAACAGATTGGATGATGTCACCTTCATTGGTGAAGATAATCTTTACTCATTCTTTTTACATGCTGATTTCTTCTGGAGACACCCTTACAAACACACACAGAAATAATGCTTTTCCAGCTATCTGGGCTTCCTTTGGCCCAGTTCAAGTGGACACATAAAGTTCACTATCAGAGGACCTAAAATATTAACTACCACCAATCCAATACAAATAAGGTAGCAGGGTTGGGTAGACAGATGGAAAGTGAAAAAATCCAATTACAAAAAAATCATAATAGTACAGTCTCTCCACAAAGAGCCAATCACGTGATCGAAGCTGGAATCAGAGCTTTCTATTCATACTACAAATCTCATGCTCCCCTTACTTTCACCCAGCACCCTCTTTATCACAATTTGACCCACATGTCCATTCTCATAGGACTGTACTTCTTAGTCCTATATATGAAGGGCTACTGTAGCTTTCTAACTGACCTCTAATGCAGGAACAAGGAGATGCCTCAGCTGTCCTTTCAGCTCCAGATATCAACCTGCTTGTCCCATTGTACAGACACAGCCCAAGTTGTACTTGGCATTTGAATTTGTCTCTTTGAACCTGTTGTTGCAGAGACATGAGGGACACACAATGGCTGGTAGTGACCTGTCCCAACTGGCAGTTTAACAGAACCGTGATTATGTTCTTGGTAGAAACATTACAACCTTCAGCTCCAGATCACCAAATACATGAACACTTAGTTTGGTAAACAAATGGCAAAATTTCACCATGTGGGCTACTGCCTAATAATAATACACAAAACAGCTACTCCTCTTGTCACGTGTTGGCTCCCAGACAACAACATTCCGGGTTTAGGGACAGATACCATATTTTGATGGCTGTTTATACAATTGTTATAAGGGAGCACTTCAATCCTCTAAAGTATTGTCTCCCAGATTATCACATCATTGTCTTAAAGAGCATTTAAGTCATTCCTCTGCCCAACTAAATTCGTTAATCTTGGGTGGTGGGCATGCATGAAGTTCAGTGAATTGTCATTGTCCCACTATGTGTGCCTTGAAATGAATTTTTTTTTGGTCAGAAGCCATGCCATAAGGAATGCCATGGAGAATAATGAATTACCCTGTAAATCTACGACTAACGGTGCTGTCTGATGCATTGAACGTAAGGAAGACAAATCCATGTTTGGATCAGTGTCCTGATTTTTTGTAAAGCTCAGTTTTGTCCTATTTCTCAAATGTCTTTCTCACACACACACACACACACCAATACACACACACACACACCAATACACACACACACATCTCCCTCTATCCAGAGTCTAAAAAATCCAGTCCAATCTGAATTCTTCTCTTTGATTCAACAAAACGTGTCTCACCAAGTTCAAAAAAGACTGTATTTCCAGTGTATCCTTTGAATACTTTAATAGATTATCTTAACTCACAGGGAACTAAGTAGTTTTCCTGGGAGCATATTCACTAGGGGATAACAGCACCGATGCAGAAGCAATGGCAGGGGCTTAGCTCTCCTCTCAGCTACCTCACACTGGCGGACCGCACAGAAGTCTGGCATATCTGCAAGTCAGATTCCAGGTAGAGAACAGCGCCGCTGCCCCCAGGGTTTTAGGTGCATGGCTGGGGGACCAGCAGGGTCTCTGTAGGCAGTGCTAAGGGCTGCATTCTAAGCATTTTGGTCACAGCATTATACCCTGGGGACAACTTGCTTCTCGCCTATTCTGCTGCCTCAGCATTTTCGCCCCACCAGCCCCTTTGCTCTCTCTGACTGCAGGATGCGTCCAAGCCTATCACCCGAGTCCTCACTTCAGGACGCCATCCAAACTGTCTCAAGCATGACTTTGGAGATTTCCAGGAGCTAAAGCTGAAGCAAATCAGTATTGGGTGAGTTCATTCTTTACTCTCATTCTAGCCTTGACTCCACAGTGTGGCTGACATTTATTCCTCTCTAGCTGAGCAGAGATTTCACCCTGTGAGGGCTACAGGTGGGATCACGGAGCAGACAGCTACTGAAGGGAAGGCTCAGTTCCAGTTAGCACGGAGAAAGCTGAGAAGTATGTCACTCCTGCCTCTAGGACAGCAAAGCAAAGCTAATATAATGTGTAACTTTGTAACTTTTCTTAAATCCATCAGAGATCTGAGGTCACTGGATAGTCAACTAAGTTGAAATCTAAGGAAAGAAAGGCCCCTCCAAGGACAAACAGGGCTTGTTTACATGATGTCAATATTCAACTCACATAAGTTGTTATAACAAGTCAGCTAAAGCTTTTTTACAAATCGCTGAAGGCAGAGAGTGGGTTTGCACAAAAGCTGGGAAGCCTTGAGCATTGCAGATGCAAGGAAAATCACACCCACTTGCAGGCACATTACAAGACTTCACAGGATGCTGAAAGCTTGAGAGCAGGTTAGAGACTTCAGCAAGTTCCCTCATGTTGCAGATCTGGGGGACAGAAACAGCATAATAGGAACAATGGAACAAAACTGAAGCAAGCATAAGTACTTGTACATCAGAATGCTTAGTCCAGGAGGAACATTTCTAGCAACCCTGATTTTTTGGGGCAACTGGGCATCTGGTGGGGTGCAAGGACTCCACAAGCTTGGTGCAGTGGCTGCTGGAGGTGAGACTGGTTAAGGAAATGTTGCTAGGTGACAAACTCAACCCCAGATCTTATTCTGATCATCACACACTAGACACTAGTTAAATGTGTTGCCTGGCAGCATCCTCTTGCCCCATCTCACGTCAGTGACCACTGCACCATATTCTTGTTTACTGCACTTCTAAGCAGTTGAATTATAAATTTCACAAAATAGAGCTATTACTAATTTAATTTTTTTATGTTTTCTATTGTGTGTCTAAAACATTTAAATACTCTTTCTGAAATGACTCATCTCAAAATCCAATACTAGAACCATGAGCCAAAAGGGAAAAACTTATAGGCATATGCAATGATTTAAAGGTTTTAAAAAATGCAGTACCTCCTTATGAAACAGTCAGTGGAATACAAGAAAACTGTCCTGTCACCATCAGAAAAGGCTCAGAGCTGTGGGGGAACCTTTGTGCTTCAGTTTCTGATTCATTCAGTTGAATGAGTCCAAAATAAGTCTCCCCCTCCAAGGCTGGGAGGAGCGTGGACAACCTGCTGGTGCGCTCCTGGTCAGATTTTGAAGGAAGTCGGGCAGCACCGTGAGCCTGTGGGAGTCTGCCAGTGCCAGGAGGCCCAGGCCTCTCTCTCAGGAAAGGCTGGGATGCAGTTGTCCATGTTCTCCTGGGACATGCACTAAATCAACCGAGCTGACCTCTTCCTGGGATCTGTCTCCTCCTTGCGTATGCTGGATCTTGCCTCCTGCTTTGACAAGAAAAGACTGGCATTAGCCAGGGGCAAGCTGGGCCCCCAAACCAGGAGGGCTCAGAGCACATAGACAAGCACACCCTCTTCTCCCACATCACAACATTGAGCAACTGGTCCATGTTGTCCCTGTATCTGTCTGCAGGGTTAGCAGGAACCCCACATCCATGATGTCCCAGAGTGGCCTCACCTCAGCCTGCTCACCAAGTCCCTCCTGGAGCCAACCAAGCTCCAGCCCAGGGAGAGTGACAGGATGAACCCCAGGGGGATCTTTGCCTCCCCACCTGTAGCAATGTGGCAGACCCCATGTCAGGCTTTAAGGGTCTCGGGCCATCTGAGCCCCATGCTGCCTGCTCTGATGAGGTTGCCCACCACTGAAACATCCCATGACAGCAGAGAGGGCAGCGGTGGCAGTGTTTGTGGAAATGTGCCCAAACGCCCCTCAGCAAGCGCAAGGGTTCCTACCTGGCCTCCCACACCTGACTCACCTCTATCCAGAAGCAGGTGCAGCCATAGACTGACGCCTGGGTTCCAGAAGGACAAGAGCATGCTCCTCAGGAATGTCTACCTAATGAGCCCTCCTTTCTGTTTAAAAAGGCCCCTCCAACACCACCACAAACAGCCTTTGACCTGACTTCTCAGGCCCCCTTCGTGGGCCAGAGGCCATACCCCCCTCCCCCGGTTAGTCCTGCCAGGATCTGCCCCCAAACCCCCAAGGGAGGCAACCCTCTGTTCCCAAATGCCTGTCTTTCCAACACACCACGGCCAGACTGAGCCACATCTCAAAAGCCACATCAAGAGAGACCTTTGCTGCCAGAGGACAGCCCGAGGACCTTTAATAATGGGAATTCCGGGCTGCACTAAGAGCCCGGCCCAGACAAGCACAACCCACAGAGTGAACTGGGAATGTTCCTCAACGACTCAGAATCACCAAGACCTTTTACACCAGCTGATTATTTGGAACCCACAGAAGACTTCATTCAAAGGTGCCATGATGATAAAGAGGTGAGACCTCCAGAGCCAAGTCTGACTTTAAAGCTCAGGCACTAAAGGAGTTTCGCCTGCCAGAAGAAAGCCATTGCTGACATTTATAAGCAGATTGATCAGAATTGAGAGGAAGAAGAACACCAGGGCCACGTGGGCTCTTCCTGCCCACCTGCATCGAGCTTCTTCCTCCTGCTCAAAAGGCTCACCTCCAAAAGCCGGCACCAGTGCAGGTGAAGAAACTATTGCTAACTTTAACTTTAATGGTGATATGCAAGCACAGGGGTAAGAGGATCATGCTGCTCCAGCAGGTGGACGAGAACTGGTTCAAAAGAGGACCCCCAGGGCTGTCCTGGCAAGGCATCTACCCCATCACCTACATGGACATGATCAAATGCCCCTGGTGGAAAACCCCGTGGATTATATGGACATGCCTTTCTCCTCCTCCCCAAGTCCTGTGCCACTGCAAGCCCTTGGCTACCTCAAGCCCAGCAGCAAAGAGTTACTCCAGACAGGATTTATTTAGTTAGAGCATTAAATAGCTACATAGCACAGAACCACAATGAACTGGGACTCTGAGATGGAGATACTGTTGATGTCTTGGAAAATCTGATGATGGAGAGTTTGTTGGTACTCCCAAGAAGGATGAGGCAGTTTGGTACTTTTCCAGGAAACTATGTAAAGCCTTGGTGTTTATAAGAAGACTGAAAACCACAGAGATCATTTATTTCTATTGAAAAAGGAAGCATAATTCACAAACTGGCCTTTTTATTTAAATGTTGAGTCAGAAGGAAACTAATGCCGTGGATGTAGCAAGAAGCAAAAGAAAGGGACAGAGAAGCGCTGTGTTTAAAACCCTTGCCTGTCTAAGTTTACTGTGTCTCAGACAAGGCAGAACCATGCACTGAGCACAAACAAATGAGGCAAACCTGTATTTGCCTAGCTGCTTCCTGGAGCCACTCAGCCTTGCCCTCCTCTCCCCTCTTGGGTAATCTGACCTGCAGCACAGTCTGGGAGCAGGTAGACCAGAAATGCCTCTTGCTGTCTCAGCCTTGCCCAGCCTTGGCTCCAGGCTTGTTCATGTGAAGCGGCCCTTGGAGGGCCAGGTAGATCCCCAGCCATTCCCCTAAGGCTCCCCACGGCCTCCCCACACTCTGCCCCCACCCACCCTAGAGACTGCTGACCCCTCGACACTGCTGGAAATTAGTCTGGGATGCCAGGCCATCCCTAGAGAGTGGCAGAGGCCCCCAGACTACCCAAAACCAAGTCCTTCACTGGACCTGCTGAGGTACGTGAAGAAACAGAGGCAAGACTTAGATGCCCTGAGCATTCAGCCTGTGTGCACCCCTGGTGTTCTGACAGAAAAACACAGGTTTGCCTATGGGAGCAGGATGGCCATGCAGATAGTTAACTGTGTTTCCAAACAATAAAGTGACAAAGCCTCTGTAGCTCTGAAAGTCATGTGCAGTACGCTCCTTTCCCATATCCCTGGCTTTTATAAACGGTCACCTTTGGGGCAGCGATTTCATTTATCAGAATACCATTGCTAGCCTTTCTTCTCTGGCTTGTTTTTGGCTAGGGCAGTTTGGGGTTGGGAGGCCTATTCACACAAAGAACCCAGAATGGTGTTGGGTCACTCATTTCCCATACACTGATGTACACTGGATGCCGGGGCCACTGCTGAGTGGAAGTGCGCCAAACCTTAGAAAAGACTCAGTGTCTCCATTTTTACTCTCCTTAGGAGTTCAAGGACCACTCAGGTAGTCGCCCAGAGCTGTGAATCCTGACACACCCTGGGGGGGATTCTCTTCAGGGCAGAAGTGCAGATGCAGCAGCCTTATGTGTGAGGCAGAGACTCTCCTACTTCCTGGAGGTCTGTGTCTTCTGGGGCCCAGATCTGAGAAGGACGGCCACTGGAATGACTGGGGTGTTCAGACACAACTCTGGATGTTTGGCAGCCTCTCTGTTAGAGCCCTTGGAGAAATAAAGATAGAAATTACACATTCCCTGCTTGCTGGGAACTCAGAGATGATTGGGGAGGCAGACACACAAAAAGTACTAAATCAAGAGAGACTGTGATATATGCTCATAAAGGTGCAATAGAGGAAGAGAGAAATTTTTCCTGAAGGCATCCTTCATATTTCTGTCCCCATTAGCTCACTCTTGAACTATTAGGGTAATGGAAGAACCTTTGTCCGAATCAATGGCAAAAAATACTTGGAACTGTTTCAGAGTCTTCAAACTTTCATCCTCCCCATAAATACACAATCAAAGCTCACAAAAAAGAGTAGCAATTCTAAGTGGTAGGTGTATAATGGAACCCTAACTCTGCATATAGCTCAGAATTGCCCCAGGACCATTGTCCTGAAATCTGGTGTCTTTATAAGTAGGCACAGTTTGTCTTCAGCTCTGCTACTCATCTTAGAATCCTATCATCTGGCCACCCCTCTTCAGACAGCCACAGTTCCCTAACTCTCCCTGTCTTTCTTCTAAATCCTGCTCTCAAGAAAGAAACTGCCATCAACTCCTTCATACTAAAGTGTAAGTGACTGATAAGAGGAATGTATTAGCTCTTCTGCTAGACAAAGCAGAGCCTTAATCCCAAGAGAACAGGTGAAACATGAGTTGGGGTCAGAAGATTCAAGTGGGGGTTGAGGAGCTTCCTGGATGGAAAGGCTTTCTTGATATTTCCTAAAATAAGACTTATTGCTTTGGAAGGCCTACTTCTTCATTTAAGGGCACTGGTTTTTTGATTCACTCTCTCTGAGGGAGTATAGTACAAGTGCATTTTACTAAGCAACATTTCACCCACTTTGGAATGTAATTCTTGTATTGGCTAATGTGTTTCCTGGTTCTTTCTCAGAGGCAAACCATTAATAACATGATCTTATCTAATAGTTTTTTGAAGGGTGCTTCTTGGTTAAGTAATTTTGAACACCTCTTTAAATACAGCTAGAAAATGAAACCAATTTGTAAAGCCGTATTTGCGTATGAAACCAACCTCACGCATTTGTTTATCTCCGGAAAGCCAGGTATGCCTCACCAATTTGCCCATTTTTAATAAAAATTTGCATCAAACTTCAGCTTCCTATGTATGACAAAACAGTGAACAAAGATTTCCAATTGCTCTTTTGTTTTCAGACATTTAGTAATATTTTTATGGTGTGATGTTTATCGAGGTGTATTAATAACAAATGCAACTAAATGTTGCCATGCCTTATAACACATTTTGATATATTAGCCATGCTTCTTGGTAAAGTCAGGCCCCAAACTACTTATGTTTTACAGTCTCTTTGGGATGGGTGAAAGAAAAAAAAACATATGCTTACGAAGTGAGACTGTAAATATGTATATTTAACTTTGTATAGGCCATGTACCCACTTTGTATAGAACAAAAATGTTTAAATTTGAACCAAACGGGGATAAAATGAGGAAGTCATGATGTCTTTTGCATTTTTATTTAAATGAAGGAATTCCAAATAACTCACCTGAAGATTTTTAGCACAAAAATTGCCATTGTAAAATGTTTAAATTCTAAATAATCATTCTTTCTGAGAGAAAAGGTAACTTGTCTCTGTTATAGCCTTTTTAAAATTTAGTTTTAGTTTTTGTTTTTGCAGTCCTATTTATCTATAAGAGTATTAAGTTTGATTCCTAGACTAGGTTACTACAGAAGAGATTATATTGGGAAAGAAAAATAACAGAATTACATATAACTGATTAATTTAAAGTATTGCCATTTAAATTACACACCAAGAGCATGTACTATGGACACAGATTTTTCTGTACATTTATTTTTCTTTATTACAGTGGGTTGACTTGATAAACAGATGTGTTGAATCACTACATTTGCTATACATATTATTTAATAAACATTATTCAGAATTGCATAGCAAACAATGTTTAATAAAAAATTAAAACTATGAACTACTTAGGGATATAATTAGCAGCTTATGTGCAAAAGTTGCACTCTAGAAACTATAAAACGTGGCTGAGTAAAAATCAAAGGAGGGCTATTTAGTAAAAACAATGTTCACAGATGAAGGCTGTCACTAAAATGTCAGTTTTCCCCAAATTGATCTATAAATTCAATACAATTTCAGTAAAAATACTGGCAGGCTTTCTTGGAAATTGACAAGCAGATTCAACAATTTAAAAGAATATGAAAAGACTTAGAATAGAAAAAAAAATCTTGAACAGAGGCCAATACAGTTGGTGAATTTATAATAGCTGATTTCAAGATTAAATATAAAGCTATGGCAATCAGGATCATGAGGCATAGGCATAAGCACAGAAAATGTATCAAGGAAGCCAAATAGAATCAAGAAATAAGCCCTGACATAGACCCTCAGGTTTTCAACAAAATGACAAGATAATTCAAAAAGAAAGAACAGTCTTTCAGCAAAGTCTCCTAGAACAACTGAATATTCATATTTTAAAAATTTAACCTTATACCACATACAACGTTCCTCAAAGTGAATCCGAAACCCGAACAGAAGACTTAAAACTATAAAATGTCTAGGAAAAATACCAGGGAAATCTTTGAGACCCAGCATTAGGAAAAGATTTCATAAAGAAGGCACATAATTCATAAACCATGGAAGGAAAAAGTGATAAGTTTGACTTTATTAAAATGAAATGCTTTTGATCAAAAAAATTGCTACCATTTAAATGTCCTCACAACCTGGGAGGAAAATGAAGTTAATCCACAGGTTGGGAGAGAACATTTGCAAAATACATATAGGATGAGAGGTTGGTATCCAATATACAGAAAGAACTCTTACAACTCAATAATAGACAAATAACCCAATTCAAAATGGGCAAAGTAGTGAGCAAGCATCTCACCACAGGAGACATCTGAATTACGAATAAGATGTTCCACACAATTAGTCATTAGAGGAATGTCAACTAAAACTACATGCACAATCTACACACATCCCTTATAATAGCTAAAATCAGAAGACTAACAATAATAAGTGTTGTCCAGGGTGTGGAGCATCTGGAAACCCCATACATGGCTGTAGGTGCTGAAAATCATATACCCACTTTGGAAACCAGTGTGGCAAATTTTTCTAAAACTAACCACATACTTAGCATAGGCACAGCAATCCGCTTCCTGGGAATTCATCCAAGAGAAATAAAATATATGCTTATAAAAAAATTGTTATAAAATATGCCTAGTGGTTTCATTCATGAGAGAGAGATTGGAGGGATAATTGGTGATATAAACACAAAATGACAATGCCACTCAGAAAGAAAAAACAGTGAACCATTTATGTGCACAATTCAGATGAATTTCAACAGTATTACTATAAGGGAAATAAGCCAAGCATAACCATTTCATACTATATAATTCCATTTATGTAAAATTCTAGGAGAAGCAAAACCATATGGACAGGGACCAAATTAATGCTTGCCAATGGCCAGGGTCAAGCAAGAAGTGACTATAAAAGGAAACAAGAAAACTTTTGAGGGAGATGGAAATGTTCTAAAATCACAGTTGTGGTAGTGTTTGCAGGATTGCATGAATTCATCAAATCTTACCACATTGTAGACTAAAAATTGGTAAATGTTATGTGTAAATTTTATTTATAAACATGTTTTTTTAAAGCATTGAAATATTAATTATTGGGAAAGTGTGATTTACAATGCTTTTTTATGGTTTAGAATTTGTGTTATTTGAATACTATCCATAGAGGAGATTTGGAAGTAGATCTCTATGAGTTCTTGGTCCTTTATATGTTGCAATCTGCGCCTTTCCATGTACACGTGTTTGATGCTCAAGAGAAGGAAAAAAGTTATGGAAACTGAACTTTCATCCAAGGGCCTGTGCTGCCATTTAAATGGTGAATAGGAAAGAAAGCTAAGCTAAAACGGTATCACTCAAATAGTGCTTGTTCAATGTAAAAACTGCATATGTTTAAAGAAGGAGCCCATCTTAAACAGCATTCCTGGGCTTTTAATAGTGGATGAAAAGGTGAATTATACCAGGAGGCAAATAGAGAAAGGAAATGGGGAAGAGATGTCAGAAGAGATGGGTTCAAATCCCAATATGGCTATATTTAATTTTTTTTATTAAGGTATTATTGATATACACTCTTATGAAGGTTTCACATGAAAAAACAATGTGGTTACCACATTTACCCATATTATCAAGTCCCCACTCATACCCCAATGCAGTCACTGTCCAACAGTGTAGTAAGATGACACAGATTCACTGTTTGCCTTCTGTGTGCTACACTGTTTTCCCTGTGATCCCCCACAGCATGTGTACTAAACAAAATAGCCTTCAATCCCCTTCTCCCACCCTCCCCACCCACCCTCCCACACCCCTCCCCTTTGGTAACCACTAGTCCCTTCTTGGAGACTCTGATCCTGCTACTATTTTGTTCCTTCAGTTTTGCTTCGTTGTTATACTCCACAAATGAGGGAAATCATTTGGCACTTGTCTTTCTGTGTGTGGCTTATTTCACTGAGCATAATATCCTCCAGCTCCATCCATGTTGTTGCAAATGGCAGGATTTGTTTCCTTCTTATGGCTGAATAGTATTCCATTGTGTATATGTACCACCTCTTCTTTTTTTTTTTTTTAGGAGTCAGGCCTGGGATGTGCTCACTCTGAGCTCAGTGGCTGCATGTGGCCTCTGAGGCACAGGTGGTACACAGGTGCCAAGCAGGGGGGCGCTCACTACCTACGCCTCTCCTTCTGGAGGAAGAGTATGAACGGGGGAAGGAGGGCAATGGCCCGGGAGGGCTGCGGGCCAGGCCCAGGCCCATGTGGGAGCTGGGGCACCCACGGGCCTGTAGCTGCCGGGGAGGAAGGTGAAGGGCTGTGAGAAGTGGAGGACAGGGCCCCATCGCCCAGCTGTCCAGTCAAGGAAGGTTTTCCTCAGGCCCCCTAGCCAGGAAGGCACAGGGTGCAGTGGCAACATGTACACAACTGAAGCCGAGGCTGGGGACCTGAGGAGACCGGGCGGCGGCTAGCCCCTCGAGGGTGCCGTGGGAGCGGCGAGAAGAAAGCCGAGACGGGCACTGGTGCCCAGCGGGCCAAGGAACCACCGCAGCACCCAGGAGGCCCGCAGGTTCAGCCGAGGGCAGATTTCAGTCTCGTGGAAACATAACCACTCACGTAGCTGAATGGGAACGGTGACAAGCAAGGAGCTCGCCATGAAGGAGGGAGTGGGGCGCCCGGGTGGGGGGCCACGTGCTGAGTGCGGCTGAGGAAGGAGGGTGCCTGCAGGGGGAACCCACTGCCCATCCACCGTCCACACGGGGCTCACCATGGAGAGGTAGCACAAATGCTGGCAGATTTGACACCTCCTCTCCGACGTCTCCACCTGCAGCCATTTTCGAGGCTTTTTCTTCCCATCCGCTGTAGCGCTGCTGCTGTCCTGGCTGCCATAGCGGGCAGACGAGTGCAGGCCGGCCTCGAAGAGCTGCCGGCGCTGCCACAGCTCAGTATCCCTGAGCTCATCCAGAAGGGCGGAGATGGTACTGAGAGTGAAGCGGTTTTCCTTCTTTGCTTCCGCTTGTGCGCTCTGGTAGAGTAACTTCTCCATGGAGAATGGCTTAGCTATATGGTGAAGCTTGATTTCCTTCGCCGTCTCGAAGCCCATACTCGTCCACTGGGTGGTGGCGAAGTGCACAGTCCATCTACTGATGGACACTTAGGTTGCTTCCATATCTTGGCTATTGTAAAAAAGTGCTGCAATAAACATAGGGGTGCATATGTGTTTTTGAATCTGAGAAGTTCTATTCTTTGGGTAGATTCCAAGGAATAGGATTCCCAGGTCAAATGGTATTTGTATTTTTAGTTTTTTGAGGAACCTCCATATTGCTTTCCACAATGGTTGAACTAATTTACATTCCCACCAGCAGTGTGGGAGGGTTCCCCTTTCTCCGCATCCTCACCAGCATTTGTTGTTCTTAGTCTTTTGGATGGTGGCCATCTTACTGGTGTGAGGTGATATCTCATTGTGGTTTTAATTTGCATTTCCCTGATGATTAGTGATGTGGAGCATCTTTTCATGTGTCTGTTGGCCATCTGAATTTCTTCTTTGGAGAACTGTCTCTTCATATCCTCTGCCCATTTTTTAATCGGGTTATTTTCTTTTTGGGTGTAGTGGCATGTAAGTTCTTTATATATTTTGGATGTTAACCACTTGTCGGATATGTCATTTACAAATATATTCTACCATACTGCAGGATGCCTTTTTGTTCTGTTGATGGTGTCCTTTGCTGTACAGAAACTTTTTAGATGTAGTCCCATGAGTTCATTTTTGCTTTTGTTTCCCTTGCTTGAGGAGATGCGTTCAGGAAGAAGTTGCTCATAGTTATATTCAGGAGATTTTTGCCTATGTTGTCTTCTAAGAGTTTTATGGTTTCCTGACTTACATTCAGGTCCTTGATCCATTTCGAATTCACTTTTGTGTATGGGGTTAAACAATAATCCAGTTTCATTCTCCTCCATGTAACTGTCCAGTTTTGCCAACACCAGCTGTTGAAGGGGCTGTCATTTCCTCATTGTATGTCCATGGCTCCTTCATCATATATTAATTGACCATATATGGTTGGGTTTATAACAGGGGGCTCTCTAGTCTGTTCCATTGGTCTATGGGTCTGTTCTTGTGCCAGTACCAAATTGTCTTGAGTACTGTAGCTTTGTAGTAAAGCTTGAAGTTGGGGAGCATAATCCCCCCATCTTTATTCTTCCTTCTCAGGATTGCTTTAACTATTCAGGCTCTTTTGTGGTTCCATATGAATTTTAGAATGATTTTCTCTAGTTCATTGAAAAATGCTGTTGGTATTTTGATAGGAATTGCATTGAATCTGTAGATTGCTTTAGGCAGGATGGCCATTTTGACAATATTAATTCTTCCTATCCATGAGCACGGGATATGTTTCCATTTATTGGTATCTTCTCTAACTTTTCTTATGAATATCTTGTAGTTTTCAGAGTATAGGTCTTCCACTTCCTTGGTTAGGTTTACTCCTCGGTATTTTATTTTTTTTGATGCAACTTTGAATGGAATTGTTTTCCTGATTTCTCTCTCTCCTAGGTCATTGTTAGTGTATAGGAATGCCACAGATTTCTGCACATTAATTTTGAATCCTGCAACTTCGCTGAATTCACATATTAGATCTAGTAGTTTTGGAGTAGATTCTTCAGTGTTTTTTACATACAATATCATGTCATCTGCAGACAGGGACAGTTTAACTTCTTCCCTGCCAATCTGGATGCCTTTTATTTCTTTGTGTTGTCTAATTGCCGTGGCTAGGACCTCCAGTACTGTGCTGAATAGAAGTGGGGAGAGTGGGCCTCTTTGTCTTGTTCCCAATCTTAAAGGAAAAGCTTTCAGCTTCTCACTGTTAAGTATAATGTTGGCTGTGGGTTTGTCATATATAGCTTTTATTATGTTGAGGTACTTGCCCTCTATACCCATTTTGTTGAGAGTTTTTATCATGAATGGATGTTGAATTTTGTCAAATGCTTTTTCAGCATCTATGGAGATGATCATGTGGTTTTTGTCCTTCTTTTTGTCGATGTGGTGGATGATGTTGATGGATTTTCAAATGTTGAAGCATCGTTGCATCCCTGGAATAAATCCTACTTGATCATGATGGATGGTCCTTTTGATGTATTTTTGAATTTGGTTTATTAATATTTTGTTGAGTATTTTTGCACCTATATTCATCAGGGATATTGGTCTGTAGTTTTCTTTTTTTGTGTTGTCTTGGCCCGGTTTTGGTATTACAGTGATGCTGGCTGGCCTCATAGAATGAGTTTGGAAGGAATCCCTCTTCTTCTACTCCTTGGAAAACTTTAAGGAGGATGGGTATTAGGTCTTCACTAAATGTTTGATAAAATTCAACAGTGAAGCCAATCTGGGCCAGGCATTTTGTTCTTAGGTAGGTTTTTGATTACCAGTTCAAATTTGTTGCTGGTAATTGATCTGTTTAGATTTTCAGTTTCTTTCTGGGTCACCCTTGGAAGGTTGTATTTTTCTAGAAAGTTGTCCATTTCTTCTAGGTTATCCAGTTTTTCATAGTATTCTCTAATAGGTCTTTGTATTTCTGTGCTGTCCGTAGTGATTTTTCCTTTCTCATTTCTGATTCTGTTTATGTGAGTAGACTCTCTTTTTTTCTTGATAAGTCTGGCTAGTGGTTTATCTATTTTGTTTATTTTCTTGAAGAACCAGCTCTTGCTTTCGTTAATCCTTTCTATTGTTTTATTCTCCGTGGTTTTATTTATTTCTGCTCTAATCTTTTTTATGTCCCTCCTTCTACTGACTTTTGGCCTCATTTGTTCTTTTTCTTGTTTTGTTAATTGTGAGTTTAGACTGGTCATATGGGAATGTTCTTCTTTCCTGAGGTAGGCCTGTATTGCAATATACTTTCCACTTAGCACGGCCTTCACTGCGTCCCACAGATTTTGCGGTGTTGAATTATTGTTGTCATTTGTCTCCATATACTGCTTGATCTCTGTTTTTATTTGGTTATTGATCCATTGATTATTTAGGAGCATGTTATTAAGCCTCCATGTGTTTGTGGGATTTTTCATTTTCTTTGCATAATTCATTTCTAGTTTCATTCCTTTGTGGTCTGAGAAGCTGGTTGGTACAATTTCAGTCTTTTTGAATTTACTGAGGCTCTTTTTGTGGCCTAGTATATGATCTATTCTTGAAAATGTTCCATGTGCACTTGAGAAGAATATGTATTCTGCTGCTTTTGGGTGTAGAGTTCTGTAGATGTGTGTTAGGTCCATCTGTTCTAATGTGTTGTTCATTACCTCTGTCTCCTTACTTATTTTCTGTGTAGTTGATCGGTCCTTCAGAGTGAGTGGTGTGTTGAAGTGTCCTAGAATGAATGCATTGCATTCTATTTCCTTTTAATTCTGTTAGTATTTGTTTTACAAATGTAGGAGCTCCTGTGTTGGGTGCATAGATATTTATAATGGTTATATCTTTTTGTTGGATTGACCCTTTATCATTATGTAATGTCCTTCTTTGTCTCTTGTGACTTTCTTTGTTTTGAAGCCTATTTTGTCTGATATAAGTACTGCAACTCCTGCTTTTTTCTCCCTATTAGTTACATGAAATGTCTTTTTCCATCCCTTCACTTTTAGTCTGTGTATGTCTTTGGGTTTAAAGTGGGTCTCTTGAAGGCAGCATATAGATGGGTCTTGTTTTTTTATCCATTCTGTGACTCTATGTCTTTTGATTGGTGCTTTCAGTCCTTTTATATTTAGGGTAATTATGGATAGGTATTTACTTATTCGCATGCAGGCTTCAGATTCATGGTTACCAAAGGTTCAAGGTTAACTTCCTTACTATCTAAGAGTCTAATTTAACTCACTTAATGTGCTAATACAAACACAATCTAAAGGTTCTTTTTTTGTTTTTTTTTCCTCCTCCTTTTTCTTCTTCCTTCATTCTTTATATATTAGGTATCATATTCTGTACTGTTTGTCTATCCCTTGATTGACTTGGCGGATAGTTAATTTAATTTTGCATTTTCTTAGTAATTAGCTGTTCTACCTTCTTTACTGTGGTTTTATTACCTCGGTGACAGCTATTAAACTGTAGGAACACTTCCATCTATAGCAGTCCCTCCAAAATACAGTGTAGAGATGGTTTATGGGAGGTAAATTCTCTCAGCTTTTGCTTGTCTGGGAATTGTTTAATCCCTCCTTCAAATTTAAATGATAATCTTGTCGTATAAAGTAATATTGGTTCAAGGAGCTTCTGCTTCATTGCCTTGAATACATCATGCCACTCCCTTTATGTAAGGTTTCTGCTGAGAATTCTGATGATAGCCTGATGGTTTTTCCTTTGTATGTGATCTTATTTCTCTGTCTGGCTGCTTTTAATAGTCTGTCCTTATCCTTGATCTTTGCCATTTTAATTACTATATGTCTTGATGTTGTCTTCCTTGGGTCCCTTGTGTTGGGAGATCTGTGCATCTCCATGGCCTGAGAGACCATTTCCTTCCCCAGACTGGGGAATTTTTCAGCAATCACCTCCTCAAAGACACTTTCTATCTCTTTTTCTCTCTTCTTCTTCTGGTACCCCTATAATGCAAATATTCTTCCACTTGGATTGGTCACACAATTCTCTCAATATTCTTTCATTCTTAGAGATCCTTTTTTCTCTCTGTGCCTCAGCTTCTTTGTATTCCTCTTCTCTAGTGTCTATTTCATTTATCATCTCCTCCACTGTATACAATCTGCTTTTAATACAGTCCATTGTGCTCTTCAATGATTGGATCTCCGACTGGAATTAATTCCTGAGTTCTTGAATATCTTTCCATACCTCCATGAGCATGTTAATGATTTTTATTTTGAACTTCCTTTCAGGGAAAGTCATGAGGTCAATATCATTTAAATCTTTCTCACGAGTTGTATTAAGTTTACTCTGGACCAGGTTCCTTTGGCGTTTCATATTTGTATATGGCGCCCTCTAGTGCCCAGAAGCTCTACTCTGTGGAGCTGCTCAGCCCCTGAAGCAATGTTTGGGATTGCAGGGGAGTGGTATTGGTGCCTCAGGGGAGCAAAGAGCTATTTCCTGCTTCCCGGCTGCTATGCCTGTCTCCACTGCCTGAACCAGTGGGCCGAGCACACAGGTATAATCTTCTGTGCTTCGCGTTTTTAGTTGCTGTAGACAGATCTTCCCTCTGGCTGGCCTAACGCCAGGGTAGGGTTTCCCAATTTGCAAGCCCGGTGGGGCTGGCCAGGAGAAAGTTGCTGTAGTCTGCCTGTCACAGAAGGGGTTCTTGGAGCTGTGTAGGCAGCCAGGGAGCTGGAGCACCTGAAGATTGTGAAAGCTCCCAACCTGCTGGGCAGAGTGCACCCGGAAAATTTTGTCTACCTGTCCTTTCTCCTGAGCAGTAAGCTCTGTGCAATCCTTGCTCCTTTAGCAGCCCTCTTGCTAAGGGCTTCTTTGTTAGGAAGTCTCTCAGACTTCCCACCTTTCTTTTGTCCCAGAGCAGCTGGATATGGATCCCTGCTTTCTCCACAAGCAGCTGGAATCTTAGTCTCTCCAGGAATTCTGCCTGTCTTAGTTTTCCAACCCCCTAATTACGAAAGTATCATGCAAGCACCATGAAATGTAGGTTTGTGTTCCCAGAGCAGATCTCCAGAGTTAGGTATTCAGCAGTCCCAGATCTCCAGTCCCTCCCTGCTCCGTTCCTGTTCCTTCCACTGGTGAGCTGGGGTGGGGGAAGGGCTTGGATCCCGCAGGACCACAGCTTTAGTACATTACCCTTTTCTGTCAGGTCTGCTCTTGTCTCCAGGTGTATGCAGTTTGTTGCAGTCCTTTTTCCTTTGCTCTTTCAAGAGTAATTGTATTAGTTATATTTTCATATTATATGCGGTTTTCGGAGGAAGCCTCTCTCTCACCTCTCACACCACCATCTTTCAGCTATATTTAATTTGTACAAAGATGTTAGGCCAATTATTTCATTTTTCTGAATTTTAATTTGCAGTCAGTACATTTTAAATATTTTTTGCATTATAAACATAATAGACATAAAGGTACTTTGTAAATTGTAGATCATGAGCTAAATATTGCTGTTTATTAGTCAGGATTCCCTTTGGAATCTGTAAGGGCTGTCCTGGAAAAGGAAAGACCCTCCCAAATACCCGTATAATAAAAGATTGTCCTCCAACAGTGTTTTTATAAGTCACTCAACTCAAAGCAAACTGGAATCAGCTTGTAGCATACACTGGCACAACCTGTAAATCATCCAATCCTACATGCCAACATAGATTCCCATGAAAGTTAATCAAAAAGTAAAGTAGAAAAAAACAATGATTTTATTAAATTGATATGATAACACTTTTTGGGTGGGAATATAAACTGGTACAACTCTTTGGAAAACAATGTAGCCAGATCTTTCAAAATATAAAATGCATACATTCTTTGCACTCATCTATTCTACTTCTAAATGTTTATCCATTAGATATACTTGTATATATGTGTAAAGATAAATGTACATGGATTTGTGCCTGAAAGAAAGCAAACAAATGTCTACCAAGGGGGCTGATTCGATGTGTTTTATCCATATAGAATGGTTTGTAGCTCTTGGAAATGAGTTATATGAATATCTTTAAGATACATTGTTTAAAAAAGAAAAAGAATAATGTACATTATATGTTAACATTTATATAATAATATATGTACCTGTATGTGAACATAAATACTTATGTCCACATATATATCTTTCTCTAACATTTACAGAGCTTAAGGTCAGAGAACAAATTGAGGTTCAAATAGCCTGTGTTAAATATTCATCTTTATAATTAAAGCTAATAGAATCTTGTATATTCTAATCTACTTGAACAAACATAACTTCATAACCACAAAGTTGAAAAGTATGTAAAAAGAGCATAGGAGTGATGGAGGCAAACTCATGATTTCTAATTTTTTTTATAAAGCAGGAAATCAGATATACTTTCCGTATAGAATAAAAAAATAGACAGTAACCCCCCTGCTGCAAAATAATCTGATCAAAAAATGGGCAGAGGACCTAAACAGACATTTTTCCAAAGAAGCCATACAAATGGCCAACAGACACATGAAAACATGCTCAACATCACTAATCATCAGGGAAATCAAAACCACAATGAGATATCACCTCACACCAATCAGAGTGACTAATACCAACAAGACAAGAAATAACAAGTGTTGATGAGGGTGTGGATAAAAGGAAACCCCCATGAGCCACTGGTGGGATTGTAAATTGGTACAACCACTATGAAAAATAGTATGATTGTTTCTCAAAAACTAAAAGTAGAAATATCACAGTACCCAGAAATTCTACTTCTAGGAATTTACCTGAAGAAAACAAAATCCCTAATTTGAAAAGATATGTTCACTCCTATGTTTATTGTAGCATTATTTACAGTAGCCAAAATATGGAAGCAACCTATTGTCTGTTAATAGATGAATGGATAAAAAACGATGTGGCACATGTACAAAATGTAACATTAGTCAGCCATAAAAAAGAATGAAACCTTGTCATTTGCAACAACATGGATCGGCCTACAGAGTATTATACTAAGTGAAATAAGTCAGACAGAGAAAGGCAAATACCATATGATTTCACTTACATGTGGGATCTTAAAAGAAAATGAACAAACAAAACAGAAATAGACTCATAAACAGAGAGAACAAATTGTAGGCTGCCATAGAGGAAAGGGAGGGAGTAACTGGTGAATAGGTGAATGGGAAAAAGGAGTTAGAGCATTCGATATCTTGGTCTGGGCAATGGTTACGTGTTTGCTCATGTCAAAATTTATCAAGCTGTAAACTAAGATGTGTGCATTTTATTGTATGTGACTCAATTAAACAAGTAAATAAATAAAAGTGGGTGGTGATGTTACATGTGAAATAAGAAAGAAGAAAACCAATAATTAAAAAATATGATTTATATCATAGTATTATAATATATTATATTATTTATTTCATAAATATAAATGCTATTAATATGATTAGGGATATAAGTTGGAAATCAACATTATAAACAATACTTTACATGGTCTATTAAAAAAAGAAATAGACATTAAGTGTGTTGTTTATAGTTGTAGAGGTGACCATTGAATATACATATTATATAATACACATATATATAATATGTATATTATATACATATATGGATGGAATTGGATAAGGAGAAGTAGGACTGGCGTTTTCCATGTATCCTCAGTTTTCAATAGGAATGCAATATGAGTATTTTGTTACCTCTATCATGTTTGGAGGGGGGAAAAAAACAATAATTGCAATGCAAAATGTGAGGTGCTTTACTAGATGTGTATGTAAGATTTTAAGGGAGTATGCTAGGGGAGAAAAGGTCCTAAAGTTCACTGGAAGCCTATGCCTTTTCTACACCAGTATGTTTTTTTTTTTATGTCATCTCATTTAATGGCTATTCAAACAATAGGGAAATTATGTGTTTCTATCAGGGCAGTGAGGAATAGCCAACGAAAGGATATCATGTAGCTTGCCAGGTGTCCAATAAAACATCAAATTATAGATCCAAGATCAGAATCAGGCCTATCTGGTTCCAAATGTGGCTCTTTCCAAAAGTCTGCAGGCATGACCCAACCACTTAAAGCTATTCAGGCCCCCTGTAGGATTGCCCAAAATTTTGGAAATGTTCACTGGTCCCTGTATATAAGCTCTTCACGTTTAAAGAAATGAACAGAAGGATGGTTCTGCACAGCAAGCAGAGCACATATTTTTGGTTGTCATAACTGTGCAAGTTTCTATGTATTCAAATCCAGAGAGAAATGCCGACAATAACCATGAAAGTGGATCGGTGATCTAACTAATGAATGACTTATAGATGTAAAAATTGTTTAACATAATACAGCTTTATACACAAGTGATTGGCAAGGAATATATAGGTCTATTTTAGCTCACATATAAGCTCTGATTCATAAGGAGATTATAAAGTGATAAAAGTATACCCAAATATGTGTGTGTAGGTAGATAATAGAGAGAGAGAGAGATGATAGAAACACACTTGACATAAATGCCAGGCATAGTCATTCTAAGCATTCTCCATGTGTTACCTTATTTTAACACTGTAACATTCCCACAAGGTAACTAAAATTTTGCTCTCAATTTTACAGCAAAGAAAACTGAGCAGCAGAGACTTCAGGTAACTTTCTCAAGGTCACTCAAGTAATACATGCCTTTGAACCTGTACAGACTGAATGTGTGTGTGTATGTAATTATTATTATTTGTGTATTGGTTTTCTATAAAAATGAGAAATTCCAAGAAATTGTATGGGGTGTGACAAAAAATAAAATGAATACCACTTTTCATGTGTCCCATTCAATACACCATAAGAGATGTTTTTCTTGGTTGAGGACAGAAATCATTGTTCCATTCTCTTCCCTAATGTAACAAGTCTGCCTACTTTTATCCCTCAGCTAAATTAGTACCGACAGTTTTCTCATACCTTTGGTATCTGGATATCATAAGATCTGATTCGATTGTTGGTTCTTTTTCACTCTGGTTAGACCTAGAGATTTGCTCGGTGCTTGTGAGTGTACAGGTAACCTTCTAGTCTCTCCTGTTGATCTGGATCAATTCCCTCATTTGTCATGAGCACCCCAGGACTACGTGATGGCAAGCATGACAACTGGAAACACAGGAGAAGTTTCATCAAGTGAGTTAAGACTGAAGGGAAATGAAATAAAAAACAAAATACAGGATAGCCTAAAAATGCTGGCTTCTTAAGGAGGAAAACTACTAAAGTGAGGTGGGGGGAAGCACTGATGTAAAAGCAATGGAAGATGTGAGAGAAACTACATGTAGTTTTATCTGCCGGAAAGGCCGTAGGCTTGTGTATATGAAGATATTTGGCGTGAATTTTATCGTCTGTGTGTTATAGCCCAATAAAAGAGTTTTTAATTTTCCAGAAAAGAAAGAAGTTATTTACCAGTTTTGCCCTATCCTGTAACCAAGATTGCCTCCCTTGTCTCAGCCTACCTGGTCCAAGGATGGGTAGAAATAGTAATGTCTGCCTAAAGTGAATGGACATGTTTCTAAATAATTGAGCTTGAGTCTGGTTGAGTTTAAGAATCACTAGGCATCTAGTATCTTCTGTTTTTCTCCAACATCATCTTGATATTATAAGAAATAGAAATAGAAGCAGAGAAAGTCTGGGAGATGGCTTGAGGATATTTACTGAGACTGAAAAGGGTTTTGAAGAAGTAGGATTGATTGAGCCTAATAATGTTGATATTTATCAGAATGAAATATAAGCAAACTAACAAATCACAACGAGGCAAAATACAACACAACAAAACTCACCCTCACAGAAACTCACAAGGTTTAAGTTAGACAAAATAAACGATTTGCGTGTCAAATGACTGATGGAGGAAAACTACCAAAACTTCAAGATAAAGACAGTGAAGAGAAAAAAGCAGAAGCTTGAAATAAATGAGTTACAGATACCAATTGAAACCAGTTATAAGTTTACCAGTATGAATTCTGGTGGGAACTATTCAATAATTCTCTTAATAAATAAATCCAATAATGTTTAAAGTTTAAAAGGCCTCATAATCACTTAATAAAACTTCTCACATAATGTGGCAATCCTGGTTACATTTCTAGCAGCCTGTGCTAGGATATTTTCAGTGATAACCTCTGTCCTATAAGGCAGCTTATTTCAATTTTGAGAACTTAATTAGAAATGTCTTTCTTTAGTGACTGCGTGTCATGCCACTGATTGTTCAGTGTTTAAAATGCTAAATTTTATTTCGGATTGTGCCACAATAAAATCAATTCATTCTTCCTCCTGGCCTTTGAGTACCCAGCAAATGCATGCCAGTGACCTGGGTGGTTTCTTTGGGACTAGAAAATATAATAATTGTCCAAAGGCCAGATGGAAGAAAGCAAGAGCAGAAATCAACAACTTCCTTTTAATTTATTTTCTTTTCTGTATCCTTACACTGCTGTATCTCCAAACTGCAGGCTGTGAGCCTTACCTCTCATTACTATTCACATACACACACACGCACATATGTGTGCACCTAAAGTTGCCTTAGACCTTATGTTATTTTCTTTAATCTACATGCCTTTTTCCTACTTCTGTGCTTTCCCAGGTTTTTTTAAGGGTGGAAAGCAGACATCTACACCAAAGTGTTATTTTCTCATGACATTAAGGAACTTCTTAAAGGATGAATTATTAATAGAATGACTAATTTTTCATAAAAGACATGATTTGTATTCTTGTGCCACTGAGTACATGTGCTTGAAATCACTGAAAAATAGCAAAGCAATAAATTATGTGTTTAAAAAAGTTAAGAGATGTGGCTATAAAGGAATCCCAGAAAGAGTGACAGGTAAGGGAATGGATATTCTGTAGTAGTAATGGAAGAAAAATTATCATAACTGAACAAAAACTGTAAGTCCAAAATTTGAAAAAACATGCACAATGTTGATCAGGAAAAACTAATAGGGTATCATAATTTGGTCATTTATACTAAATTTCAAAACATCAAGAATAAAAAAAATCCTGAAAGCCTTCAAAGAGGAGAAAACAAACCAAATGAACTCTTAGAGAATGAAAATCATTCTAGTGTTGGGAGGAAGAATTTTCCTCTACCCTTCAAGTTTCTTCTAGCTGGTCTAAGAATTGACATGAGGCAGATTAGCAGGAGAAAATCAAATTTAATTACATGTGTATGGGAACCAGACATGCATGAGAGTTTCAATGACAGAAAGGTAAAATGAGGTATATAAGCCATCCTGAGCTAATAGGAGAGGGGTCTGGGGCTCCCAAGGGAAGGGGGGCAGTTCACAGGACAGTACAAAGAGCAGGTGTTTAGTAATTAGATGTTTGCCCTGCCATATAGATGGGTCACTCAGACAAAATTTATTTCTGGAAATAACCATATTTGGGGAAAAACTCTGATTTAGATCTTTTAGGTATTTAAGGGAGGGGCAAAAGTTTCTTTTGAGCCCCCAGAGTCTTGATTACCTTCAGCTCAAAATAGTCCACATGACAAAGTGGCATGTTTTGAAGAGCCTTGTTCTGATCTCATCAATAAATGAGATAGATAGATGATAAACAAATACATACAGTAGTAGATACAAAGAAATTGAGAACCAAGAAGCTTTATTGATAGGCCCACATTCACACAGTGAGCAATAGCTCAAATCCCAGGCATTCTGCTCCACCACCTTCATGTCCTTCATTCTTCTATATTTAATGATGTTTGATTTTGAGTACGTGGAAGGGATGCTTTTCAATCTGGCTTGTAATATAATCCAAAATAGTTAAGATATGATTAGATAGATGCAGAAATCAAAGAAAATTGGTAATCAAAACCCAGAAATATGGACTGAATTAGGCTGAAGCTTGTCTTGTGTGCATACAGAATCATGATATTCCTGCATTCTGGTGGTCTCATAACCTTACAGAAAACTCTTCAGAATCCTTTATATCTTGTCTGTTTCCATCATGCAATGATAGGACTTTTCTTCCTCTTTATACTCTCTAAACATCTGGGTCTGTTACTCACAAAACCTGACAGATATTCTTGGTTTAAGGAATCATATTTTATTACTTTTTGTAACTCTAATGTCCAGCTAGTAAAAATTCAGAATGATTTTCTAAATTCTGACAGTATGTGCTTCATATAATTTGGATATCTGATGTTCACTTCCTATATATTTATAATTTTTAGACAGATTAAATTTTAAAATGTACCCTTGTAGATGGCCATGTACCTTGTTATATTCATTCTTACACTTGCTCTCCCTTCAAAACTTAATGAAGCTTGTGTTTACACACTAAGATTGCCTTTTCCAAGTACTGCTTCTTTCATAGGCTTTAAGGTTTAATTCTTGACCAGACAAGCTTTTCCATGCAGTAGAAGCAGAAAAAGGGTAAAAGCAGAAAGGGGTAGCCCACAGTGGTCTGATGCCCCTTTAGATTAAAAAACTGGCCTTCAGTCATGCCATGTATGCCAGGTCCACTGAAATCTAGAGAACGTGTAGAATAGCTGGGGACCTGAGAAAGGTAACTCTTACAGAACACAACTCCCAGACTATTCCAGAAACACAATCTCTAGAAGAGCTATTCTGAGATTTTAAGACATAATAAAAATACTCAAAAAGATTAGGAAAGATTTAATAAAATGAAGCAGGAATAAGAACACTTAATAAAAACCATGTGGAAGTATTAGATATGGAAATATATTTGAAATAAATGGCATTTTGCAGAGTTAATTACTAGAATAGATGTTGGTTCAGAATAATTTAGTCTCAAACCCAATAGAAAAGAAACAAGAAGAAAAGCTAAGAGATATGAAAAACAGAAGTAGAAATGCCAACTTCTAGGTGATAAGAATGTGAAAGAAATAATATGGAGAATAAATTAAGGAAAGCCAAACATCAAATTAAAACTGTTATTAGAAGTGGAAATATGATAAATAATGAAAACACACATCTAAGTAATATAGAACAAAATAAAAATATACAAAAATTTAAAATACAGGAAATGGGAGAAGTTAATGAAAAAGAGAAGTGAGAAGAGTAATAAAATCAAATGGTGGTTATTAGAAAAGAGTAAATAAATGTATAAAAGTTTGTAAAAAGAGAAAAAACAAATAAGGAAAATACCAACCAAGAACAAATAATTACATGAATTAAAAAACTTAATGAAATAGTGTAAAAATTATTTATCATTTGCCATGGATTGAACTGTGCCCCCCCCACCCTCAAATTCATATGTTGAAGTCATACCTCCCAACAACTCAGAATGTGACTGTGATTGGATATACCATCTTTACCAAGTTAAAATGAGGGCAGTAGGGAGGATCCCAATCCAATACGACTGGTGTCCTTATAAAAAGAGGAAGTTTGTAGACTTGCATACAGAGAGAATTCCATGTCAACATGGCCATGATTATCTGCAAGAGAAGGAGAGAGGCCAGGAATAGACCATTTCCGTAGAGCCCTCCCAAAGAACCAACCCTACCAACACACTGATTACAGACTGTGGCCTCCAGACTGTGATACAATAACTGTTGCACCTTGCTACAGCAGTCCTAGTAAACGAAAACATTAATGCATTTATGAACTTAGGTAAAAGAAAATAAATAGGTTTCTGGAACATATTAAATGCCAAAATATAAGGAGAAAAAGAAATAATTGAAAAAATATCATAGAAATTGAAATGGTAAGTAAAATAGAATAAATTTACTAACCTTTCAAGGAAGAGCTAATTCTTGGATTGTATGTCTTGTTACAAAAAACAGCAAAAAAGAGAAATTTGCTCTGTTCTTCTAAATAAGCTACTGTACGTTTGATTTCAAAAAAAGCTAAGAATGAGACAAAAAGAAATAGACAAATTATTTTACGAAATTAGAAAGAAAAACTCCAAACAAAACATTAGTTAACTAAATACAGCAATGCAGTTAAAAATTCATATTCAAACAGGATTAACTTTGGAATGCTTTGATATCAGAAAATCAATCTCGTATAGGCTACCTCATTTACAAACTTAAAAAGTAAAACCACAATGGGAGGAAAAAAGATGGCAGCATGAGAAGTGAGGCAGAAATCTCCTCCCAAAACCACATATATTTTGAAAGTACAGCAAAAACAGCTATTCCTAAAAGAATGACCAGTAGTAAGAGAGCACCAGCCAGTCTAAATATGGGAGAAGCGAACATCTCACAGAAAAGGGTAAAGTAAAAACGCCGTGACATGTTGGGACCTGAGCACTACCCCCACCCCACCTCACTAGTGGGAGGAAGAGAATCAGAGTGGGGAGGGAGTGGAAGCACAGGTCTGCTAAACACCAAGCCCTAGAAATCTACTCCAGGAGCACAGACCCACATTGCATGGTGTTCTGGTGATTAGAGGGGCTGAAAACCAAAGTCATAGACTAACACTGCAAACAGGTTCCCACAACTGGCTGCCCAGGGACAAAAGAAAAGCAGGGGCTTTGAAAGACTTCTCAACAGTCAGAAGACTGCTAAAGGGGCAAGGGTTTAGGAGAAGGAACAGGTTGGACAAAATTGTACCAACACACTAAGCCCAGCAGGTTGGGAACTTTCAGGAGCTTCAGGTACTCCAACCCCCTCATTGGCAATGCAGCTCCAAGGTCCCTCACCTGCTGGCACCTGCCCGTGAACCTGCTGTCCCCGCCATTGCAGCAGACCAGCCGGAGGGCAGCCCTTCCTACAGCAGCTACAGAGTTTAACACAGAGGCTTCTCCCTGAGCGTGGCTAACCAGCCCAGACAGCAGAGGCAGGCACAGCGGCCAGGAAGCACAAAGGGCTTTGGCCTCCCTGCAAACACCCGCACCATTCACCTGAGACCCCACCATCACGTAGACCAGCAGGAGGGCAGCCCCACCCATGGCAGTTTAGAGGATTAACCCCGAGGCCACTACCTGCATGCAGCTAACCAGCCCAGACAGTGGAGACAGGCACTGCAACTGGGAAGCACAAATTGGCTTTGTCCTCCCAGCAGACACTAGTGCCACTTACCTGCAACCACTCCCATCACTCCAGGACTATGAAAAGGCAGAAGAACCTTGTTTAATCCAAAATCCCTCAAATACCAGAAAGAGGGCTCTGTGAGACTGAAATCACCAATCTTCCTGAAAAATAATTCAAAATAAAAGTCAAAAGCATGCTAATGGAGCTACAGAAAAATATTCAAGAGCTAAGGGATGAATTCAGAGGGAGATAGACACCTTAAAAAATACAGTAACTGAAATGAAACAAACAATGGGAGAAGTGAGAAGCCTCTGCATTAATGGAGGGATTTAAAAGCAGATTAGATGAGGTAGAGGAGACGGTAAATGGAACAGAAATTAGAGAAGAGGAATATAAAGAAGCTGAGGCAGAGAGAGAAAAAGGATCTGTAGGAATGAAAAAATATTAAGAGAACTGTGTAACCAATCCAAACAGAACAATATTCACATTATAGGGGTAGCAGAAGAAGAAGAGAGAGAGAGAAAAAAGTGTCTTTGAAGAAATAATTGCCAAAGACTTCCACAATCTGGGGAAGGAAATAGTCTCTCAGGGCATGGAAGTGCACAGATCTCCCAACACAAGGGACCTGAGGAAGACAGCACCAAGACATAATAACTAAAATGGCAAAGATCAAAGACAGGGACCGAGTTTAAAAGCAGCCAGAGAGAGAAAAAGATCACCTAAAAAGGAAAACCCATTAGGCCACCATCAGACTTCTCAGCAGAAACTCTACAGGCCAGAAAGGGGGCGTATGATACATTCAATGCAATGAAACAGAATGGACTCAAACCTAGAATACTTTACCCAGCAAGATTATCATTTAAATTTGAAGCAGGGATTAAACAATTCTGAGATAAGCAAAAGTTGAGGGAATTTACCTCCCACAAACAATCTCTACAGTGTATTTTAAAGGGACCGCACTAGATGGAAGTGTGCCTGAGGCTAAATAGCTGTCACCAGAGAAAATAAAACCACAGCAAAGGAAGTAGACCAATCAAATAATAACCAAATGCAAAATTAAATCAGATACCCACAAAGTCAGTCAAGGGATACACAAAAAGTACAGAATTGACACCTAACATATAAAGAGAGGAGGAGGAGGGAAAAGAAATGAATCTTCTCACTGAGTTTATAATAGCATAATAAGTGAGTTAAGGTAGACTGCTAGATAGTAAAGAAGCTTCCCTTGAATCTTTAGTAACCACAAATCCAAAGCCTGCAATGGCAATAAGTACATATCTCTCGATAATCACCCTAAATGTAAATGGACTGAATGCACCAATCAAAAGACATAGAGTTACAGAATGGATAAAAAAGCAAGACCCATCTATATGCTGCCTACAAAAGACTCACTTCAAACCCAAAGACATACACAGACTAAAAGTAAATGGATGGAAAAAGATATTTCACACAAACAATAGGAGAAAAAAGCAGGAGTTGCAGTACTTGTATCAGATAAAATAGATTTCAAAACAAAGAAAGTAACGAGGCAAAGAAGGGCATCATATAATGATAAAGGGGTCAGTTCAACAAGAAGATAAGATCATTATACATCTCTATGCACCCAAGATAGGAACACCCAAATATGTACAACAAATACTAACAGAATTAAAGGGGGAAACAGAATGCAGTGCTTTCATTTTAGGAAACTTCAGCACACCACTCACTCCAAAGGACAGATCAATCAGACAGAAAATAAGTAAGGAGACAGAAGCACTGAACAATACATTAGAAGAGAGGGACTTAACAGACATCTATAGAACACTACACCCAAAAGCAGCAGGGTACACATTCTTTTCAAGTGCACATGGAACATTTTCCAGAATAGATTACATACTAGGCCACAAAAAGAGACTCAGCAAATTCAAAATGATTGAAATTGTTTCAACCGACTTCTAAGATCACAGAGGAATTAAACTAAAGATAAATTGTACAAAGAAAACAAAAAGGCACACAAATACATGGAGGATTAACAACATGCTCCTAAATAATCAATGGATCAATGACACATTAAAACAGAGGTCAAGTAATATATGGAGATGAATGAAAACAACATCTCAATGCCCCAACGTCTGTGGGACACACTGAAGGAAGTTCAAAGAGGAAAGTATATTGCAGTTCAGGTCTATTTAAAGAAGGAAGAACAATCCCAAATGAACAGTCTAAATTCACAGTTATTGAAACTGGAAAAAGAAGAACAAATGAGGCCAAAGTCAGTAGAAGGAGGGACATAATGAAGATCAGAGGAGAGATAAATAAATTCAGAAGAATAGAACAATAGAAAGAATTAATGAAACCAAGAGCTGGTTCTCTGAAAAATAAACAAAATAGATAAACCCTTGCCAGAATTATTAAGAAAAAAAGAGAATCTACACACATAAACAGAATCAGAGATGAATCAGAATCAGAGAAAGGAAAAATCACCATGGACACCCCAGAAATACAAAGAATTACTAGAGAATACTATGAAAAATTACATGCTAACACATTGGATAACCTATAAGAAATGGACAACTTTCTAGAAAAATACGACCTTCCAAGAGTGACCAAGGAAGAAACAGAAAATCTGAACAGACCAATTACCAGTGATGAAATTGAATCAGTAATCAAAAAACTACCCAAGAACAAAAATTCTGGACCAGATGGCTTCACTGCTGAATTTTATCAGACATTTAGAGAAGATATAATACCCATTCTCCTTAAAGTTTTCCGAAAAGTAGAAGAGGAAGGAATACTTCCAAACTCATTCTATGAAGGCAGCATCACTCTAATACCAAAACCAGGCAAAGACACACCAAAAAAGAAAATTACAGACCAATATCCCTGATGAACATAGATGCAAAAATACTCAACAAAATATTAGCAAACCGAATTCAAAAATACATCAAAGGGATCATCCATCATTATCAAGTAGGATTTAGTCCAGGGATGCAAGGATGCTTCAACATTCAAAAATCCATCAACATCATCCACCACATCAACAAAAAGAACAAAAACCACATGATCCTCTCCATAGGTGCTGAAAAATCATTTGACAAAATTCAACATCCATTCATGATAAAAACTCAACAAAATGGGTAGAGAGGGCAAGTACCTCAACATAATAAAGCCATATATGAAAAACCCACAGCCAAAATCATACTTTAGAGCAAGAAGCTGAAAACTTTTCCTTTAAGATTGGGAACAAGACAAGGTCGCCCATTCTCCCGACTTTTATTCAACATGGTACTGGAGGTCCTAGCCATGTCAATCAGACAACACAAAGAAATAAAAGGCATGCAGATGACATGATATTGAACATAAAAAACCCTAAAGAATCCACTCGAAAACTACGAGAACTAATATTTGAATTCAGCAAAGCTTCAGGATACAAAATTAATACACAGAAATCTGTTGCATTCCTATACACTAATGATGAACAAGCAGAAAGAGAAATCAGGAAAACAATTCCATTCATGATCGCATCAAAAAGAATAAAATACATATAAATAAACCTAACCAAGGAAGTGAAAGACTAATACGCTTAAAACTACAGACACTCTCGAGAGAAATTAAACAGGACACTTTAAATGGAAATTCATCCCATGCTCTTGGCTAGGAAGAATTAATATTGTCAAAATGGCCATCCTGCCTAAAGCAATACACGGATTCAATGCAACCCCTATCAAAATACCAACAGCATTTTTCAATGAACTGAAACAAATGGTTCTAAAATTCATATGCAACCACAAAAGACTGCAAAGAGCCAAAGCAATCCTGAGAAGGAAGAATAAAGCAAGAGGGATCTCACATTCCAACTTCAAGTTCTATTACAAAGCCACAGTAATCAAGACAATTTGGTACTGGCACAAGAACAGACCCATAGACCAATGGAACAGAATAGAGTGTCCAGGTATTAACCCAAGCATATATGGTCAATTAATATATGATAAAGCAGCCATGGATATACAGTGGGGAAATGACAGCCTCTTCAACAGCTGGTATTGGCAAAACTGGAAAGCTACATGTAAGAGAATGAAACTGGATTACTGTCTAACTCCATGCACAAAAGTAAACTCAAAGTGGATCAAAGACATGACTGTGAGTCATGAAACCATAAAACTCTTAGAAGAAAACATAGGCAAAAATCTCTTGAATATAAACATGAGCAACTTTTTCATTAACATATCTCCTTGGGCAAGGGAAACACTAGCAAAAATGAACAAGTGGGACTATATCAAGCTGAAAAGCTTCTGTACAGCAAAGGGCACCATCAGCAGAACAAAAAGGCATCCTACAGTATGGGAGAATATATTCATAAATGACATATCCAATAAGTGGTTGACATCCAAAATGTATAAAGAGCTCATGCACCTTGAGAACCAAAAAGCAAATAACCCGATTAAAAAATGGGCAGAGGATCTGAACAGACACTTCTCCAAAGAAGAAATTCAGATTGCCAACAGGCACATGAAAAGATGTTCCACATCGCTAATCATCAGAGAAATGCAAATAAAAACCTCAATGAGATATCACCTCACACCAGTTAGGATGGCCAACATCCAAAAGACAAGAAACAACAAATGTTGGCGAGGATGTGAAGAAAGGGGAACCCTCCTGCACTGCTGGTGGGAATGCAAATTAGTTCAACCATTGTGGAAAGCAGTATGGAGGTTCCTCAAAAAACTAAAAATAGAAAACCCATTTGACCCAGGAATTGCACTCCTAGGAATTTACCCTAAGAATACAGGATCCCAGATTGAAAAAGACATATGCACCCCTATGTTTACCACAGCACTATTTACAATAGCCAAGAAATGGAAGCAACCTAAGTGTCCATTAGTAGATGAATGGATAAAGAAGAGGTGGTACATATACACAATGGAATATTATTCAGCCATAAGAAGAAAACAAATCCTACCATTTGCAACAGCATGGATGGAGCTAGAGGTTATTATGCTCAGTGACATAAGCCAGGCGGAGAAAGACAGGTATCAAATGATTTCACTCATCTGTGGCGTATAAGAACAAAGAAAAAACTGAAGGAACAAAACAGCAGCAGACTCACAGAACCCAGAATGGACTAACAGTTACCAAAGGGAAAGGGACTGGGGAGGGTGGGTGGAAACAGAGGGAGAAGGGGAATCAGGGGCATTACAATCAGCATACATAATGTAGGGGGGAGCATAGGGAAGACAGTATAACACAGGGAAGACAAGTACTGATTCTATAGCATCTTACTATGCTGATGGACAGTGACTGTAATGGGGTATGTGGTGGAGACTTGATAATGGGGCAAATCTAGTAACCACAATGTTGCTCATGTGATTGTATATCAATGATACCTTAATAAATAAAAGAACAAGACACCAGTGAGCTCTCTCTCACCACGCATGCAGAGAAAAGTAATATGAGGCCTAGTGAAAAGTCAGCCACTGTAAGCTAGGAAGGATGGTTTTATCAGACATACTCCTCTGGCTCTGTGATCTTGGACCTCCAGACACCAAAACTGTGAGAAAGTAAGTTTCTGTTGTTTAATCTATCCAGCCTTTATATTTTACTATGGCAGCCTGAGAAAACTATACAAGTCCCTTTGGGGGTGGACTGGGGGAATCATTATGATTTATACTAGTCATGGTATTAAAGATGTCTTTTCTGAGGATCTGCCTTCTTCTTCAATAATTGCGTCCTGAGTCAGAAAACTGGTTGAGGTAGAACTAGAGTGGGAAATTAATTTGTAATGTTTGGGACATGGTTTCCCTTGGCTTACTGATCATCCATTTTTGATTTATTGCTAATATAGACGTCGAGCAAAACCCAGTGGTATGCTTACAAGGTCTGACTTAAATTTTCATAATTTTGTGGGCCAATCATTCAACCCAGTCACTATTAAAACTTGTATTATCTAAACTTTAAATAGATTAAAAGTGAAAGTAATAAATAATTAGAGCTCAACAATTTATAATTATTTTTACTATATTTTACTATTACTATGTATGAAGTTATTTACACCTACGATATCTACGTAATAGAAATAATATATAATTGTGCTACTGCACATCTCTTTTCAACTCTGGTGTTCAATGATTTCATACTGGTAGCTTGAAATCTGCCATGGTGGGAGTAATTATATCACAGATATCAGCAAATGTTACAATCTAAGGCTTTTTTTTTCTCTGTAGCATCATTTGTTAAACACCATAACACAAGTGGGAACATCCTTTATACCTACCTGTCTATCTTATCTCAGGAACAGTATTGTATCCACTTGGTTTCAGAGTTGATCTGTGCCATTTGACCTCTCCTACTTCAAGATCCAGTCACTCCCAAGGGTATCTGTGAGTCCACCTCTACGGGGACATCTGCTGTTACAATCCTGGGCCTACAAGGGAGAGCCACAGGTAGCTGCTCAGCGGGGCTCCTGTCCTTTCCACCTTAGTGCTTTGTTAATAGGATGCACATCATAGCTTACCACAGAGCATAGTCATGGGGAGGATTTTCTGTCTATATAGAGTATACATCCACTACAGCATGCCCACTTTTCTAAGTATTTTTATCTTCTCTTCAGCTATCTGCCAGAGCAAGTGTGGCATTTTACTCAGTTTAGCATGGGCCATTGCTTTCTTCAATCTTCTTGGAGTTATTTTAGCAGTTTATCAACACTGTCTGACTACACATGGTCAGGTTATTAAATGTTATGGCCCAATAAGTACTCCAATGGTGATAAAATCTCCCTTATCCAGTTTTGTGCTTCTCTCTTAATCCAGCATCCTCAGACTCCAGTCCCATAATGTACTCTCTATGTTGTCATTACACATTGGGTAGGTCTGAATTCATTCTGAGTATCAAGGCTAACAGTAAACCTTAGTCCCTGGTCTTACAAGGAGGAGAGGAGGGAAGGGATGATTGTAAGGAGGGTATGTAGTTTCTTTGATGACAGAGGACTCAGCATCATCTTTAACAGGGGAGAAAGCGTCCCCTTCAAAGGTTTGAAGGTTCAACGTTTACAGAGTTCTAGTGTTTTCTAAAATTTTTGAGAAAGATTTTATGAAAAGACACTTTACAAATGGAGGAGAATATTTGTAATACATAAATCTGATAAAGGAATTGTTGCTATATTATTCATATATTATGTTGCAATGTGTTTATATTTTATGTTGCAGTATATATATATTACGACTCATTAAAAAGAAAGCAAATAATCCTGTAAAAACTGGCAAAATATTTGAATAGAGTTCACAAAAAAAGGATATATTAATTTCCATAAACACATGAGAAAATGCTCAACAGATCATTAGAGATTGTAAATTAAAGCCATATTTAGATACCACCACGCACCTACTAGAATGGTTAAAATTAAAAATACTGAGCATATCATATGTTGCTATTAATGTTGAGCAACTGAAACTGTCCTGTGTAAATGGTGGGAATGGTACAACCTCTTTGGAAAACATTATGTTTATAAAATTAAACACTTATTTTCTTTTTTAAAAACAGCTTTATTGAGGTATAATTTATCTACAAAAATCTGCAAGTATTTAAGATCCACACAATGAAATACTACCCAACACGAAAAAGGAATGAACTTCTGGTCTATGCAATAATAGGGATGAAACTCAAAAACATTATACTCAACAAAAGACACCAGACTCACAAGACTGCATGTTGGGTGATTCCATTTATATAAAATTCTAAAACCAGCAAAACTCATCTCCATTGATAATAGGTTAGTGGCTGGCCGGTTTCAGGGACGGGGCATGAACTACAGAGGTACAACAGAGAACATTTTGAGGTGATGAAGTGCTTTATATTTCGAGTCAAATTTTGTATCTTGACTGCTTTTCTCTTACAAACAAAAATAAATTTCACTTAACCATGATAGTGTAATCTCTATATTCTCCTATATATGCATTTCTAATAGCGCTATTGTTGCCAGGCAGCTGTGTCAGGGAGGTCTCTCTGTGCACCAGGTGAAACCTCAACCTGGACGGGGGAGGGTTCTTGACACTGAACGAGAAAGAATTCTTGAGCAGGTCAGAAGAGTATAGGTAAGGAAGGAATTCATTAAAGTAAGAGTAGAAACGAATGGCAGCAGCTTTGCATGCAGCTGAGAGCAGGAAAATGCAGAGGGAGGGAGAGGAAGCTCACTGCATAGGGTCACCCAGAGGACAGGAACTTGCAGGCCCAAATCAGAGCTCTCAGCAGCCCCTCCATATTTACCAGGGGTAAAATGGAGATTTGGAAATAGAATGAAACAGCAAAAAGACAAAATGCAGTTAAGTTGAGCGGTGAGAAAGCTTTATTTAAAGGTAAGCACTTAAAGAGAAAAAATGCAGCTGTCCTCAGAGAGAAGGCATGCTAAAAGGCTGGGGTTTCTGTCTTTTAAGCATTTTTCAGGAATGTGACAACGGGCCAGGGGGTGTAGACTTGTCAAGTGGTCTAAAGATACTTATCTCTGGTGAGAGACACTATGTCTCCTCTTCTCTATTATCAGTCCTCCAGCTAATTCTGCAAAATAAACTTAAGAAATTTATTGATCCAGTTCCTCCCCAGGATGGTTGCTTCCCTCTGGGAACACATCAATAAAGACTGCTTATCGTGCCCCCAAAGTGGGTTCAGTTATTGTCTGTTTGCTAAAGAGCATGTTAGGAATCTTATTTTCCAACATCTTGGTTTTTAAAATGGAATCTTAG
This sequence comes from Smutsia gigantea, assembly GCA_032199065.1. Lineage (NCBI taxonomy): Eukaryota > Metazoa > Chordata > Mammalia > Pholidota > Manidae > Smutsia > Smutsia gigantea. Next base: position 180,034 of record JAVSCE010016365.1, read on the forward strand.
CCTTAAGATGGATTACTTAGATCTTTCCTACTCTTGCTATACTATTTATATCTTGGCTTTTTTGGAAAACTAATCATGATGCTCGTCTCCTCTGGCCCTTCACAACGTCTCTGTCGGAACAAATATGTTAATCCTGACTCAACTTTTGTGGGATATGAGCTGCTTCTCTTTAGTTCCCTCACATATTTATTGAACAAGAATATGAAACCACCTGAAACTCTGAGGAGGACAGATTTGAAAAGAAAGTGGTGTCCTGATGACCTAGCCCCAGCCCAATAGATAGTGTTCCTACCACACTTAACTTGAATGCCTATGATGCCCCATTTATGGAAATTCTTCTGAGTGGATTTTGGGTGCCCCCCAGAAATGCCTAGAGTATTTTAACTGTTCAAATCAGATAGACTTCTTAGCAGCAGTCACTCTTCAAAATACCAAAAGGAATTTCATACAACAGGAAAACAAAACTTCTGGAGCAATCCACTACATACCTCAGGGCCCTTTTCAAGCCTTATCCAGAGCTGTATTAGCAGGGGCCCTATCCACCTGGGAAAATAAAAAGAGCAAACTCACTCACTTATTTTCCACCGAAACCAACTTCTGCCTCAAAAAAAAAGGAGTCTTTTTCTTATGTGGATTAAATACCTATTTGTGCCTCCCAGCTAATTGGACTGGGACTTGTATCCTAGTCCACCTGGCCTCAGACATCTACATAGTTCCCAATAGCAAATTGCTGACCATTCTTCTGTCCTCTCACATAAGAGATAAACGAGCTACATGGTTCATTTCTCTCTTAATAGGCTTAGGAATCACCACAGGACTAAGTCTGGCATGGCTAAGCTAACTATCTTGCTGACCTATTACCAAAGCCTGTCCAAAGATTTTCCTGACAACCTAGAAGAAAATGCCTAGCGTATTTTAACTGTTCAAATCAGGTAGACTCCTTGGCAGCAGTCACTCTTCAAAATAGAAGAGCATTGGACCTCTTGACTGCTGAAAAGGGAGGCCTATGCCTCTTTCTAGATGAAGAATATTGTTTTTATGCTAACCACTCTGGCCTAGTTAGAGACACTGTCCAAAAGCTTTCTGACAGTGCCTCCAGAATCCTACAGCAATCCTGGAGCACCTGGTCCCAGATCTGGACCCCTGCTGATGCTCCTACCAGCCCTACTGTTTGGATCATGCTTACTAAATCTCTTAACTAAATTTGTTTCTTCTAGACTAAAATCCATCAAGGCAAAAGTCTTGTTGTCACAAGGATTCAAATCCTTACCAACTGATGAATCACCCTACTCTCCTAATCTCCACCATCCCGACAGTCAGCAAGCAGAGGAACCCAAATGACCACACCATCCCTCACTAGCAGGAAGCAGCCAGAGCGGTCATTGCCCCGCATCCCAATGATTTGGGTCCCAACTGCTTGAGGGGGAAATGTTAAGCAAAAAGACAGAAATAAGTGGGATGAAAAGGAGAAAGGGCCCCCCAAAAATGACTCAGGGAGTTGATCAGATAGAGCCAGAGAGCCAGAAATGACTCAGAAAGTTGGTCAGATGAAGACACAGGGTCCAAGAATGACCCAAGAAATGTCCAGGGTCTCCCCAGATAAGAAACATTAGAAGCACAGGCACAGCAGAGCTCCTGTCCTCATTTCACCAATCAGAACAAGCCTAGAGAGCTAAGAGCTGTCAATTAGGGACTTCTCTGGCCTACCCAACCCCACATAGAAGAAGCCCCAGAATGAGCATCCAGGCCTGTCTCACCTTAGGCAGGCTCGCCTTGTTACTCTCTGCAGAGTGCATTAAACTTACTTTGCTTTCTTGATTTTGGTTTCTCATCTCACTATATCTGACTTCCCCGCAACACCGAGCTGAGTTCCTTCCTTCCTAACATAGCATTACTATCTTGAATATTGATGAGTTTTTTTAACTTCTCCTTTTTCTTTTTTTCCCATGTGTGCACGAACATGTGTGTGTGTGTGTGCTCATGCACAGTGCTGACATGATGTTTGTGTCTGTGAAAGAGAAAATAGTTTTGTTTTTGGTTTCAGTAGCCAGTTTAGAGCCCAGCTTTCTTTTCTGTTTCCATCAGCTTTAAGATGGTCTTTCTTAACACATTATTATTAAGCCATAAGGCCCTAAAGCCTGCCTTTAATTAATTAATATTATCTCCTGTGGTTCTGGAAGAACATTAGCTGAGTACCACTCTTGGGACAATTGAAAAAAATAACCACTTGAACAGCTTTTGCTCTGTTACTGAGCTGAGAATCCTCTGTTAACAAATACGGCTACATGAGCTTGTGATTCTTCACTTTTTACAAACTTCCTTTCCCCTCAGCAGATGCCCCACCCAGAAAAAAAAATTGTGGGTTGACTCCATCATGGTCATATTGTTACTTCCATTTTGAGAAGGACTACTTAAAAATGTTTACTTTCCCAAAATTGCATAACTCTAATTTGGAGCTGTGTCATTAAAAACAGCAGTAACATTTTTACATTCAATTAAAACTTTGAAGAGAGGCTTGGGAAAATACGACACACACAAGGCATGGAATTACACATGCAGGATGAAAGGGTGCCAAAAAGCAATGACAGCAACCCAGGGGCTGATGGAAAGAAGCAAGGTAAGGCCATTTCCGATTACTCAGAATGAAGGTTACTCTTTGAAACTACAAAGCACAATGTTAAACAACAGCCTTTGAAGACATGAAACAGGTTTTGTTGGTTTTTCCATCAAGACAGAAAAATCCTGTTTTTAGTTACTATCTCCATAAATGAAAATTAGAACAACAAACTTCAGAAAATAAAATTATACAAGATTTTGAACCTGTAGTATTTATAACTGCTACCTTTTGCCCACTATGCCAGTTCATGGCTAGACAAATAGAATGCCATCATGACATATTGAATGGACTGATGGTGTAGAAGGGGGAGAACAAGTATTTTCTTGATATCTGATATTTGAAGAGTACAATTCAGATTCAGTTTATCTTGATGGGGGTAATATAGAGGGACTCCCCATAGTCTCAACGTGTTTGAGATTAAGCTTCACTTTTACTGATAATTTAATAAAACCAATGCTGGAGAAAACATTAAATTTGACTCACATATTCATTCAATGCCCAGAATACAAACATGATATGAAAAATTTGGCCAATATATCCAATATTTTAAGAGTATTTATGGGCAGTGAGTGGACTCAAGATAAACTTGATTTTAAAGGTGCTTAATAGTAGAAAGATCATCTTCCTATCCTATTCTTATCTCAACAGTTGCTGGTACTCTAATAACCTTGAAGATGTCTCTGGCAACGTTAAGGAAGGAAGGAAAATGTACTAAAAAAAAGTTAGAAAACAGCGTGGTAGCATTGGATGTACTAAATAGCAAGTTCAGCCATTCTAACAGGAAACTCAACGTTATTTCAGCTGCACTCTTTGAAGTCAAAATGCAGTGAAAAAGGGAGGGAATGAAGCTCAAATGCACTAAATGCAAGAATCTGTGCTTTAGGAACTATGGTGGGTTTTAAACATTTGCCAGTTAATTTCATTTCAACCTACCAGTGTATGCAAATATTTATTGCCACTGTTCTTATTAGAAGGCAAGTATTTTTCCTCATTTTTTTGACAGTTTAATAATTGTGCAAGGTTAAGTTGAAGAGGGTTGGGGACAATGGGATCAAATGTGACATGGTGACATGAAAATATCTCAACCAGAAGTCTTAAAAATGCTTTCTAGCCACTCAAAACCAGTGTTAATTTCTTCCTTACATATCAATCAATAGTATGAATTTCTATATTTTATGTATAAAATTATATTTAATAAAACACATAAATATACCATATGTTACTTAGTATTATTTATACATATATTACATATAGTAGATATACATCTATAATTTGAAATTATAAACACCATTGTGATAGTATTTTACTTAGTGTGTGATACAATTCATTTTTTAATATTTTCTTGTATTCTTTCTGCTTATCAGTATTTTATTTTATTTTATTTTTCTATAACTGTGTGCTAAGAAAAAGGATATTTTGTTTGGTTTTAAATTCATTGCTCACCCTGGATCTTTCCTCATCTCTCCTTGGAGAAAGTCAGAGTCAGAAACAGAAATTACTTGGTTGAGTCAGTGAAATTTCTTATGGTGAAAGTAATTGGAAACCTCACAGTTTAGGTTTGAACAGGGATGAATACATAACTATTTTAGTTGCATTTTTAAGAAGGTTTTTATTGAGCAGCCCTGGGATATTATCTGTTTTCTTGTCTTTCTTTGTTGAACACATTACGTGGGCTGGGCAACTGTTTTGCAATTCATCTTTCACTACTAAATTCATAGTGGGAGATCCACATTTTCCGTTATTTTGTCTTATGGATAATTTGTGCAGCGTACAGCTATTGAGGATTGAGTAAAAGAAGAGAAAGAAGGAACATATAAAATGAAAGCTGTTTATGCCGAGGGTAGAAAACTAGATTGTAGAGCTCAGGAAATGGGCAGATTAAATAGAGAAGGAACATGTAACGGGTTTGAATATGTACCTGCTGTTCAGAAGAAGCGCAGTAAATGTCCAATTCATCAGTGCCTTAATCAAATTAAATGTCACTCTAAGTGTCCATTCCATGAGCTCAGAGGATATTTAATCTTTGCCATTTGGTGGTACTGAGAGTGGGAGGTTTCTTCAGGTTTATATGAAGTTTCCCAGGTTTTATGAGAAAACATCAAGGTCTTCAATCTTCACTGATTACTTGTAAGAAGATATATTTCAACATTAGTTATATCTTTGGTTCTCATTCTGCTATTTTTGTGTCAAATTTATAACAAAAAACACACCTTTTTTTTTGCCACATTCATGATACATGCAACTCTATTGAGGCTGATGACATCTGCATGCATGTTCTGGCCTCCCCGTGTTCACCACAAAGTCATGTGACTTACTGTCTTGCCAACTCTGCTATGAAACAGACTCATTATTTCCTGCATATGCAAATCGTCATTTCTCATACTGTCAGGAGGCACGTACTTTTCTTTTTTCCTGTTGGCTCAGAGACATTTCCTCAAACCTCCCTGATTCTACAACTCACCCTTTGATAAGCTTGAGTTTTCAAAAAAAAATGAAGAGGTCATTGATTTCAAGCAGCTTGGATTTTCTTTCAACAATCATTCTGGGGGAAAGCATAGCAAAAGAGCCAAATTACTTAAAAGAATAAATAGGAAAATATATTTAAAATAATGACTCTGAATATAACAGTAAATAATCTTCACCTCCCCCCTCACACACATAATAATTAAAATATAGAAAGATGGGAGACCTATAACATAAGAAAAAATAAGAACAAAATAAAAAGCATGCATGTGCATCTGAATATGCATATATATACACACACACACACACTATAATTTTTTAAATAGTTTTATTTAATGGACAAAGAAATAAATATTCAAATAGGGTAAGAAAATAAAATTATACACTATAAATATTTGATCAAGATTTTGAGCCTGTAGTACTTCTAACAGTGCTGCCTTTTGCCCACTATGCCAGTTCATGGCTAGACAAACAGAATGCCATAATGACATATTGAATGGACTGATGGTGTAGAAGGGGGAGGACAAGTATTTGTTTTCTTGATATCTGATATTTGAAGACTACAAATAGGGAATTAAATAAATTAATAAGGTGATATTGAAAGGTGATTTTAAAATGTCATTAGAAATAAAGACCTGCATCAAGTTCTGAAGTATACCCAGCACCAAAAGGCTGAAAAGAAAAATGTATGCTTTGTTTCTCCTTTTTGACCTTTGCTACATCAGAGGTAAGGTCATTTCTCTCATGAAGGAGCAATCCCTCCATTTGTAGTTCAGACCACAACCCTTCTAGCCTATGCAAGAACTATTCTTTTTAATTCAATCTTCCCTCCCCCTCCTGCCTGTGTCAGCAATCTATCCCTTTCATGTTCAATCATCCCTAAATGCATAGAAACATTATTTGTTATATCTTAAAAAAAAATCCTACCGGAACCATTCATCTCATTCTAAATAACTACACTTTGTCTGCTCCTCATTCACAAAGCAAAAGTTCTCTGAGAGCCTGTGTGTGTACTTCACTTCCCTACTTCCACCAATGTTCTTCTGCATTAATCCTTAAAATCACTCTGCTGGGCACACTGATGACCTCTATGTGCTCCATCTGATTTCTTGTCTCTCCACTGCTGCTACCCCTGTTTAAGAGATCACCATAATTTGATTGGCTAGAGTAATAGCTCTTAAATAATCTCCCTACCCAGTAGAGAACTTTTATATAAGTCTGGTAATGCCAAACACCCACCTAAAATAATTCAGTGGCTTCCTATTAGAAGAAAATCAAGCATCCTTTTGCTCCTAACTAGTCATTGCTCTCCTCTGATATCTCTGATCAAGTCAGCTTGCTATAATTTGCCACATTCTTTTAAGTTCTTTCCTGGCTTAAGGCACTTCCACATGCTGTTCTCTGCTTGAAATGCTTTCTCTTATTTATTCCATGTAGATGGCCACTATTCATACTTTATGTCTTGGTTTTAATGTCATTTCCACAGAGTGGCCCTTCCAACTATTCTTTTCATCAATCCACCTGCTCAGTCAGAGCACCCTGTTTATTATCTTTCCAGCACTTGTTGCAATTTATAATTTTTTAAATTAATTTTATCAGTATATTGTCAGTCTTTTCCACCCAAATTTTTCTTTTACGTGATGTGTAAATTTAGCTGTTGCTCTAAATGAACAACTACCCCAATGTTCAGTATCTTAAAACAATAATCATTATATTGCTCATGGTTCTATGGGTTAGGAATGTGGACTAGTTTCAGTGGGATGCCTCATGCCTTCTCTATGTTATGCCAGCTGGTGTATTTGGCTAGGGATGGGGGATCCAAAATGGTTGAATTCAGCGGCTGGGCTCCAGGAAAGTGAAAGTAAAAATTATGAGGTCTCTTAGACCAGGGCTTCAAAGTCCCAGAATGTCACTTCCACCACAGTCTACGGTCAAGGCCATGCCCAAGGCCAGTTCATGCTCAGGAAATACAGTACACCTCCTGATAGGAGAAACAGCAAGATTGCATGTCAAAGCGGTGATGGATGCATGGAGGCATGATCCATTGAGGGCCAATTTTAACAGTCAACCACACATGGGAAAAGCAATTTGCTCACTGAAAACACTAGAATATAAAACAATGGATACATGAAAATTGTATTCACTTACAAATACGTGTATTTGGTAGGGAGAGTATATGAGTGAAAATTAGGATTAGGGAGATATGTGGATGGAAGGACGTAACCCCAATATGTTGCTGATAAACTCTAAGTAGTATAAAGTTAGTTGCAGTTTCAATTTCATTTCTTTCATACATCCACTAAGGAAAAAAGTTCACTTAACAAAGGAATAACTAGTTCTTCACTAGTTGGGAAAGATAGAAATCATAAGTGCTCTCAATAAGTTTAAAGTTTATCTTAAAATAACTTCCATAATTTTTTGTTTCATAAAATTTTATGAGTTTTTCATAATATATAAAATAACAATGTTTCATTTCAAAAAACTTATGTAGCATATTTTTTTCATAAATGGGCACTAAGTAAAAGAAAAATAATTCCTCACTGAAGATTTACTCTGTTCTACTGACTTTGCAGACAAGTAAATACAGGACCAGGAAAGAAAATCACTTGCCCAAGTTCCCTTCACTCGTTTGTGCAAAAATCTCAATCTCAAGTCCTTTGACTGATTCTGTGAACTTTTAAGTCTATGAACTTTCAAATATGCTCTGCTATCTATCCTCTCAAATAAACTCTTCATCATTTAGAAGTAGATCTTCGCAGAAACATTCAAGTAATGTTTAGGATGTGCTGATATTTCACCATAAAGGATACTGAAGTCCTACGGGTGGCTCCTGGCCTGGGGAAATTTTACCCTAAAGGGTCAAACATATTTGATTCCTTGGACCATGACAGTAAAATCCATGGAAACATTTGAATTGGTTATAAGGATGTCCTGAGAAATTTCAAATCAAAAGAAAAAAGTGATTTTTCACGTAGAACAGAATATGTATGTTTTGTGTTATCTCCTTGTGAAACTTCAGAATAAATTGCCTAAAGAAGTTTGTTAGGTATGGTTATGAATGCAAATTTAGTCTTTTACTTATTTCTTCATCTAAATGTTTTTTTTCTTTTTCAGGGGTTAAGAACAAGTGGTATTTAATATATGGTACTGTTGTCGTATTACTAATTGTATCAATACCATCTACAACTATTCCTTTGGGTGAGTAAATTAGAATACTTTATTTCTTCACTTGCTTTTTTTCTCTTTTAGGGCTTCGTTTTGTACAATCTTTTCCTTTGTGTCTCACTCATGATATTTTCTTATTATCCTCACTCCCTTCTCATTGTTCATGATATAATTAGTGGACATCAATGAATGAATTATTGTGAATTACATGACCTACCTAAAGCACTGGGAGATGCAAAAATGATTAGGACAAAATCGCTCACCCTGATCATCTTACATTCTATCCAGTGTTCTCATGCCAGGGGCAATAACTGTTTTGACTTCTGTTGCATAGGTTAGTTTTTCCCATTAAAAAACTTTTATGTAAATTAAATCATGCAATTCACAAGTATCCTTTGCATCTTGTTTCTTTTGTTCCACATTGTGTTTGTATGATGCTTACATGTCATGGCATGCAGCAGAAGTTCATGGAAGGTAGAAAAGTTTCTATACAATTTTTACAAATACTAAATAATGTAGGCTTTGTTAGTCATATAATCTCTGTTCCAACTGCCCTACCTACTCTGTATTTGCAGTGCGAAACAGCCAGCCACAGACATGTTAGGTGATACATAAACAATTGAGCATGGCTGTGTTTCCATAAAAATGAGCCTGGGAATTTGAATATTACATAATTTTCATGTATCAAACAATGTTTTCCCTCTAATTATTTTGACTTTTTTATTATTTTGTATTCTCTTGATCATTTTGACGTGTAAACACATTTTTAGCTCTGAATTTGCCTTGGGCTGTAGTTTGCAGATCCTTGCTACAGAGTATCCATGCTGTATGTTAAAGAATTCATCCTTCTACTTTTGATGGACACTTGGATTGTGCCACATTTTGACTACTGCAAATTGTGCTGCTCTGAACATCCTTATGCTTTTAGTCTTTTGTGAATAGCAGATATCATTTGGGATATACTTCTGAGAAGAATTGTTAAGCCATAGAGTATGCATAAGTCAGCTTTAGTAAATAATACCATGGACAGTAGATAAACCAACCAAAAGTGTATGAGAATGCCAGTTGCTCATCCTAGTTGTCAACACTTTGCTGTGAGTGTGTTGGTCCCTTATTGTGGCTTTGGTTGACAGTTTCCTGAAGAACAATAGTGTTTGGATCCTTTTTGTTATAAAACAAACTGCTCATTTAGTCACAGTATTTTTGTAATGGTCAAGTTCAAATATTTTGCTTGCATTTTTATTGCATTTGCTCTCCTATTTTGTTTGATTCATAAGAGTTCTTTAATATACTAGATAAAAATATTTTCTACTCCTATTATAAATATCTTCTATGTAAATATTAAGTAGAGTAAAAATCTTCCTCCATTACAAAGCTTAAATTTATCCTCTTTATGATGTCTTCAGTGAACAGCAGTTCTTAATTTGAGATAATTCTAGTTTTTTTTCCTCTGTCATTACCTCATTTTGCATCCTGTTTAGGAAGTTCACTGTACTCCAAAGGCATGAAGATATTACTCTAGAGTTTCTATTGTAATATTTATTATGTTTTTAGATATTTATGTTTATTTCACCCTCAGATTTATAATCCTTTTGAAATTGGTTGTTACTATAAGATATAGTAATCAAGGTGTAAATTTTTTTTCATTAACATAGTCTTTCAATCTGGAGCAATTTATTGAAAAGTCCATAGTTTACAATTCACTCCTGGTGTTGTGCATTCTATGAGTTTGGAAAAATGTGTAATGACATGTATCCTTCATTAAGGTCTCCTACAGAGTATTTTCACCTCCCTAGAAGTCCTCTCTGCTCCACCTATTCATCTCCCCTCCACCCTAACCACTGGCAACTGCTGATCTTTTTACTGTCTCCATAGTTTTGCTTTTTCCAGAATGTCATATACTTGGAATCATACAGTATGTAACTTTTTTAGACTGGCTTCTTAAACTCAGTATTATGCATCTAAGAATCCCCTGTGTCTTTTCATGGCTTGATAACTCATTTCCTTTTTGCGCTGAATAATATTCCATAGTGTATACATATCAGTTTATTTATACATTCGCCTACTGAAAGATATCTTGGTCCACGTTTTGGCAGTTATGAATAAAGTTGCATTAACATCCCTGTGCAGGTTTTTGTGTGATTGTAAGTTTCAACTCTGTTGGGTAAGTGCCAAGGAGTGCAATTGCTGGACTGTATGGTCAGAGTATGTTTAGTTTTCTAAGAAACCACCAGACTGTGCTCCAAAGTACCTGCACCATTCTTGCATTCCCACTGGCAATAAATGAGAGTTCTGTTGCTCCACATCCTCCCCAGCATGTGGTCTTTTCATTGTTCTGGATTTCTGCCTTTCTAATAGGGGTGCAGTATCTTACTGTTTAAATGTGCATTTCCCTGATGACATGTGATACAGAGCACCTTTTCATATGCTTATTTGCCAGCTGTGTATCTTCTTTACTGATGTGACTTCAGACTTTTTGCCTATTTTTTAATTGGGTTGTCTGCTGTCTTACTGTTGAGTTTTGAGTCCTTTATATATTTCAGTAACAGGCCTTTATGAGATATGTCTTTTGTAAATATTTTCTCCCAGTCTGTGGCTTGTTTTCTTGACATCTTGTGGCTTGTCTTTCACAGAAGTTTCTAATTTTAATAAGGTCCAATTTATCAATTATTACCTTCATGGATTGAGCCTTTAATACTGTATCTAAAAAGTCATCAGCACACTCAAGGTCATCTAGGTTTCCTCCTATGTTATCTTGTAGGAGGTTTTAGTTTTGTGTTTTACATTTAGGTCGTTGATCTGTTTTGAGTTAAATTTTGTGAAGGATATAAGATTTGTGTTTACATTCATTTTTTGCATGTGGATGTCCAGTTGTTCCAGCACCATTTGCTAATAAAAGGTTATTTTTGCCCAATTTCAGTTGATTCTATTTATGTTGATATATTTCTGGGCTCTATTCTGTTCCATTGCTCTATTTGTCTGTCTTTCACCAATACACACACTCTTGATTACTGAAGCTGTATAATAAGTCTTGATGTTGGGTAGTATCAGTACTCTAACTTTGATTTTTCTCCTTCTAAAAACTACACTAACCTTTCATTTCTGGAATAAACTCCTTTGATCCATAATGTATTATTCTTTTAACATTCTTGAATTAAACTGGTTAATATTTTTTAAGCTATATGTGTTAGTGAAAGACAGAAGTATAATTTCCCTTTTTTATAATATTATTGCCAGATGCTGATATCAGAATTATGCTTGTCTCTAAAACTGAGTTGGAAAATGTTCCCTCTTATTATATTTTCTAAAAGATATTGTTGCTATTTCTTTCCCAAATAATGAGAAGTATTCACAACTGAAGCCATCAGGACTGGGAGATTTCTTTGTGTGGAATTACTTTAATTAAAGATAAAATTTCTTTGCTAGATAGCCTATTACTCATACTTACTACTTGTCCTTTATTGGTTATGGTAAGTTGTGTTTTTCAACAATTTTTCTTTTTTCTTATTACCTTATTGCTCATTTGTCTACCCTTTCAATTTTTTCTTATATCAGTCTTCTTATTTTTCTATCTTATTTTAGATTATTCAAAAAGCCAACTTAGGAGTTTGTGGACATTTTCTATTTCACACAAATTTCTTATTCAACTGATTTCTGGTCTTTATTTTAAATTGTGCCTTTTTTTTCCACTTTGGTTTTAATTCACCATTCTTAATCACTTTCTGAGATAGATAACTGTCTTCTTAAAAAGCCTTCCTTCTTTTTTTAAAATATAAATTTAAGCCACCAAATTCTCCCTTTATCTTTAAGGCAATGTGTTATGTTCCACAATTTAGTTGTATCCCATAAATGTTACTATGATATGACATATATGTAAATACATATCCATATATCAAAATATATGTAACTATTTTTCACTCCAAAATATTTTCTACTTTCTATGATTCATCCTTTGATTCATGATTTACTTAGTATTGCATTGCTTAGTTTTATGCTAATTTTATTTGGTTATTATGTGGCTCAATTCTATTGCTATCAGGTGATATACTGTAAACATCTTCAATCTTTTAAAATTTATTGTTGCCACTTCATTGTCCTGCATTTTGATAAATATTATATGTGCACTTTAATGTATGTATATTCGGGAGTTGTTGCATGTAGGTCTCTGTATATGTCAACTGGCTTAGTTTTGTTAATCATGGTGTTCAGATGCCATTATCTTCATACTTTTTGCCTTTTGTTATACTAATGAGTAAGAGAAGGGTGTTAAAGGTTTTATTTACTATAGGTACTTGGCTTCAAGTGACTATAGGTGATAATTTAACTATTCACTTTACCTCTGTGCACCATAGATTGCCAGCATCCTATTTGCAGCTGGTGATTGGATCAATGCCTTTAAAATGAATCATATTGGAAAACCAGTATCATGTCTCACCTTCAATTTTTTTCTCTCTTAGACCAACTTTTAGTACCAAAAATGGATTCAGTCTGGGTGTGTTCAAGAAAATAGACACTACCAGTGGTTCAAAATAGAATTTTAACATAGGAATTAGGGATAAAATGACTCTGGGAGCAGCTAGGGAGTAATGGTCTGGAAGGCTGCATACCTAGAGGAGAAATAGTCACTAATGGTTTCGCTTGAAGCACTAATGTGTTTGGAGAACTTAGAGATGAGAGTAAAAAAGAAGAAGCTAACACATGTAAATCCCAAAACTACAAAGAGAAATTTGTGAAAAGCCCTGGGAGATCTATGCCCAAGGTGTCTAGAAAAATGGCTTCTGCTTTACTTCATCCTTCTAAATCTCATGTTGTGGGTAAAATTGTAATATTTCCAGAATCTCTGGCCTGGCCTTAGTGCATCTCCATATCAATAGGTATTTCCAGGGGCTGGAGAGAAGTGGTCCATCTCCATATCAATAGGTAATTACAAGGGGAAACAAGGGCATATCTGGACGGGAGGGGTTGGGTGAGGTCCCCTTTTGCAGCTGGGTCATGAGAGAAACTGGTGAGCAGAAGTGGATGACTGCTTGTGAGCAATAAATGGGTTTCTCCCACTTTATTTCTCCCTTTGACTGATTTTGGTTTCAAACGTATTTTGTCCCGGGCTGGGAAAATATTTTCTCCCCGGGGTTACACATGTGGGTTCTTTTCTTGGTTAACCCAGAACCATACAGTGCTACTGGTACTTAATTGACAACAAGCAAGCCAACATATATCTTGTTAGTTATATATTCATTTTTAGTATTTTCACTGCTTCCTTGCAGATTAAAACATGTGTCCTTTATTCCAACAGTCAAACATAAATTAGTATTTTATACTCGCAAATAATGCTAGGATTTCTTTATATTTTGTTTACCCAGAAATGGCAACAGGGAATCAACACAACTGAGCTCACATTGGTTGCTCTAGGAAACTTTGTGCACCACTGAGGTTGGGGTTGAAGGGAATATTAGTGTCCTCTCATGTCCTGAACTTCTATCACTTAACTTAACATGAAATTTGCTTTCCAATTTGTTGTATAATAGACATGTAATTCTGGTCATGATCATAATCTTTTACATCAGAAGCCTGTCTGTTCCTGAGTGATCTCAAAACACAGCCTCATATTATTTCATCTGGCCCTAAAAATATGTATTTGTCTTATTTCCGGTTAAGCATTACTGGTGTAGACAAGCTCAGAGTATCCCATATACAACTCAGTATTTCTGCCCAGAGGATTGGATCGGTTTCCAAAATAAATGCTATTATTTCTCTCAAGAAGAAGGGGATTGGAATTCAAGTAGACACAACTGCTCTACTCAACTAGCTGATCTAACTGTGATTGACACTACAGGAGAAATGGTAATTTAATACACATTCTTTATTAATTATTGTGAGTAAGGGCATTGGAAATATTCAAATTCTATTATGATTTTTAAAACTTTACCCACATGCCTATCAGTATATGCAAAATATTGAAGATATTCAGAAAATGCCATGTGAGATATAGTTGAAAAACCTGGTGGGTTTTTTTGTTTAGATAGTATAATACTTGTGTCAAGTAGTAGATTTGATAGCTATTTTTATAGTTTAAGGAGTACCAATAGAAGAGCTAGATTATATTCAGAAACTTTTTAAAAGCCAGTGCACCACAAAGGGAGAATTGCCTCAGGAAGAGTGGGATTCTCCCCTCCACTCCCTATGAGGAACATTCCTGACTTCTCTGTCTTGCTTTGTCGCCTGTCTCTGGGGTCCCATGAACCCTCCACTGGAGCATTCACTACCAGGAATGCAACAGTGTGTAATTGAACATCTCCCTATTCTGGAATATGCATTTTGAGTAAGTAGACACCATGTTTTATTTGAAATTGTCTCCTTTGCCGTAGCGTAAAGGCAGGTAGATTAAAAGCTCAGTGGATCTTTGTTGAATAAATATTGTTTTACATGGCAAAAAATCCTATGAGTAAAGAGAATCTCCAAGAAATTCAACAAGGGATTGCAAAACTGTACTTCTGTGCTTGTGAAATCTTCTTTCTCTGAGTCGTTTATAGGTTATGCATATGTTTTTACTTTTGTGTAGTCTCTTTAAAAGTAAAAGGTCAATATAAGGTAGTATAACTTAATTTAAATTTTTTTTATATGAATAACGTGCAGTTAAGGAGTGTTTAAAATGTAAAGTGTCACAGACAGCAGTCACGTTGTTAATCTTACTGCTGTGGTGAAGAAAGTATACTTATACAATCTGCCTGAAGACTGGCTCAAACTTAAATGGATGTGAACCAGGCTGAGGCAAGTTATAGATCAGTGCAAGGAAACTAGACTATTTGGGAAGGAACGAAAGCTATAGAAATCTGAATAAAGTGTGAAAACCTAGATATGTTAAGAGTAGACACAGCAAATCAAAAAGATGCAGGGTCAATTTAACAGGAAGAGCTTCGGTAATCAACACTTTCACTGCTGAATTTCAAAAGGCTTTTGAAAATGAACATTCTGAGAAATTTTTAACTTCCCCTTCTTCTTAAGGGGGAAAAAAGGCTAAATTAACAGCGAGATAGAAAAATAATAAGTGCTAATAAGATTTTTGAGGGGTAAAGAGATAACATGGTAAAATATTTTTTTAAATCTTCACTTTCAGGAATAGGGAATATCATAGAACAAAAAGAAAATAAGTCATTAAACATACCAGATGAGGATGATGATACTGTTTGGATCAAGAAAAAAGACTTTGAAAATATAATGTCCTGATGTGTTTTGAAGACCATAGACGCCTATATGTACCAACAATATAATCTGGGCAAAATTTAAGTGGCAAATTGAGTTAAGTAAAGCTCTCTGGGAAGGACTGATCAAAGTAATGCATAGAAAAAATTTAAAGGGCTGTTTATTTTAAATAGTTTAATTTAAATATTACATATATTTACTTAAATTACAAAATGTTTTCCTTAAGGTATCATGAAACCCATTTTATGAAATATTTTCCATATTTATGTTCACCTATTTAAAATTATCTTCATTTTTAATGAGACACCACACGGATACCCCTTTATTTAGCAAATAACAGGACTGATCACAGGACAGGCTCTAAGATGCATTTCCCAGGCCCCTGTCATGAAGACCACAACTACTGAACCTTATTTGATTTTCCCAATTATCCAATAATACATATCCTGTTGGTTTCCAATACATTTATCCTCTCTTACATTTTTTCTGCCATCAAACAAGCTCTTTCCTAAACCTAGACTATGAGCTGCCCTAGTCTCCTTTGCCTTCTGTAGTAGTTAAGAAATCTACTTTGCCTTCCAGATGCACCTCTTAGAACACATTTTTTGTGAAAATGGTCCATGAAAATTCAGGTGTTATGTCCTGTAAACCAACTTTACTCTGCATTTATTATATTCATAATCTTATCCTTAGCTAGTAGAATATTTTCTAACTCTATGTTTACATAAATGTCCTTACTCATAAGTGAAATCTTGTGAATCCAAGGACAAGGTTTTATTAATCTTTTCCTTTATGAAACCAAGCTTGGCCCAATTACTTCAATTTTTTTTCAAATAAATTCATGAAGTGCTGCAGAAGATGGTATATTAAAATACCAAAGGTTATTATTAGTGGCACTGTATTAGATAGGAATGGACCATAGCATTGTGGTCTGTCATAATTCCCTTATACTTGCCATTAAATTGAAACATGAAGTGATACAATGTCAAGCTTATGGATTCCCAGTTATTTAGTAACTGAGTAGACTCAATTATTTTCTATATGTATAATTCTATGGTAAAAAGGGCTATAAGATAGAAAGAAATTTCAGTATTGAATGAATGAGGAAAAAAAGAGACATATCAGGAAAAATTGTATTGTTCCCCAAATGATGTTTTTAGAAATCAAAATATTTGTCAGAAACATGAAATTTGAGAATTAGATTCTAAAGGAGTCGAATATAGAAGGGGAATGTATGTGAACATATGTGCGTGCTTGTGTATGTGTGCACACACATGTGATAGTTTTGGGGGAGAAGTTGAAATACAATATAACATTCAATTCAATATACTATTATTTACTGGGAAATGAAAAAACTTAATAAATATCTGATGATTAGGAAGGCTGAGCAAAAACTCAATAAACTCCTGGCTTTCCAGGAGTTTCCAGTTTTAAAATCTTGGTGGAATAGATTGTCATATTGAATACTTATCAATTTGAAATAAAAAAAATCTTAAAGAAAATTTATCTCACATTTTTGTTTCATAAATAAGAAACTGAGGGTCAGAAGGTTAAAATATTTCTTCAAAATCCCATAGGGATTTTTTTGTGAAGACAGGAATTAAACACTTGTTGCCTTGCTCCTCAGAATTTGCAAAGCAAGAGAGGATTGGTAGGTTATTTTGTCTCTAAAGAACTTTCTCAGGAGATTCAAAAGCAGTTCTGATCACTGGATTGGGCTGGAGATGACAGAAAATCAAACAGCAAAATGGATAAATGGAGTCATATTTAACAAGTGGTGAGTTTCTTTCTTTCTGGGATTATTTAAATTTAGACAGTGCAAACTTCTCTAGAAACTGCAGAATTTCCAAAATCTTCTGCCTAGCCTTAGCTCATTTACATATCAATAGGTGTTTATCAAGGCAGCCTCCTGCAGTCCCCAGGGCAAGGGGTGGAGAGATAATGGCCATTCTCTACTCCCCTCAATTCCTGGTACATAATTGGTCTAGCATCTGTCAGTCACCAAGGACCCACCAGTGGAGTTCCTCCCAGAAGGGGAAGGAAGGAAGTAGAGGGCATGCCAAGGGAGCAGAGTGTGAGCAGCAGCCAAAGAGGGCTGGGGCTGGGGTTAGCTAGCGAATTCAAGCAAGCTGTGAGCAATAATAATGTTTCTCCCAATTTACTCTTTGCCTTGACGTATTTCAGTTTCACCAGTTTCATAGCGGTTTTGCCTCAGGCCGCGAACACCCTTCCATCCGGAGCTACAGTGCATTAGCTACATTTCTCTAGAGGCCAAGATTTGTGTCCGTGTTGGAAAAATTATATCATGTACTGAAATTAGCTTGAAGAGCCAATCCAACAGGTTGAAAATTAAAGTAGAAGAGGGAAGTTGGTTATTTTGAAAATAAAGACCTGAGGTTAACATATACAGTCCCCAACCCACCAAAAAAAAGTAAACTTTTGCCGATTGTAACCTATCCTCTCCAATTCTGTATCTATTCTTCAAGCTTCATGCACCCTGTTTGCTGATTTCTTTGACAGTTCAAGTTAAATTTGTTCATTGCAACCTGATTTTATTTGTACTGACAATGCAGTTTATCCTGGGCTTCATATTTTCCATTTTATGACATGGAAAATTGGATCTAAAGACCTGAGTTCACTGCACACATGACCTCAAGCATGAGCACCCCAAATGGTGACTACCAGCTACTTAGCCACTTAATCTATATAGAATTTCTCAACAACAGCATAAGTCACATTTTGGATTGAATCATTTGTTGTTGCAGAGAAAGGATACTTTCTCTTGTATCATAGGATGTTAGCAGTATGTTTGGCCTCTACGCACAAAACAGTCACAATCCCTCCCACCTTTGTCTCCAGATATTGCTAAGGGTCCCTTGTGAGGGACGTGGGAGACAGGTGGAAGGCAAAATTGCCCCAGCTTAAGAACTATTGGTTTATAAAACCTGCTAGTTCTACTGATTGCATGTAACTAATTTAATGTCAGTTTAATGTAAATTCTAGAAGAGACTCTATACCAATATGGTATAGATATCTTAACCCTAGCAAGAGAGGACTGGTCACAGCACACCTTTTTGGGACTCTGGACATATAATACCTTTTAAAAAGTGCCACTGGGCAAGGGAGAAATCACAGGACTCCCAATACATAGTTTTAAACTCTCTATTGCAGGTTTAATATAAGAGGAAGTGAAAAATGTGCTTACCTGAATGATGATGGAGTGGCAACAGCTAGATGCTACACCGAAAGAAAATGGATTTGCAGAAAAAAATAAACTAATTAAGTCTCTGATTATGGACTTAAACCCATGGGTAAAATGATTTTAGTATCTATAACCTTTTTTTCTTTCCCACTGAGTAACAACTTTCAACATTTCACTGCCTTAATTTTATACCCTAATAACACGTCTTGATAACTGATAATTTCCTTCAACTTGTTTTTCCACTTTTCAGATGGCTTGTATCTTTGTTTCACTATGTCAATTTCAAAAGAATCATGATTTCCACGAATCTATTGGTCAATTTTAGGAGTGTTGTATTTATAATATTATTTTGTATTATATTATAAATACCACACATATATGCATTATAGATAATATGTTTATTTTATATTGATTTTTGTTTTCTTACATAGCTTACAATTTTTCTAAACAGTTATTACATATTTATGTGTCCCTATTATATCTATCTAATGTTTTTATTATTGCAATTATGTAATTTTACTATATTTTAAAACAGCTGTTTTTATATAGAAATGTAACTGCTTTGAATATTCTGCTCAACATACATTCTGAAAATTCTCATAATTTCTAATAGTTTGTGGATTCTCTTAAACACTATAAAACATAGCCTGTACCAATAAAAGTTTTATTTTTTCTGTCTTATAACTCATACTTATTCATTGTCTAATTGATGGGTTAGACTGCTGGGAAAATGTTTATAGGAACATTCTTGAGTTGCTTCACATTTAAAAAAAATGCTTCTAACATTTCAACTTTAGTAGTGCTTTATCTAGGCTTGTTTAAATACCTTTTTTAAGACAAAGTAGCTCTTTTCAATTCCTATTTGCTAAGAGAATATCTTTATAGAAAGAGCTTTTGAATTTTCTCATATACCTTTGTTTCCCTCATTTATTTCAATGTTGTTCCTTAATCTTTGAATATGGTGAATGACATTTATAAGTTTTCTTAATATTAAATAAGCACTTTGCATTCCTAGATAAAACTCAACCTGGTCATGATAGGATGTCATATTTATTCCAGATGGATTCATTCTGATATTTCTTTTTTAATATTCTTATATCTAAATTCATGAGTGTGATTTCCCTAAACTTTTTTATAGTAAGGTAGGGATTATGTTTTAAATAATTCAATGAAGACATGGTTAGAAGATGTATTGCTGTACACTTACACTACAAAATTGTGAATGGCAAATTTCATATGTCTAGAAAATTAATTATTGTTCACATTTTCCTTCATATTTTAGGTTAGATTTACATTTGTGATTACCCATGCTGCAGCAACATGGGAGAGAATCATTGGAAACCAGGAGTCACAGACAGTGCAGTAATGTAACCAGCATTAACTACTTGGTGCTTAGAGACCTGGAAACTCATGAAGAACCATTTCATAATTCTGTGAATTTAAGAATTATTTCTATGTATTTAACATGAAAAACTATTAATTCTATCCCATGTGGTAGTAGTAATTTTTATAACCTCTTAGTCTTGTATAGATATAATAAAACTCTTCTTCTCTGTTATGGGTTGAATTATGTTCTCAAAAAGATATGTTCAAGTCATAACCCCCATTACCTCAGAATGTGACCTTATTTGGAAATACAGTCATGGCAAATGTAATAGTTAAGAAGATGACATCATTAGGATGGGCCCTAATCTCCTTATGACTAGTGTCTTTACAAGAGGGGGAAATTTGGATTCAGTGACACACCTTCACCAAGGGAAGATGTGAGGACACTCAGGAAAAGATGATCCTGTCACAGGAGTGATGTATCTATTAGCCAAGGAATGCCAATCACCTTTTCAGCTATCACCAGAAGCAAAGTTTCTTTCCAGGAGCAGCCTAAGAGAGCATGACCAGCCAATACCTTGATCTTTGACTTCCAGCCTCCAGAACTGTGAGATAATAATTTTCTGTTTTAAACCACTCGGTTTGCACTACTTTGTTATGGCAGCCCTACCAAGTGAATACATTGTATTATAAAGATCACTTTAAGTTCATTTGTGTGTTCTATCTTTCTCAGACTTGAGTTTGAGCTAGAATGTCCCTTTTTTGACTCAAGACCCTTCTTTAAGTTAAGGAGAATATATACTCTCAGCATCTCAGTCAGTCAAATCTCTTTGTAATCTATCACTCCACATAAGCAGCTTTCACCAAATCAGCTCTGATCTGTACTGCTGTATCCTGTGGTCTTGCTTTAGTTTATATCTCACATGTCCTCTCTAGCAACAATTCACATTTCTTTTCTGTTTTATCCTCTTTAAATACTGTTTTCCAAGAATTCTGTGACACTGAGTTCACTCTGACTTCTCTGCTCTGATTTCAGTCCACTTTTTAGTCCCTGCCATATATGTCAGCCTTCCTATAGCCTGAGGCCTTCTCTTCCTTCTTTGTACGCCTCCCAAGACAATCTCCTTTATCCATTTTGGGTCAACATCTACTCTAAAGCATCCCAAGTTTACATATGGAACAATGAAACTTCCTCTGAATTCCAAATTTCTTATCTACCTGCCTACACCACTTCAAAATCTCAGTTCATCTTAATCTGAATATATCTAAAATTCAACTTAGAATCTTTCCTCCAAAATATAGCCCTCATCAGTGCACTAGAAGGAGTCACCATCCAACTAGTTGCATAACAAGAAATCTGGTATTGTCGTTAACATTGCTTTCTTCCTCATTACCATTTTCAATCAACAAGTCCGAGCAGACTGGTGGTTGCCATAGCGAAGGAGGTGGGGATGGATGAAATAAGTGAAGGGGGAAAAATTAGAATGTTTGGTATCTTGGTCTGGGCAATGGTTACATGAGAGTATACACGTGTCCAACTTCATCAAGCTGTACACTCAGATTCGTGCATTTTATTGTATGTATCTCAAAAAAATGTCCCATTAATGTTTGCATTTCAATTCATTTCTCTTTATCTCCAAAGCTTTCATACTAGCCCAATATCTCTTGCCTAATAGTCACCTAAATTTACCTTAAGCATCCACTTCCTCATGTTCCTTTTCCCACATGATAGCCAGGGTTATGTTCCCAAAACTCAAAGCTGACCGATTTACTCTGCTAATTAAAGCCTTTTATTGGCTTCTAATTGCTGCTGGAAAAAAAAAACTACAAATACATGACGCATAAGACATCTCAAATTTTTCAGACCCAGCTTTTCCTTTTTTGGCTTTCAATAACTAACTTTCTTTGTATTTTTAAAAAGTATAACAAACTTACTAAACCTAAAAGGCTTTTGCACCTATTAGTGACTTATCTGGGGCCTCTTGGAAGGTTTCTTCTTTTTTCTACCCAATTCTTCTCACTTCAGATAATAGGTCATTTGTCATATATTTAAAGAAGTACAAGCTAAATTCAGTGACATCAAGTCCCTCTATCTTATATTCTCGAAAGTATCACACAATTTTTTTTTCACAGCACATATCAAATTTTATTCAACCAATATTTATTGAGCACTATTATGTGTCAGGCATGGCTTTAAATAAAAGAAACACAACAGGAATCGAAACAGGAAAAAAAACTGTTGCCCACATGGAGCTTAAATTCTAGATGAGGAGACAGAAAATGAAATCAAACATTTTAAGAGCTGCAAAGAAAAACAACTTGTTGGACAAATAAAGTTGTATGTTTATTTTTGTCTTGGTTAATCATTTTATTAATGTTTATGAATCAAGCTAGAATGTAAAGTCCAGTTCAAGCATTAGCAAAAATGGTTGCTGGCATTCTGCTGAAGTTATTACCGGTTTTTTTTAACTACGAACCAGCAAAGAATTGTGGAGATCAATGATTCAGATGTCACCTTGAAGGTGACTCTCATAAGTGGGTTGGGAAAAATTTGACCATCAGAATAGGAGACTATAACCCACTGAACAAAATGTGAAAATGGGAGTCCATAATACTGAGTAAATTGAAATTTTGATGATGAATGGGATATTTACAGAATTTAAAATTACCTGCTGTCAAAGCAAAAAATTGCACCAGACAATGTCACACAGGAAAGGCAGACTTTATTCAAGGCTATTGTAAAGGGGAGATGGACCAGAGCTCAGTCTGAACTAAAATCTGCTGAAACAAGGGGCAGTAGGGTTTTTCAGAACTGAGGAAAGGGGGACATCATACATCATCTATACATGCTAAGTGGTTTTAACCAAAGGAAAATTGAACTTTTCAGATCTTTATGAAAACAGGTGGTTTTACAACTTAGAGTAAGTGCCCACTGAAGTTGAGCTCCTGCCCTCCCACAAAAAATGAGAAATAGAGGTGCTATTTTTTCTTGATCAGATGGCTGCCAGGTCCTTGAGAAAGATTATCTCTGGGTTGTAAAATCTTTAAAAGGCTTTTTAAGTGATTTACATCACAAAGGGGCAGAGAAAGAATTTCCTATCATAAGTTTTACTAAAGTAAATGCTCTAACAAAGGGGAGGTCAGGGGTCCATGGTCAGGAAGAAAGAAGCTTGTTCAAACTGAATGGAATATTAAGGCCATCTTGTCATGGTTAAGGCCACACTCGCTATAAGGTCCCTCCCCCCAAATTATATATTAATTATTAATTTTATTAATTTATTATTAATTACAAAAGGAAAAGAGTCATTTTACAGTGAAGTCTGGTAGACACTACATTAATCATGTGAACAAAGTGACTATCACCAATAATGGAAGAAACAAAAGTGTGTCCCACTCTGAAAGTTCGCAGTGAGATGAACAAGCTATACTCCATCTTCTCTGCTGTTCCTGCTAAGGAGGCATAATCTGAGTTAGCCACGAGAAATAGACAATTCAAACTGAAGACCATTTTACAGAATAACCATCTTGTAGTATTCAAAAGTGTCAAGGTCACGAATGTTAAGGAAGGCTAAGGAGCTCATCCAGGTGGAAGACTAGCAAGACATAGTATTAAATGCAGAAGATGGTTATTTTACTCTAAAGAACTTTATTTTGAAAATGGGCAACTTTTAAGGGAGCCTGAGACTTAGATGGTAGTATTGCATCAATGTTAATTTTGTTGATTTGGATAATGGTACTGAGATTAATTAGGCAACTGTCTTGTGTAGGAATGATACCTGAAATTCTATAATGAAATGCATCAATTTGGCAACTAATTCTCAAGAGGATCAGGAAAAAGGTTAAGTTCTTTTTTCTATAAATTTGTGATAGCTTCTAAATTTAGGTAAAAATTGTATAAAACCTAAAGCAAACAAAGAACATATTAACTAACACTTTTTACCCAGAATTTCCAGTTTTAAGGTTTATATCATAGAAATGAAAGTGCTACTTTTTAAGAAAATATTTAGAATATTTATTGCAAACATGGTTTATAGTAGCAAAAACCTGGAAACAAAGTTAATGCTCATCAATAAAGGAATGAAAAACATATATAAATCCACACTATCCCATGTCTCAAAACTACATGAAATTTGCATAGTATATTGTTAATAAAAACACAAAATACAGAAATGCAGACATAATTTGATCACACTTACTGTAAAATTTAAAAATGAAGGAAAGTCCTGAATATAAATGCATGGGTTCACATAAAAAATTGGAAGGTTTTCTTAGGCTATTAATGTGGGTTACTCAGAGCTTGGGACCAATGTAGATGATGGAAGGAAAACAGAGATTAGATTTGGATGTTTAGTTGCAGTTTTGAATTGTTACTCCTGAAGATTATTATTAGAAACTAATAGACAAAAGACTTTGATCATTGATTATTTCACTACCAATTTTTTTTAATCCTAATATTGGCAAATCCATCTGAAAATGCTGCTGCAGGCTTCAGAGTAAATTTTGTTTTCCTTGGTGGAAGCACAGCTGTTTTCTTTAGCTGGTCCTTTTATGAAGAATCTGCAAAAGAGAGGAAAAATATATTAATACTCATTATTGCTGAAGACATCCATTTGTGTTTTCAGGTAATACTCTCCTCAATAAAAAAGTAATTCAAATTTCAAGGTATTTTCAAATGTGTTAATTCACTAACCATTACAATATCTCTGTGACTTAGTATCTCTGTGATTGGCACACATTTCCCAGAGAGTCTGTTTGCAAATGACAGAGTGAAAAATAAGTATGTGTCCATATACCTGTTCTAGTGTTCCATGTGGTCATTAGATAAAAAAATTAGTTGATGTCATGTAGAACAGTTCACTTAACCTTTCTTGGCTTCTCATATCTAATTGTACATTGGTGATAATAATATTTACCTTATGATATTGTTATAGAGATTTTAAAGATGTTTGTAAAGAACTAAGTATGCAAACTGACACATGGAAGCCTTAAATATATTGTACATTTATTGTATTGTTTATCCATGAGGCAAATGTTAAATAAAATAATAAAGTTAGCTATAAAATACTTCAGCATCAGTGATTTATTGGAAAAAGTTCAAGAAAGAATCATGGAAAAGATTCACATGATCATTAAAGCTTCCAAATTAATAGGGGGCAAGTAAGTACTGAATTTTCACAGAAGAAAATACACCATGCCTAAGATTATATCTGAATTTTGTATTGAACATATTTTGTACAAAAATCCCTAGGCATGTTGTAGAGTTAAAATCAATCCTAAAGGTAGTGTTGAGTGGGTATGGTGTAAGAAAAAAAACTGAGGTTATCATCTTCACAGTAGTCTATCAGGTAATGTTCAATGATACGACTCAACCTTCAAGACACACACCCATAATTTTGTTCTCCAACTCAAATAATGCCTTCAGTTGACTTCCTTAGACTTATTAATTTAGTGCAGTGAGAAAAAAATAAGTACTATTTATTGATGAAGTAATAGCAAAGGGAAATAACACAGTGGTACCGTTAAGTTGGTTACCATACTATATTATTTTCTTATCACTGTTATAATGAATTAACACAAACTTGGTGGCTTCAAGCAACACAGATTTGTTATCTTATAGTTCTAGATATTAGAAACACAAAACTAGTCTTATAGGACCAAAATCAAGTGTCTGCAGAGGTGCCTTCAGTGAGCACTAGGGAGAAGTCCAGTCATCAGTTTTCCAGCTTCAGAGGCTCCTTGCATTCCCTGGGCCGTGGTCACATCATGTTTACCGTTACACCTCCTTCTCTGACTTCCCTTACTTATTCCCTCTTATAAGGACTCTTCTGATGACTTGGCCCAGCCAGATAAACCAGCATAATATTCCTATCTCAACATTGAATTACACCCATGAAGTCTCTTTTGCCGTGTAAGGTAAAATAGTCACAGGATTTGGGGAGAGGATATGGACATCTTTGGAGATCATTACGCAACTACGAACATAGGGATAAGATGTGAATTTACTGGTTTTACTATTTGCATTTCTAATTAAATATTTAAAAAAATTAATATAAGCACACAAAAATGTTGAGATTTTTCAAATCTCCAATAATCTCATGCAATTGCTAAGAGAATTTTGGATTATTTTGTTCTGTCTTGTACTTCTTTTTTCTCCCTTAATATTATGATAATCATGCAATACAAAAAATTGTACACAGGTTTTTCTTTTTTAATTACTAAAGGTGGTTTGGGTAAGCATTGAGCACTTTGAAAACAGAAGGCTACATTGGTTGAGTCCACCTGTCCATATGAGGCGTGAGTAGCCTTTAAACATCAAATGCACAATCTTTATTGTTTCCAAATCCTTTTACTTTAAAAACCAATTCAAAATATCCATCATTACTCCAGTGAACATTAATTTTCATCCTTTCAAATTTTAGTACCAGAAACTATTTCAGAGTTGATTCTTATAGACTTGGAGGTGCCTTATGAAGATAAGTTCTACAAATAGACAACAAATCAGATTACATATTAAAGAAGACTCACATCTTTGAATCTAATGGAGAACCATCCACCCAAGTCCATGTCTTCTTCAGGGAAGTAAAGTTAAGTCCAATCCACACATAGTTTGATTGTTTTAGGTTTCTCTGAATAAAAGCCTAAAAAGTGAGTGAAAATTAAATAGATGAACAGGATATTTTAATAATTCAGACACACCAAGTAAGATTTTAGAATTTTATTGTGCAACCAGGACTCTGCATGAGGGTTCAATACTGATCAATTCATATCTTATTTACACACATTATATAATACCTCATATATCATATACATAAACATACACATATATTACTTGCAAATTGAATACAAGTTTTTAGACTAGGACTACCATGAGTCAAGCAAAACATTGGCTTTGAGCACAAAATTTAACAGGATGCCAAAACCTCACAATCAAGATAAACAATATTTAATGGAAGGGTAGGAAAAAATAAGAGAATAGGCACTTTTACTGCAAAGAGGCTAATGGCATAACCGTGATACTAAAGCACTTACCATTTCAAATTGGTCCTGAAGGATTAGTAGATGAGATTTTCTCCCCAAACAATATCTATAACTGTCACTCCAACTCTTCATCTCCTTAGAGAACCAATAACACTTTCCTTTATATTTGATCCAATCTGATGGGCAGAATCCTACAGGGAAATGACAGAAACAAAGAAAATTAAGTTATGTATGTTTCTTTGAACATTGACAATGAAAATACTTACGGGTTATGTGAATAAGTGTGGAGCTATGATGAAATCACTCATAAAAAAATGTTCAGACTCACAAGGTATCCAAAATAGAAATGATAATTCATGGGAATTAAGAATTAATTTAGTGAGATGAAGCAAACCCTAGACATAAATTTTGTTTCATGCCAGGATCTAATATAATTACTAAAATAAGAAACATTAATACTATTTGAGAGATTAAATAAAATATTATCTATGCCATTTGCTTATATACCCATATGAAATTTTAGAATCTCCTTGTTTTATGTGTGTAAATTTCCTTAATATTTCCTTTTGATATTAAATAATATTGCGATTAAGAGTATTCTTTCAGCCTCTTTATAATTGCAAGTTCATCAAGTCCTTTGACTTCTTAAATTAAAGTGAAATTGAGGTCTTCTTAAACTAAAATTATCTGAGATGTCTGGCATAATAATGAGGAAAAGGGAAGTGTATGTAAAAATATAAATGCAGGACAATATAACTATTCAAACTTGTGGCCATTAAAATCTTTTTTATTGAGAGTTCTTAATATAATCTTAAGATACTAAAGACCTACTTATTTCATGATTTGCAAAATTTTTCCCATTGTATGAGAATAAATTCCCTATTTTGAAGCTGTCCATGTTATCTTTTTTTCTTTTTCCACCTGTACTTTGAGATAACATTTGAAATAATTGTCTAATCCAAGGTTACAAAGATCTACATCTGTTTTTCATGTAATAATTGTATAATTGAGCTGTTACACTTAGGTTTTTTATTCATTTTGAATTGATCTTTTTATATCATATGAGCTATGCGTCCAAATTCATTCTTTGCCTGTGAATATCCAGTTGATCCAGGCCCATTGTTGAAAAGACTGTTCATTCCACATTGAATGTTTTGGCACCCTTGTCAAAAATCATTTGGCCATAGGTGTATGGGATTAATTTAGAACCTCAGTTGTATTTCATTGATCTGTTATGTCTATCTGAAAACCAGTGCCACACCATTTTGATTGCTGGCGATTTGTAGTAAATTTTGACATTAGAAAATGTGAATCTTCCAAATTTATTCTCTTGCAAGATTGTTTTTGCTATTCAGGATCCTTGCCATTCCATAAAAATTTTAGTGTCACCTTGTCCATATCTGCAAAAAAAGCCATTGGGACTGTAATAAGTATTTCTTGAATCTGTAGACCACTTTGCCTACTATTGCTATCTTAAAGAAATTGTGATATATATATATATGTATACAGACATAATGGAATATGTGTCCTAAAAAAATAAAATGGAATAGAGAGCTTATATATGATACAATGTGAACTTCAAAAACACATGAAGTGAAAAAAAAGAAGACACAAAAGGTAAAATAGTGTATGATTTCCTTATATGAAAATCCAGAATAGGTAAATCCATAGATACAGAAAGCAGATGAATGGTTGCCAAAGGCCAGAGGGAGAGAGAATGGGAAATAATTGCTTATTGGGTGTGGGATTTCTTTTTTGGGTGATGAAAATGCTTTGGAAGCAGACAGATGGGGGTTGCACATTTGAATGCCCTAACACCATTGATTAAATTTTAAATGGTTAACTTTATGTTTGTAAATACTACCTCAATTAAAAAAGAAGAAAAAATAATAGTAAATTAATATCTTATAGTTTTATATAAGTATTCGTCTGACTTTAATAAATGTTTAATGGTATCTATATGATTTCACATTTACCTATTAAAGCTTTCATACCTCTGAAAATGTTATATTATGACACCCAGCATAATAAGGAATTAGGTAGTCAGACTATAAAATTTTATGTAGTAAAATTATAATATTTAGTTAGCTTGGGACTTTTACACATAGAACAGATAATCTAGCAGAAAAGAGTGTCAATAAAGTACAACAAAATATATATGACATTTTTATATGTGATAAAGGGGGACAACATAAACTTGTAGATTAGAGAAAAATCCTTTGATAAATAATTATAAAATAAATTAATCTTTACTTTCTTCACATACCATGCTTTAAAATAAATGTTGAAAGCTCAGAGTTAAGTGTTGAAAAGTTAAACTGAAAAAAAAAGTAGAATATACAGTTTTCCAAAATTCTGTATAATTGGAAATTTTAAGCTTAACATCATAAATAGTTTGCTAGATAACTACTTTTATCTATTTTTCATTTCAAAAATGGATAAATAAACTAGAGACAAAACAAATAACTATTTACATACTGCCCTATAATCAGAATTAACTTTCAGTAGTTATATGTCTCGACTTGATTTTAAATTCGTGGAGGAAAAAGTCTATTTGTTACATTCTGTCTTACAGCTCTCCTCCCACCACAAAAAAATTTTTTTAATATGAATCAAGTTTTGAGTGAAAAGTAGATTTATGTCATATTGTACTTATTAATTTAATCTATTGATTTTTCAATAGAATTTTTCAAACTTAGAAAGTCTTAAGATTTAAACTACTAAAGGCCAAGACTTGAAAGATACCTGCATGATTTGTAGCTTTTGAAACACGGTGACCTGCATCCTTATTACTTATATTTCTTCTTGTGTCACTGTTTATTTTCAGATTTCCAATATCATCATGCCGGGTAATATTTGAATCATTTCCTTTTTGACATTTCAGCAACACTCCCTGAGAAACTTGAAAACAAGATTATTTTAAGATTGGGTAAATATCTTCTCTGTGCAAAGTCTCAAAGACAATTTCTCTGGAATAATTGTGATTATTATTATAAGAAATAACTGAAGAAATAAGTAGAAAGTTTCTTTTCTTATTTTCCTGTTTATTTAATTAAGATAATTTCAAATATTACACAATTAATTCATTTATAGAACACATATTTGTTGAGGGTCCATTCTGTGCCAGCCATTGTCCTGAGAACTGGTGATAAAAAGTAAAGCAAAGTTCCCAATTTCAGGAATATGTAATAATGTTTGGGGCATAGTAGCAGTCAATATTTGTTGGATAAAACAAAAGTAAACTAAATGCATTCTTAGATAAAATATATCAACATTTGTAATGAAAATAACATAATTCTACCTATTCACAAATATCTAAGAAATCTGAATAAATGGTTTCCAAATACAGCATACCACACACACATACACTCAACTTCCCCCCTATGAGACCATATGCCACTTGAGGACAAAGCACTTATCTAATTTGACTACCTGTTAAATACATTACTGTGGAGTATAATGTACTACTGCTTTATACGTAATAACTCCTTATTAAATTTTTGTTAATATAATAATGAAGAATAAATGAATATGAAGAGTCATAAGAAAAAAAGGAAACATCTTTTCATATTCTTATTTAATATTTTTTAACTTACCCAACAAAGTCAGAGAGATCAAAGTCAGAACCAGAATAGCATTTCCTGTTCCAGATATTCCCAGCAAGATTTTATACCAGTGCAACATCACAGAACAGTCTGAGAGATTAATCACATGAGTTAGCTTAGAAAAGTACATTTTCAAAAAGGGACAGCAATTGTAATGATATGTATATAATATTGGCTCTGAATGTCAAAGGATATTAGGCAATCAAAAGGATAAACCTTAAATAAGTAGAAAAATACCTATTTATTTCATTTAATAATAATATTCTGGATGGTCAGAAGCTATGATATATAGTACATTGAATCTTAAAAAATTGCTAATACTTGACATAACTGACCAACGGAAAAAAATTTTTTATCTATACACCTAATAATTCCTAAGCATACACACATTTATGTATTGTGCACTACACATATGTATTCACAAAAATAATTTCTAATTAATCTTATGCTTTAACGTAATATTCACAAGTCATTTGACTTCACTTACTGAGGATGTAATATAAATCCAAACTAAATATGACTTCAGGTACTTGCTTTTTAATCTTTCAAAAATCCTAAAATCCTTCCTAACCCAAGGAACAATGATGCTTCAGCTTCTCATTAGATGGTAAACTACTTAGGAGTGACAGTTTTAGTTTTCATATACTTGTGCTGCTAGGTTCAAGACAATAGTGTGTCCTCACTGATGGTTATTAATCAATAAACTGATATCATTAGACAGAAAGTAAATAGTCTCAAGCATTACCTCCAGTATATAGGTTATTTTTCTCTATCTCATTAAAGAGGACCTAGGTTGGTGGACACTGATTTATAGAATTATATAAGTAGTTTACACTGAATAAATGAACATCCATATTTTGCATAATAGATTTTGTCCTTATTATAGATAATTTTTGCAAATGAATCATAATAATTGATGAGAAGTCAGTCTCATAACTGTGATCATTTTATTGTTCAGTCAATAAATTGAATTATTAATACTGAAATTCATATTCCAAATACCCTTGAAACCTGTGGGAATAGAGAAATGACATTTAAAGTTGTCAAACCCAGGCATAAAGGAGCATAATCCATACAGAACAGCATTTCAGATTTTTCTCTTACAATATTGACAAAAATAGTAAAATAAGATTTACCAGAATTTAATTAATGAATACCCAGCATTTCCCAGATTTTTGAGTATTTTTAATTAGCCATAATAACTAGAAAATTCCAAGAATTCAATAACATGTAACAAAATGCCATTTATTTATTTATTTTTCAATCAAGCAAATAATTATCAGAAAATATTAGGAGAAAGCCTGTGGAAGCCTGTTCATATTCATCTCAGACTCAATTATTTCTCTCAGGCTTCATGGGCCACCTGCACAGTAAGAATTTGAAACATATTAAGGTTCAGAATTAAGGAGAAAATAGCGTTCTCATTATACTATATTCTCTCTTGTAAAGATGAGGTATAATTTAATATATAAGGTTAAAACATAAGACTTTACCATAAAAAAAATGTTTTTAAAAAACTGAAAATAATCACTCTTATGACTGTCCATAAAAAAAATCCTCATTATACTATCAGTAACCAGAACATATCATGGAAAATTTTCCAAATAAAAATGGGTTAAGTATTCCAATGGCATAAAGTGGCTATATGGATTAAAGAAAAACAAAACCCAGCTACATGCTGCCTGCAAGAAACTCACTTCAACTTTGAGAACACACATAGGCTCAAAGAGAAGGAATGGAAAAAGATATCTGATTCAAATGGAAACTAAAGGAAAGCAGATATAACTGCAGTCGTATCAGATAAAGGTATAAATCTTTAAGTCAGACTTTTAAGTCAAACTGTTAACAAGTGACAGAGAAGGTTATCGTATAATGATAAAGGGATTAATTCATCATGAGGATATAACAATCATAAATATAGGTACCCAACATTGAAACAGCTAAATATCTTAAGCAAATATTAACGGATCTGAAGGGAGACATAGACAACCAATGCCATAACAGCAGGGGGCTTCAGTACACCACATTCAACAATGAATACATCATCCAAACAGAAAATCAATAGGAAAACTTTGGACTTGAACTATACTTTAGACTGAACAGACCTAACAGACAGACATTCCCAGCATCCCATCTAAGCCCAGCAAAATATGCATTCTTCTCAAATGCACATGGAACATTCTCCAGGATAGAGCACATGTTAGGACATAGAACTAGTCTCAGTAAATTTAAGAAGACTGAAATCATACCAAGTATTTTCCCAGCAACAATGGTATGAAACTTGAAATTTAGACAGTGGGAAAAGCAGAAAATTCACAAATATGTCAAATTAAACCACACATTCCTGAACAGCTGATGGATCAAAGAAGAAATCAAAGGGTAAAATTTTTTTTTAATCTTAAACAAACATGGAAACACAGCATACCTAAACTTACAGGATGCAGGAAATTCCCTTATAGGAAGGAAGTTTATAGTCATGATTACTTACATTAATATAAGAAGAAAGATCTCAGATAAACAACCTAACTTTACATGTCAAGGGACTAGAAAAAGAAAATCAAACTAAGCCCAGAGTTGGCAGAAGCAAAGAGATAACAAAAATCGTAGCAAAAATATAGGATGGGAGCCAGATTTACGGGATGTGGAGATCTCTGGAAGTACCTTGCTGTATAGGTTTGACTTCAAAAATATATAAATACTTTAAATAATTGTAAAATAACTATAATTATATTGTATAAGATGTATAATACATAATACACATATGTATAAGATAAGTTAAGCCAAGACGGAAAAAAGGTGATGTCTAAAAATAACAGGGCAAAATGAGTTAAAGTACCCTAATTGGGCATTAGCTAATGGCATAACCACAGAGAGAGGAATTATTTCAAGTGATTTTAAAACACAATTTGTGCAAGGCCAATGGAATATATATAATAACATATATTATCAGTAATACCATTTCTATAATGATTCTGAAACTTTGTATACATGGCAAAAATGTAATTTCTTATTATCATGAGTACAAAAATAGGAGAACAGGGATTCAAGTATTTCATCACAAAGTTAAGTAAAACCCTGTGTATAATGACAAGGCTTAAACTGTCAATTAGATTAAAATATAACACACATTTCTCACCCCAAGCTTTACCACATATTAGCAAAGGATCCATTAGTAAAAGATGACTATTGGCATATGCCACTTAAATTACTAGGAACTTAATTTTGCTATTTACTTAAATTTGCTATTTGCAGCTTCCTGAGCATCTTCTCTGCACCAGACACGTTTTGGTTTCCAAGTCACATCTACCAACTGAGTGTGAAAAAATGTTTGCACAGAGGAGCCGGTACGTTTTGTGGTCTTTCAAGTTAATATCTCTCTTTTCTAAAACAAATTTTTTCACCTAGTGAGAAACATATTTTAAAGTTTTTGACCAGGGAAATTAAAAGTTGGCATTTAAAAATGTCATATTTTATGAATAATATGGAGGTGGATGACTGGCACAAAATATTCATTTTTTTAAATTACTACTTTTAATAGAATGTGAGTATTTCCTGACAATATCTTTGAGGAATTATATGACACAAAGTATTTTTTTAAAAGAAATGACTGTTAGTCCCACTTTGATAAATGCAAGACAGAGACAGAAACAGAAACAGAGAGGTTAGGCAGAGACAAAGACAGAGAGAGGAAAGCAAAAAATAAATGAAACAATCCAAGAACAGAAAAGAACAGAACATGGGAAACTACTGTCCACATTATTATCCATATTAATATTAGCCCATATTAAATCCATACCCAGATTAGTCCATACCAACTGGATTAATTGGAAAAAAAACTGAATTCCATACCTTTTAATTTAAGTTGGGATGTTTGGGTGGAAACCCTTTTCCTCAACTGTACATTCAATGTCATATATCTCTCTTCATCTTGCATCTTCAGTGTGAGTGAATGTGTGTTTATATATGTATATGTTTTGTTTTTTAAAGTATGGTATGTAATAAGAAAAGAGTAATAAAACTGTTGCTAAGATTGTCCCCAAATTGTCTGCTCAGGGACATACAAGGGTTCACGGTTTCATCTATTGGTGAAAACCTCACAGGAAATGCTTTTTGTTTTTAAATTCATTTCCCATGACCTTGATAACACCTAATTTCTCAAATGTCCACCACATATTGAATTTAGTATCATATTTGGTTCTCTTAAAGCTTTTTCTTGATAAGCTTGTAAAAGTCAGGGAAGTGGAAATTGTATTCCTCTAAAAGAACTGAGCTCAATCATATACAGCTGCCTTTTGGGTTAGCCTAAATATGTGATCTTTCAATTACACACCCTAATAAATTGATATTTGATTTTATATAATAGCTTGAAGTTACCTAAGAATTAAATTATGTCCTGATCCTAAAACTATATTGATTCCAAAACATGCTAGTAATTTAATAATATCATTTGTAGAAAAAATGAGCATTCTAAAGACATCCTAAATTAAAAAAAAACAGTTCAGGAGTAATTTAAGAAAGATATTCACGATGCTGGGAAGATATTTGAGATTTTTTTTTCTCTTAGCTTTAGTGAGAGCTAATTTACATACCATGAAATTCACCCATTGTAAGTGTATGATTGAATTTTAGCATATATATAGAGGTGTGCAACCATCTTCAAGCTTCAGTTTGGGAACTTCCCTATCATTCTCAAAAGTTCCACTGAACCCACACTAAGAAGAGTAATACAATTCTGGACATTCTAATTTCATAAGTTGAGATGAAGTAGTTTAAAAAGTTGGCAAATAAATCCCAAATCTCTGGCAACTGTCGCAAATCTAGAATGGAAACTCAAAGCCTTTAGCCATGAGACTTCACAAGTGAGGTAGAAGACTGAGGACAGACTGCAGTCACCCCTGAAGGAAGCACAGCCAATTTTAGCCTCCCAGGGAGGGGCCCAGGACCATTAGCCTTGAGTCCTAGCTCATCCCTCTGCATTCTTGCTGAGCATCAACTGGTCAAAGGCAAGTGGAAACCACTGGGCAAAACTGTCATCACAGTCTCCCACAGCAAAAAGTGAGATGAAGGTGGGTATCAAAGCTGGAGGGGCCAACTAATGGTATCTGGTATAGTCATCCTCTTATATTTGGTAGTGACTTAGTGCTTATATTTGATATTATCATAGCTACAGTAGCATTATTTGGGTACTGCCTCCTGTGCATTTTTCCCACCATGAGTCTTCAACTTTTTGGTGTGTTTATCAACAGCTGGATGGACAAAGTGATCTAACCTGTGGATGTCAGTCAGCCTCTTTCCCAAGCTGTTCTGGAACTTATTAAATGAGCACCTATAAAATTGCCCAGGACAAGATGGACAGAAGCTATGTAGATGCTCAATAGTGTCCTCCCTCATCAAGGCAGATTTTGCAAAACCTCTACTGAATGCCTAACCGATAGGGACCAAAAAAGAGCAGTTTCTGAGGGAAACAAGCCACCCACCTGCAAGAAGATCTATAACTTAATCCCCTTCCATTTTGGATTGGGTAATGCTTCATCTTCATAGGAATAATCTTATTTTAGGAACAAATTTGACTTGTCTACCTGCTTCTACTAGCATCACCATTCGCAGAGTTACAGAATATTTTATCTGTTGTCATGGTTTCTCACACAACCCTGTATTTGATATTTTACAGAGAAGAAAGTTTGGCAATCAGCATATGCCTATAGAATTGACTTTACTTATTGTGGGTAAAATTACAATATTTCCAAAATCTCTCAATGGACCTTAGTGAATCTCCATATCAATAGGTGTTTCCAAGGAGTGGAGAGAAGTAGTCCATCTACATATCAGTATGTGATTACAAGGGGGAAGAAGGACATATCTGGACCTGAGAAGTTGAGGGGAGATCCCTTTTTACAGCTGGGTCATGAGAGACATGGGTGAGCAGAAGTGGATGACTGTTTGTAGGCGATAAACATAGATTTCCCCCACTTTATTTCTCCCTTTGATAGATTTAAGCTTCAAAGGTTTATTTGTCCCAGGATGGGAAAATATTTTCCCCCAGGAGTTACATATGGCAGTAGTTGGCAGGACTACTGAACCTGAAATCTGTTTTTATGGGTGCAACCCTTGGGCGTGCTGCCCATAGAGATGGGGGGAAGATACCCAGAAAGCCCCTGTGGATGATGGGGAGGACCCAGTGGCTAGAGCAGTGGAGGGTGTGGCCTCACCCAGGAGCTCCCTATCCATGAGACTTCCAAATGGGGAGCCCCTAGTGGGGAACTGGTTTAGGGTAAAATACCTCCTAGAGGAGTGGGGCCTTCCCAGAATTGGGGAAGGATGGAGACACCAGAAACTGTGGAATTAGCCCTCCATCAGAATACTTCTTAGAGGCCCTGAGTGGCCGTGTAGCAGCCAGGATTATGGGGTGTTTGTTTCTTGAGATAGTGGAAAGGGTTGTCGAGGAAAGAAAGAGACTTCAGCTGAAGAGAGACACACTTCAGCATCGCTTGGAGGAGCTGGGCGATGACCTATGGGATGCCCTTAAGAAAGAGAGACAGTTATTGAGAAGACAGGTTGTGCTTCTGGAAGATACATTAGCAGCAGCAAGGGAGGAGACATCAGCAGAATTCTTGTTGCAGGAGGCCATGGGGTGGGGGGAGGAAAGAGCAGTGCCTTCAGCCCTGGAGACAGTAGAAGAGATGTCGGGGGAGATAAGGGGGCGGGGCCAAGGGCCAAATTGTTGCTGAGGCCACCACCTGAGGCACCAGCCTGGTTGTAACTAAGAAAATAGAAATGCGACAACCACGGGCTGCTGAGGGGGAGGAGCCACCCCCTCCCCAGGTGGTGGAGCACTCCATGATCTGCCCCTACACCAGGATGAGCTGGTGGACAAGAGAACCTGGTTTCGGCAA
Source organism: Smutsia gigantea (assembly GCA_032199065.1). Taxonomy (NCBI): domain Eukaryota; kingdom Metazoa; phylum Chordata; class Mammalia; order Pholidota; family Manidae; genus Smutsia; species Smutsia gigantea. The sequence goes on from JAVSCE010016365.1 coordinate 217,483, forward strand.
AAGCCATCGGAACCTCTGCCTACACGGCTTTTGCATCTTTGGGATACGGGGGTGGAAAACATTGCTATGTCAGGTTCTGAAATGGGTATGCTGGCCACCCTAATGACTCACCCTTCTCTCTGGCAGTGGTTGCAAAATGCCATCACACCTCAGAGATCAGGTGCTTCTGGATCGGCTGACAGCAGCTATCAGGGCAGTTTGGCCTAATCACGGTGATTTACCATATTTACTCACTAGCTGGAAAATGAATGCAGAACTCCCGCAGGTGTTATGGGAATTGGGCATGAAAAATATCATTAATAATATGGACCCCCAGGACCCTGATGAGGAGGTGTTCACAATGGGAATGAAAAATCTGGTGCTCCATACAGCTCCCGTCTCTCTTTGGGTCCCTAGTGACTATTTTTGCCCCCACATAGGGCAACCCATAGGTGAGGCTACTCATACTTTAGCAGATCTGAGGGAGGTTGAAACAATAAGAGCCTGGAAGGAACTATAGGCTATGACTGGAAGGAGAGTTGCAAAGGGCCCCATGAAGGTGTTGAGAACCCAGATGTGGGTTGATTTGATAAAGGCTGGGGTAGTGAAAGAAAAACTTGATGGGCAGCCCAATAGGATCTTGTTGGAATTGTGGCACCAATTAAAGCCAGAGCAGCTCTTCCAGCCGCTGAGGTCCAGGATACAGAAGCCAAAAGCAGAGCCCCATGTCTGGCTTGTGTCCCTGCAAGACTTCCTGGGGAATAGTACTCAGAATCTCCCTTGGCCCTCACCCCCACAGGAGGACAATTAGGCATCACGGTTTGACTGAGGGGTGGGTCAAGGCCCCCACCCTGGGGGACATGGTAGGGACTGAAGGCCACATGTAGAATTAGCAATTCATTGATACCCTATGAATATACAACGTGTCCTGGCACTAGTGACAGGAGTTGAATATTCTCTGATTTATGGCAACCTTGAGCATATTCCTGGGATCCCTGCTGTGCTAGATGGCTATGGGGGCAATTCGAGTAAAGAAAGTCCAAATCCCATTGGGAATAGGGCATTTACCCCCAATGGAGTATATTGTGTTCATTTCTCTCATCCTTGAATATATTTTAGGGGTAGATATCCTGCAGGGCCTGTGGTTACAGACCACTGCAGGTGAGTTCAGACTGAGGGTACGTGTGGTAAAGGCAGTTCTGAGGGGACATGCTCAGCACCCACCTGTAGCTCTGCCTGTACTTCAGTTGGTGACAAATACTAAACAGTACAAATTGCCTGGGGGGTACAAGGAAATTGGAGAAAGTCTATAGGAGTTGGAGAAGGTGGGCATCATAAAGCCCACTCATATTCCTTTTAATTCCCCAGTATGTCAGGTGAAAAAGTCAGATGGCTCCTAGGGTATAACTGTGGAGTACAGAGAATTGAATAAAGTCACACCCCCTTTGCATGCTACTGTCCCCTTTAGAGCAGCCCTTATGGACACCCTCAGTCATGAACTAGGGACAGTTCATTATTTTGTGGACCTTGCTATTCTTCTCTATTGACATAGCACAGGAAAGTCAGGAACAGTTTGCCTTCATGTGGGAAGGCTGGCAGTGGACATTCACTGTCCTTCCACTGGGATACCTCCACAGTCCCACCATTTGTCATGGACTTGTAGCCCAGGAGTTGGCCACAAGGAAGAAAATGCAAACAGTGTGGCTGTATGACATTATGCTCACATCTGATTCTCTTTCAAATTTAGAAGGAGCAGTTCCTAGACTCCAGCAACATCTACAGGAGAAAGGATGGGCTGTGAACAGCACCAAGGTTCAGGGACCTGGTTTGTCAGTAATATTGTTGAGGGTTGTCTTGTCAGGGAAAACTAAAGTTATCCCAGAAGCAGTAATAGACAAGGTCCAGGCTTTCCCTACCCCTACCACTGTGGCAGTATTACAAGAGTTTTTGGGTCTTTTTGGCTAGTGGAGAGTGTTTATCCTGCACTTGGCACAAATTCTGAAGCCCTTATACTGGTTGGTATGAAAGAGCATCAGGTGGGACTGGGATGAACATGAGTAGCTGCTTTTACTGCTGCTAAGCAAGTAGTCAAGGCTGTATAGGCCTTGAGGGTAATGGACTCATCAAGGGCCTGTGAGCTAGATGTTCATGTAACTGGAGATGGTAGTGGATGGGGCCTTTGGCAGCGACTTGAACGGTCATGCCAACCTATTGGATTCTGGTCACAACTATGGAAAGGAGCAGAGGTCCAGTACACCTTGATAGAGAAGCAACTGGCTGCTGTGTACCACCCCTTGCTGGCTACGGAGCCCATCAGTGGAAGAGCTCTGACCAAGGTAATAACTACCTATCCCATCATGGGCTAGGTGCAAGACTGGACCCAAAGGCCATGGAGTGGTGTGGCATGGATGCCTACACTCGCCAAATGGGGCGCTTGCTTACAGCAGTGTAGCACCCTCTCTGCTAGCACCTTAAATGGAGAACTCCAACACTTATTGGGGCCAGTGATGTATACCAGTGAAAAGCAGAAAGAACTTGCTTTTGAGCCATTGATAGCCAAGAGTCCTTATCAGGAGGGAAAAGCCCCCATACCTGAAGATACTTGGTATACAGATGACTCCAGTTATGGGCAGCCCCTGAAGTGGAGGGCTGTGGCTTTCCATCCTAAGACTGAGACAATATGGATGGAGGATGGAGAGGGGAAGAGCAGTCAGTGGGCTGGGTTGCGGGCAGTATGGCTCGTGATCACTCAGGAACCCTCCCCTATAGTTGACTGCACTGACAGCTGGGCTGTCTATTGGGTCTTGACCCTGTGCTACCAACATGGTGTCATGCCAACTGGATGGTTGGTCACCGGCTCCTTTGGGGGCAAGAATTGTGGTAAGACCTATGGGCCTCTGGTCAGACTTAGACAGTTACCATATATCATGTGACTGGCCATTTGCCTTTGGCATCCCCAGGGAATGATGAAGCAGACACATTGGCCCAGGTGCACTGGCTAGAAGGCTAGAAGGAAAGCCTGCCTCTGATGTAGCCCAATGCTTACATCAGCATTTGTTGCACATGGGGCAAAAGACAATGTGGGCTGTAGCCTGTCAGTAGGGCTTGCCATTGACCTTTGAAGAAGTCAGCAGAGCCTGGAGGGAATGCCTTGTGTCTTCTAAGAGGGACCTAACACTGAGTCCTGCAGCAACACGGGACAATAATAGAGGGACCAATACCCCTTGTCAGGTGGCAGATAGACTATATTGGGCCTCTGCCCTTATTAGAAGGATATCGGTATGCCATGACTTGTGTGGACACAGCTATTGGTCCGCTGGTTGCTTCTCCTGCACATCATGCAGATCAGCAAATGACCAAAGGGGCCTAGAGTATCTCTTTGCAGCTTATGGCCTTTTGCTTGTGATTGAGAGCAATCAAGGCACCCACTCTACTATGCATGCATTACAAGAATGGGTGCAGCAGTTAAGAATGAAGTGGCATTTTCATGTACCATATAACCCTACTGGGGCAGCATGATAGAGAGGTACAATGGTTTGTTAAAATACGGCCTGAACTCAGACACCAGTAGTCTACAGAGCTGGTTAGTTTGCTTATGGACTACAGAGTTTGAATGAGAAATCCTGAAAAGGAGCCTTGAGACCTGTGGACAAGCTAATACACATTGCTGCCTCTCCTATACTACAACTGTATGTGCAAACCAGTGAGGAGTTACTGAAGCCAGGATATGTCCAGCAGAGCAACATCCTGCTGCCAGCCCCAACTGTATTAGGGAGTCTCCAGGCCCTGGAAATTTTGACACATGGACCAGCGATGACTGGTCCTTCTGGCACTTTGGGGAAAAGGCCTGGAAGCTGGCTTCCTGAGTGTTCCTGGAGTAACAGTAGAGTGGCCCCCAAGGATCACAGCAGTGTAGCCAAAATGTCAGGGAGGTAAGAACATCTTATGGGGAAGTTTTGTTTTATCTTTATGTCCAGTGCATATGCCTCCCATAGCCCTATATATTGACCCATCTGTAACTCCCCCATGGAGGAGGGTGAAAGTCTGGTATACTAGACCAGGATGAGGTCCCATTCCTGTTCGGTCCTATCACAGGACCACTCTCTTGCATGCATCCTACCTGATGGACAAGATTTGCATATGCTGGTGTCATTAAAACATGTATCTTATCACCCTTAAGGTTATTTTCTTCTACAGTCCTTGTGGCCTGCCCCTGCCCCCTGGGTACAGCTGTCACATGACAATTGCTCTGAACTCCCTACCAGTTCAGCTACTGACCGCCTGTGGAATGGGTGAGCTAAGGACTTAATCTGCATAGGACTTTGAACCTAGTTGAATCCTCTGGCTTAAAGATTATCATGATTTTATTGCTGTTGTTATTGTAGTTATTAGTATGCTCACAATGCTCCAGTTTTCTTACACAGAGGTCATTGCAGAAGATGGGGAGCAAGTAGATTGTGAGGCAAGATTTCTAGAGTGGTTTGCTGTGGGTAAAATTGCAATATTTCCAGAATATCTCCCCAACCTTAGTTCATCTCCATATCAATAGGTGTTTCCAAGTGGTGGAGAGAAGTAGGCCATCTCCATATCTGTAGGTGATTACATGGGGGAGCAAGGGAATATCTGGACTGGAGAGGTTAGGTGAGGTCCCTTTTTATAGCAAGGTCGTGATAGACACAGTCAAGCAGAGGTGGACGACTGCTTGTAAGCAATAAACTGGTTTCCCTCACTTTATTTTCACTTTGACTGATTTCACTTTCAAAGGTAATTTGCCCTGGGATGGGAAAATATTTTCCCTCTGAAGTTACACTTATCCCTAGGTAACTTGCAGGATGAGATGTTGAAATAACTTTCTGAATGAATGTTAGTGACACCAGCTGGTGTCGTTCACAGAATGTGCAATCTGTGACTCAAAGCATGGAGTTAGAATTCTAATTCAAAGTGGCCACCATGATTATACCTAATAATCCACTTGAAGAAAATTGCTTCTTTCCGTAAGATCTTGTTTTCATTGGATTTAGAATTCCCAATACCAAGAGAAGATTGTTGTAATAAGTAGTGATCAAGATCAAGGTGAACTGGAAGCTGAGACTTCCTCTTTGCACTTCTATCTCTTCAACTGTTGAAATAGCAGGCAGAAAAGAGAAGCACTGAATAGACTGCCGCTGATTGGGAGAACTATACCTTAAACCCCGGCAAAAGGAGATTCATAGAAACAGCTCTTAGTACCATTTTCTCATAGTCCTGGTAAATACAATACTATTCCAACCCAATAAAAACACCACCAAGAACTCAGATCCTTCATCTTGCAGACCAGAATAATTTATGAAACACAGGAAATAGCAGAGTCTGGAATTTTAGTTTTGTATTTCCCACATCCATCAGTCACTAGCCCACTAGTTTGTGTTTCCTAAGTGTTTGACTGATGACTGGATGGGAAGGTGGGATTTGGTGAAGGTATTGAGTTGGGGGAAGGGAGATGCTGCAGACAGCTGCAGAAGGGCCCTGCACTTCATTCTCCACGTGGATGTGTCTGTCTCACCATTGCCTTTGGCAGCCCCATTAAGGTCTCACCCAGCCACTAGAGGACACTATTCACAAGCAGAACTCAAGGTCACCAATGGGACTACTTGTTTATACTTGTTGGGAAGGCTGAAAGGCAGCATTGGGTCAGAAACCAGCCTCCTCATTCCATTTACTCCTAGGCAGTAATTTGGAACCCAGAGTTGTCATGCTTTAACTCACTGGACTCCATGGCATCTATTAATTAATCTAATTATTTTCTTGAGGCATGCCAAAACAATCGATCAAGTTATGTTTGTTCAATATTTAATCATCTACACTGATCTGGACACTGTACTCAGTAGTGCTCCATTACCTTCAAATACCTGCCTTCATGCTCCAAGTCTTCTATGCAGGGATAATGAATCCATTCTTTTAAAATTTAGTTTTCAGGATTACTTTTCCCATCAAAAGATTAAAATTGCTAAAATAAAATGAAGTAGAGTAATTCAGATTTAAAATTTGTAAACTATGTAAAATAACTGAAAATGTGTTTCCAATTTATGGCTGAAAATAATAAGTATCTATGCTATTGATTTGTAATTCCACTGTACTAAAGTCAATTCCCTTGAAACCAGTAATGAAATTAGAGTTTCTTCTTTTCAGTTTTATTATATGAAAAATGCATAGTCACAAATAAAAAAATTTTATTGCATTATAAACATATTTCCTTCTAAGTATGCTAAGTAAAAATAACTTACAAAAGTTTGAATTGAAACACTCTCAGTGCCAATCTGTTTTGGAGACCCTATGTCAAATACCGTTCAATGGACCTGAAGTTTCTAGCATTACAGTAAAATTAATTTATTTTCTCTTTTTATAAGGAGTAAAAAATGGAATTAATAAATATGTGTTAGATATTGTGTCAAAGCAAGTCACACTAAGATCTGTTTAACCTTTGTTAAAAAGTAGCCTTTTAAAAAATTGCACTAAAAAACATGATCTATTTTTTTCAGAAGACACTGTCCTAAATGATGCTAACTTCCTGTTTCATATTCTACTAAGAAAACAAAGTGGAGTGTGCATTTTTAACACAGTACAAGTTAAATAATGGAGTTAGCATTAGATTTATCTCATTACAACCAATTACTTTTGATAGTGATAAAATGATCAAAAGCTTGATTATCTGTGGGGACCCACTATCCACCACCTTTTGAAACAGTTGCCCAAGTGTAAACCAAAGCATTTAGATCCACCAACCCAAAAAGTGTGGTGGGAAAACTTAAAAAGAAAGAAAATGTATTAGCAAAAGTCTGAAACCAGCTAGCCCAGATAATATCTGAATGTTTTCTATTGTTTTGAATTAAGATCAAAGGAACAGTGAAAAAAGAAAACAAATCCATGCCTAGTTCTAATTAACTCTGGAATTTAACAAAAGAAATCACACCAGGAAGTATGAAATGTCAATGCAGGGTCATGAGAATAGCATTCTACATTAATCCCCTACTGTTAAATCAGATCACACAGGAAGCGACATATGATGGTGACACATATGACTGATTTAAAGAAAACACTGAAGAAAGTTAAGATGAGACAAAGTGCAACCTTTATACATATTTCACATGAGAAAATAGACAGCAGTGTAGTCGGTGGATGTACTATAAGCAATAAAGATGCTGGTTTTGATACTGATGGTGGTTTTGATACTCATACCACTTCTCTAGCAGCCAAAGGAAGACAGTTTAGAAAGGAAAGGGAAAAATCAATGTGTCAAACTCTTCTGAAAAGTCCATTAAGAAGAAAATTGTGTATTGAATACAAAATATAGCAATAGGTCAATAAGGATCTTAACAATATGGGAAACATAATTTTTAAGATTTATCCGGAAGAATACATCAGAAGAGCCAAGATTTCTTTCCCCCTAAAGAATATTACAATGTTTTCAACAACCAGTATTAAATAATAAAAATAATAACAAGTGCAGCAATAATAATATTAATGTCTTCCCAAACTAAAAGACAACCACATCTAGGCTCCAGCTCAATTTTTAATTTTTGAATAGTCAGAGACTGGATGTGAAAACTGACATCATCAATCACATGGATCTTCCTAAAACCCAGGTAAAAGCCAATGTGTTCATCTTCGTAGTATCTCGGTGGTCTACATACCACTGCTCCTTAAATTTCCATCATTCTCCTATGGAGAAGATGTGGAAAGTCTTAGGGATGCAAACTTAAATCATGATAAATATTCAGTGGTTAACTGACACAAGAAGAGGAATCCATTCAATAAAAACTGTATGAAAATTGATTGCTCAGACTAGATTCCTTGCCAAGATATGATCTATATCATCTACCCAGAAAAAAGAGCAGGAGATTTTTCAGCAGGCTCAAACTGGGCATATAATGGACCACTGGAAATGATGTTTTTTGCAAGATACAGAGTCAAGGCATCTTTCAAAGCAGGGTAGAACTAAAAGGGCACATGCTACTCCAAAGTTATAAGGCTTCTGTGCCTTCTTTTTGGAGTTGGTATCTGCACCTCACTTCTGCAGTGTCTGATTCTTCCTTGGGCATGATTGTAGCTACAAATGTGACATCCAGAAGAAATCTCCTGAGTTATTCAGAGAAGTTTTCTCTGAAAACCTGTTCTAATATGACCACCTTCAATCTATTCAATTTGTTGCTCACTGTCATATGCACACATTGATTTATTCATTAATTCAACAAATAATTATTGAATATTAATTATCTGCCTGGCAATGTCCTAGGCACTGGAGCATTGAATACAACAAAAATGATGCTCTCATGCTGTTTAAATTCAAATGGAGGGAGATAAGCAATAAGCAAACAAACAGCTGTTTAACAATTCAGGTGGTGGGTAAGTGATCTGAAGAAAAATAAAGCATGATCCAAGCATAAAAATGGGGTGTAGGTGCTTTGCAATATCTGCAAGGGCAGGAGCAAAAAGATCATAATTAAACCCTGTTACAATGGCAGATAAGAGCTGGTGTTAATTGAAATGCAATGGTAACAATGGAAATGGTGATCTATATGTATGAAGGAAGAACCTGAAACTCACAGATGTGTTAGCTGTCATGTTTAGAAAAGTGAAGAGATAGAGAACACTCAGGACTTCTTTAATCTGAATTACTGGGATGAAAGTACCATTAACTAAGATATGAAAAACTGGAGAATAACCTGGTGTGAAAGGCAAAACTTAAAGATTAGTTGAACATTTTAAGTTTAGAGATGCCAATTTGACATTGAAGTAAAGAGAGTGAATAAGCAGTTGACAGACAAATGTGGAATGTAGGGAAAAGTAATGGTTGGAAAATATAGGTTATAAAAATATGGACAGCATTCGAAAATCCATCAACATCATCCACCACATCAACAAAAAGAAGGACAAAAACCACATGATCATCTCCATAGATGCTGAAAAAACATTCAACAAAATTCAGCATCCATTCATGATAAAAACTCTCAACAAAATGAGTACAGAGGGCAAGTACCTCAACATAATAAATGCCATATAGCACAAACCCATAGTCAACATTATAGTTAACAGTGAGAAGCTGAAAGATTTTCCATTAAAATTGGGAACAAGACAAGGATGCCCACTCTCCCCACTTTTATTCAACATAGTTCTAGCGGTCCTAGCCACAGCAATCACATAACACAAAGAAATAAAAGGCATCCAGATTGGTAAGGTAGAAGTCAAAGTGTCCCTGTTTGCAGATGACATGATATTGTACATAAAACACCCTAAAGAATCCACTCCAAAACTACTAGATCTAATATCTGAATTCAGTAAACTTGTGGGATACAAAATTAATACACAGAAATCTGTGCATTCCTGTACACTAACGATGAACTAGCAGAAAGAGAAATCAGGAAAACAATTCTATTCACAATTGCACCAAAAAGAATAAAATACCTAGGAATAAACCTAACCAAGGAAGTGAAAGACTTATACTCTGAAAACTACAAGACACTCATGAGAGAAATTAAAGAAGATACCAATAAATGGAAACACATCCTGTGCTCATGGTTAGGAAGAATTAATATTGTCAAAATGGCCATCCTGCCTAAAGCAATATACAGATTCAATGCAATCCCTATCAAAATACCAAAAGCATTCTTCAATGAACTAGAGCAAATCATTCTAAAATTAATATGGAACCACAAAAGACCCCGAATAGACAAAGCAATCCTGAGAAGGAAGAATAAAGCTGGAGGATTATGCTCCCCAATTCAAGCTTTACTACAAAGCCACAGTACTCAAGACAATTTGTACCAGCACAAGAACAGACCCATAGACCAATGGAACAGACTAGAGAGCCCTGATATAAACCCAACCATATATGGTCAATTAATATATGATAAAGGAGCCATGTATATACGATGGTGAAATGACAGCCTCTGCAACAGCTGGTGTTGGCAGAATTGGACAGCTACATGTAAGAGAATGAAACTGGATTATTGTCTAACCCCATACACAAAAGTAACTCAAAATGGATCAAAGACCTGAATGTAAGTCATGAAGCCATAAAACTCTTAGAAAAAAACATAGGCAAAAATCTCTTGGACATAAACATGAGCAACTTCTTCATGAACATATCTCCCTGGGCAAGGAAAACAAAAGCAAAAATGACAAGTGGGACAATATCAAACTAAAAAGTTTCTGTACAGCAAAGGACACCATCAGTAGAACAAAAAAACACCCTACAGTATGGGAGAATATATTCATAAATGACATATCCGATAAGGGGTTGACATCCAAATTATATAAAGAGCTCACGCACCTCAACAAACAAAAAGCAAATAAGCCAATTAAAAAATGGGTGGAGGACATGAATAGACACTTCTCCAAAGAAGAAATTCAGATTGCCAACAGGCACATGAAAAGATGCTCTACATCGCTAATTATCAGAGAAATGCAAATTAAAACCACAATGAGATATCACCTCACACCAGTTAGGATGGCCACCATCCAAAAGACAAATAACAACAAATGTTGGCAAGGATGTGGAGAAAGAGGAACCCTCCTGCACAGCTGGTCGGAATGTAAATTAGTTCAACCATTATGGAAAGCAGTATGGAGGTTCCTCAAAACACTAAAAATAGAAATACCATTTGACCCAGGAATTCCATTCCTATGAATTTACCCTAAGAATGGAGCAGCCCAGTTTGAAAAAGACAGATGCACCCCTATGTTTATTGCAGCACTATTTACAACAGCCAAGAAATGGAAGCAACCTAAGTGTCCATCAGTAGATGAATGGATAAAGAAGAAGTGGTACATATACACAATGGAATATTATTCAGCCATAAGAAGAAAACAAATCCTACCATTTGCAACAACATGGATGGAGCTAGAGGGTATTATGCTCAGTGAAATAAGCCAGGCGGGGAAAGACAAGTATAAAATGATTTCACTTCTCTGTGGAGGAAAGAACAAAGCAAAAACTGAAGGAACAAAAAAGCAGCAGATTCACAGAACCCAAGAATGGACTAACAGTTACCAAAGGGAAAGGGACTGGGGAAGATGGGTGGGAAGGGAGGGATAAGGGGAAAAAAGGGTCATTATGATCAGTACACATAACGTAGTGGGGGCAGGAGATACAGGGAAGGCAGTAATAACACAGAGAAGACAAGTAGTGATTCTATAGCATCTTACTATGTTGATGGACAGGGACTGTAATGGGGTATGTGGTGGGGACTTGATAATAGGGGAAGTCTAGTAAGCATAATGTTGCTCATGTATTTGTACATTAATAATACCAAAATAAAAAAATATGGATAGCATTAATTCCTTGGGACTGTATGGGATCACCATGAAGCTGATGTAGATAGAGTAGTAGACAAAAACAAAAGAGCATAGAAGGGATTCCACAGAGGAGAAAGAAGGAATGTCCAGTGATTTAGGAGAGCTTCATGCAAGCCAAACTGTGAGGAAGAAGCAGAGAGGTAGGAGAGAGGGAGAGAATAAGGACAGAGGGAGAGAAATTGAAATCTAAAGGGTCATGAACTCCTGATGGGTTAAGTTAGATGGAAACAGAGAATCAGTCATTTGTTTTACAAAATGAAGGTGATTGTTGATCTTGACAGAAACAGTTTAAGGTGGAATACTAACTATAGAAACCTATTTAGAGTTGTATGTATTTTATAATGAGACATCTCAACACGATTTTGTGTTATTCCCCAGCTAGACAGATCTACCCAGGTGCTCTTTGGGTATAGTATAGGCAGATAGTGGATTTAATTGCCAAAGTTGAATTAGTAGCCAAATTTTATTAGTTAGATCACATAGTTGTGACAAGAGACGCTAATTTCACTACCATGATGATGCAAAGGTGATTCTGTTGTTACTCTCAGAATTTTACAATCCTAGTCCACTTGGTGCTCATATAGACACAAACATTTTAAAGAAAAATAATTTGTTGCCTCACTGAATTTTAAGGTCCATTCGGTTCTATATTTTTAAATTAATTCTTATTAATATTTCTTCATTAATATTCTATTTTATCTTTTTTAAAGTTAGTTCAGTTATTTACTAGTTCAACATGTATTTTATATTAAGATTTTCTTATAGTAATTAGAGTGACAAACTATGGCCTTAATTAAGCAAGTATTTTTTTTAAGTCTTGAATGAAATGATGAACTTCCATACCCCTAAAAATAACCTAGAAATTTATAACTTCATTTCTAAGAAAAGAAGTTAAATTGACTTCCTATAAACTACGTAGCTTTTGTGGTGAAATCAAGAGAAACGTGTAAAGGAAACAGATGTGTACACGTTACATCCTTATTTGGTTGCAAATAAATTCTGAAACTTTAATGAAAAGTGAAAGGTGAATTTCCCTATGACCTGGCCACATGAAGCAAGCTTGTTAAGCATATTGTCCACAACTGGTTTATCATACAGCCCCTTAGCATGGCCCATTATTAAAGTTCTCCCTTTTACCATCTTGTATAATTATATCATTCTACAATTACATGTTTGTAGGTAAAACAACTTATTTATGACACATGAATCTAAAATCACAGTGTAGACATCTAGGGCAGAAATCATAGCATTCATCTTTTCATCTCTTATGGTTCTTAACTTTTCTGATATTTATGGGAAAGCATGGGATACCAGTGCTTTGCAGCTGATAATCTGGATGAATAAAAGTGTTTCCTATTTTTTTCATCTTATTAATACTGGATGTGCTCTCTTACTTCTGTATGCTAGGTGCTCACTGGTTTCACCATTCAGTCACACTCACTTCAATACTCCTACCATTCAAACCAGTCAGTCATTTGGTCAATGGAAAAAAACACATTTATATGGATATATAGCCTCAGCTATGATAGCCATAATTATAAATTTTGTCTTCCCATCATCCTCCTTCCTACTTCTTTAAAAAATCATCTGCTCACATTATATGGTCTCTGAAGGTTGTCAGAGTATACCATTCCCTGGTGAAGTGATTAGTTTAAAAATGGGCAGAGGAAGCTGCTGATGAGTTAAATATGGGTCTCCATACTTTGACCTCAGTAAACGAAGCCATGTTTGCTTTTCTTTCATATGAGACATTTTCATGAGTTCTACAACTGTGGTAGGTATCATGCAAAATACTCATATCCATGTGTTTACTGAAGAGTCAAAATATTCTTTCTAATCATCTCCCAAAATTTTACATGCAAGAAATCTGGAAAGGCAACTATTGCCAAGATATATTTCTCTGCAGAGAAACTCTAATTGGTTCATTCTTTTGTAGTCCTGCTCCTAAGGAGTAAAAACTACATGTATCATCAAAAAAATTAATATATTAAGGATGAAACTTCACTTTTTTGCCAGGATGTGTCTGAAGTATTTCTTCAGACTGTGTTGTAGGCTAGGTTCTTTTGGAAACAGATTCTCAGATAGAATTTTGCATACAGGATATTATTTGGAGAAGTATCTCAAAATCAAAACCTGAGGAGGAGCTCATTCTGGCTGGACAGACAAAGGGAAACTTTAAACTGCGATTCAGTCCCAACAAAAGAGTTAGCTGACACCATGGGAAGCTTTGAAGCTGAGCAGCCCTTTAAATTCGCTCTGCTATAGGCAAGAGGTCCAGGTTTCTATAATCTCACATAAACCAATCATTTGATGCAACTGGTCCTGAGAGTGTGACTTTGAGAAGGAGGTACTCTTTGACTGAAAGCCATACTGTAGAGATTCAGCTCAAAGCCTACGGGTGCCAGCTACTAGCTGGTGAAGGAATGAGTGCTTCAGTACAGAGTAAAGATATACCATGGCACCTACTATAGGTGGAAAGTCACTTTCTAAATCAAAAGATTAAGACAAACATAGATAGATATAGCTAGCTAGCTAGCTAACTAGATAGCTAGATATATAGATGATAGATAGATAGAGATAGATAGATAGATGATAGATAGATAGATAGATGATAGATAGATAGATAGATAGATGATAGATAATATATATGAAGTTTTCTAGACCAGACACTCCACTTAGGGCAAGAACCATATATCCAAATGCCTTTTAAAAATACCCAGTTGAACCCCCAGAGGTTCCAGAATCTGAACTCATCATTTTGGTTGTCTCCTAAATCCAATCTTTATTCTCTATCTTATTTAAGGAATACTACCCACAGTTGTCTGAATCAAAACATGAGGACAACGCCTGACTCTCTCTCTTTGTATCCCCTTTCTTTGAATTCCCTCAGCCAATCATTCATAGGCTATATTTACTAATCATGTCCTTAATTCAACAGCAACATGCCATCACACTAGTCTTGCATACAATCATCTCTCTATGGTAGCAGTTCACACCAGCCCATGCTGTACTAGTAAGCCTGAGTGACTCTTCTAAAAATGAGTATTTAATCCCAGTTATTTCCCAAGTTTTAACACTGTACAGACTTCCCACTCTACTTATAATCATTCTAAATTATTTAACACACCTAGTTGGCCCTTTGTAATCTGGGTCTGTTTCTTGCTGTACTCTCCAGTCTGGCTTTATTCCAGCTTACTGAATTCCTTTCAGTTCTTCTGAACCATCCTTCCTCTCTTGTCTGAGACTTGTAATCTTTGCCCCTATGTAAAAAGCTCTTGTCTTGTCTTATTCACATCTCACTTATTTTTCACTTCATATATTAAAAGTTACTTTTTACATAGGCTACCCTGTCACTAGAGTTAATTCTCCAATATATGTCTCTATAGTTCCCTTTATGTTTCCTATCAAAAGTCTAAGCATATTTTATCACAATTACATGTTTAATTGTCTGGCCAGACATCAGCAGGAATGGTGGAGAAAAGACCTACAAAACATATCCCTTCTTTATCATCAGAAATAGTAACAAAAATTCTTAAAATCAACCTTGTCAAAATGCTGGAAATTAAAGATTTGCAAAAATATACAAGAATCTACTCAAGAAAACAGCTGAATCTCACTGTGAACAGTGATATCTGTGGAGTTTTGATTTGTTCTTTTCCCATCCCCTTCTTCTCAGCTTCACAGTAACCTTGAAAACGAACAGTCTTGCAACTACAATAGCTGTGAAAAACAGCAGCTTGACAGGAACTAGAGGGGGCAGAAAGAATTTGGAAGTCCTCAAAAGAAAAGTATCAGAGTAGTCATTATTTAAAGTATGTGGCATTTCCCTGGAAATTCCCACCTGTAGGGCATGTCTTTATTCAACATGAAATAGTCAAACAGAGCTTGCTCAGTGCAAAGTCTTTTCCCCAGGGGATTTGTCAAAAACCATCAACACCAATTACTGCTTATTGTTGCTGCCTGAGGTGGCAGTAACACTGGGGCAAAGGAAAGGTTGACCAAAAAAAATTTAAGAGGCAAATTTGAGGGTTAAAGTGTTCATGGGGGAGGGGAGGGCATTGAAAAGAACTAACATACTGTTAGAAATATAGACTGATAAGTGCACAGGTAGGGTTGTGCACATGCCCAAGAAAGACTAGAGAAGGCCCTAAACTCTTCCTTTTGGCTAACCTTAAGTCTCTGCAAAAGCAGAGACTAAGGCAAGGATTTAAAATTAATCATTTTAAATATTTTCAAAGGACTAAAGCAATCAGGTTCAAAGAAATAAAGAAAGTACATGGTGAGAACGATGTATCCACCCAACAGGAAATGTTAATAAAAACATAGAAATCATAAACAAAGAACCAGATAGAAATGCTGAAGTTGAAAATTGCAAAAAGTGAAATAAAAATTCACTGCATGGGCTTGATAATAAATTTGAGTTGGCTGAAGAACAAATCAGTTAACCTGAAGATAAAGTGATATATAAACCTGTGCCTAATGGGAGTCCCAGAAGACAACAGGGGGCATGGGTAATAAGAATATTTGAAAAAGTAACGGTCAAAAAATTTTCAAATTTAATGAAAAACATTATATATCCAACAGGCTCAATGAACTTCAAGTAGGATAAATTCAGAGACCTGCTAGTAGACACATTATAATCAAACTATCGAAAGCAATGACAAAGAGACAATCTTGAATACAGCAAAAGGGAAGTGACTTTAACATGCAGTTGATTCTTGAGATTAATGGTTGATTTCTCATTAGAAAGTATGTAGCCCAGAAAGCAGTGGAATGACATATTCAAAAGCCAAAGTGCTAAAAGGACTGTCAACTAAGAATTCTATATCCACGAAAACTATCTTTCAAAAATAAAGGAACATTCCCAGATAAATAAAAACTAAGATAATTAGATGCTATGAGATCCAATGTACAAGAATGTTGAAGAGAATCCTTCAGACTGAAAGGAAAGGACGCCATACAGTAACTTGAATTCACATGAAAAAATTAAGACCACTGGTAAAGGTAACTGTATGGGCAAATGTAGAACATTTAACAACAGAAGAATTATTTTCAAATGGACATGGAACATTCTCCAAATTAACCATGTTAGGTCAAAACAAGTTTTATTCAATTTAAAGTGACTAGAATCATATAAGGTATATTCTCTAATCACAACGGGATAAAATTAGAAATTCATAACAGGAAGAAATTTTGGAAATTCATAAATATGTAAAAAATAAATAACACTCTTAAATAACAATGGGTCAAAGAAGAAATCACATGAGAAATTAGAAAATACTTTGAGATGTATGAAAATAAATACACAACATAGCAAAACAAAAACTTATGGATTGCACTGAAAACAGCACTTAGAGGAAAATGTATTGCCATAAACACCTATATTAAAAAAAGAGACAGATCAAAACCAATAACCAGCCTTCCACACTAACAAACTAGAAATAGAACATTAAATTAAACCTAAAGCAAGAAGATTGAAGGAAATAATAAATTTTGAGAGAAAATAGGGAATAGAAAAACGCTATAGAAAATCAGTGATTTCAGAGGATTTTGTTAATCAGCAAAATTTTAAAACCTTAGGTAGAGAAGACAGAAGACTAAATTATTAATTGTCCTGCTTGCTAGACTTCATACTCCTTAAAAACATGGATATCACGGTTGTTTTGTCCAGTTCCCTATTTCCAGTAACCATTGTTTGGCACATAGTAAGTAACCATTAAATATTTGTTAAGTGACTGAATGAAAAAATGAATGAGTGCAACCCAATTAAATATCAATGACTTCCCTAAGTTCATGCATTGGTAGCAGTCTTCCAGTTGCATCATTTTATGATTTCCAACCCAGGGCTCTATCAGTTATATCACAAGATGTCAAGCCTCTCCATTTCAAGCTTTTACTACTGAAGTGAACTAGCTGCATTTTGTTTACTTTTTATCTGATCTTACTACCCCCCAAACTTCTCTACATACTATCATAGAAAACCTTTATGTTTTTGGACAATAGTGCTTTAAATTGTTTTCAGGTTACCTGATATAGCTCTGGGAGTAAGGGGTTCCCTGCCTGGGGCAAGTTCACTATGAATGCTGTGAAACTGAAGGACAAAGGAAAGAGCAGGTTGGGTTAAAGGGTTTTATTGATCAAAGTTCAGTCTCTCATTCACATTCCCTTGGTGGGCTCCCAAGTCCTTCTTCTCTGGTCCCCACTAGCAAACCAGCTCTGTCCCCTGCAGCCATGGTGAGCGCTCTCTGCCTCTGCCCACCCCTGCCAGCAGGAACTTCTTATGTGTGTCCCTGGTAACTGATGGGCACCAGATCAATTAGGCACCAGAAACATAGAGGAGAAGAGAATGACCGTTTTCTCTTCACCCTTTACCCCGGATCAAACAGAGGCTCTGCCACAGTAAACATTCATTGGTATGTAAATTTCCAGGAGGAAATTCTGGAAATTCTGGGTGAAAACTTCCATTTACCTCACACCTGATGTGGTTTTAAGTTTCCTGTTAGGAGAATGAGATAAATGTGAACTAGGGACATAAAGTTGC
The DNA here is from genome assembly GCA_032199065.1 of Smutsia gigantea. NCBI lineage: Eukaryota > Metazoa > Chordata > Mammalia > Pholidota > Manidae > Smutsia > Smutsia gigantea. The sequence continues at coordinate 235,337 of JAVSCE010016365.1, forward strand.
AGAGCTAGAATGTGAAGGTCATAACAGAGATTTCTTTTGGACAAATCTGTTTCAATAATTGTTGCAGTTTGTTACAATTTCCTATCCAGTAGGCAATTACTCCATCTTTCCTAATAGGAATTAGAGTCTATTCAAGCATTCACTCTCTTCTACATGACCTTGGTGTTTTAGAGGATTAGTAGATGCAATCCTTGAACTCAAAAGTGAATCCTAATTGGTCCTGATAATCATAGTAATATCAATTATTGTCAGCACCTGGGTTATAAGAGACCAAGGAATATAAAAGCTAACATTTGTTGAGTACCAACTTTCAACCATGTTTTACATATATTAACTAACTGAACTTTTGCAACTACTTTATATAAGTACATTTGCATTTTAAGGTTAATTAAAATGAAAGACAGTTCAAATAACTTGAATTATTTTAGACTTGACAATCCCTCATAAAGAGGAACTAGATAGATTATTTAGAATAGTCTTTCTCAAAGATATGTTACACCTGGGCTAGAACACTGAAATTACTAAAGCCTATGGTTCATGTGTGAAGAATCTAAAAGGTCAAACTTTAGTAATTAAAATATGAGCTAGCTCCTGGCAGGAAAAAGAATAGGAAACAGTAGGACTAAGAAAAGAAATTTTTTCAAAGATATGGCAATAATGATGGCCTGAATGACATAACATTAATTTATTTCTGCCCTCAATTTCTACCCACTTCCTTCTACTCCTCTGAGAAATGTCTCCTACTACTGTAACCTGAAATTATTTATTTCCTACCAATAGGAGTTTTTTTTAAAAGAACCATTCATTTGATCAAGTATGAAATTAAACCATGTTTCTATCATTGTGCTACCTATTATTTCAATCTTTATTGTATTTAACTGTGTGAGTTTATTTCTCCTGCTTCAATTGTCAAGTCTTAGAAGACCATAACTAGAGTACAAATTTCTCTGGAACCTCTATAATACATCCACTATAAATGAAAAGTATTTGTTCAATGGAATAATTTTTTGAATTAATGTCATATTAGTGTATAAGATAAATGAAGCACTGCTCTCTATAGATAAGGGAAAATTCAATATAGTTCTTCTCATAATAACTGTTCTACTGCCATGAGTTTATAAAAACAAGAAAAATAACTATAAATCCCAATTTTTTAGACTGCTGGTGCTTCTGCTTTATTTTTTCTATTAGATCTGGACAATTATTTTACCTACAAAAGTTAATGTGCCTTTTTCTTGAGTTTTCCAGCATCCTACCTCTTTGTCATAGTTTTTTGTTCCAGAAGAGCTTTAATCTTGAAAATATGTTCATGAAAAAAAAAGAGATTTCAATTGCACTAATCACATTTGCTTTGCCTCTTATTTAACAGTCTTTGTTGTATTTTTCCTAATAGTAGAAATTAGCAGTTTTGAGTTAATCTGATTAAAATTTCCTTGTAAGCAGAGTTCATGTTTATTCTGACTAGTCCATTGTCTTTATGATAAATCTTCTGACAGTTATCCATACTTCATAGATTGTCAACTTAAAACATTAGAATTCTTAAAGTAATTTTTGATCTTAAAAAATGCTTGGTTTTAAAATCTACTATAAAGTTTGTATTCATGGTCCTTAAACAATTTGATTGTATAATAAATTTCTAGTTTATTTTATTTCACTGGTTTGAGGGAAGAAATCTTGTATAGAACTGTGGCAACAGTGACAAGCAGTATGTAAAGCAACCATTAAAAATATGGGTTCAACTGTCATATTGTTTAATGGTAAAATATACTTCAAATGAGCAAATGATATATTTATTTGAGGGAAAAGCCTGTTATGTTGTTTCTGCAATATTCTCAATATTAATAGAGCTGGCTAAATGGATTAATTTTTAAATATTGAGTTAAATGTGATTAATGAAAAGTAGCTTTTGTTCTTTTAATATTTCTCTTTCCCTCTCACTCATTTTTGTTCCCTTACAATTACTTCTTTTTCATAAGAACTGCTCTTAGTCATAGATTTATGTCATGTAACTGAACTATTTCTCTAGAAACAGATATCTAACACATTTGAAAGGAAAGATGTTATGTAAAAGAATTAGGAAGATAAGGCATTCATAGGAATAAGAAATGTTATATGTAATGTAGAACAATATGAAAAAAGTGAAGTGAAAAAAGCAGGTAAAATCATTAGTTAAGTAGAGGCTTCATGAGACAAGAAACAAAAATTATAGACTTAACAATAAAGGAAAATTAGTTTTAAAGTGCTTTTAAAAAGCAGTCAAATAAAGTTCAAGTTAAATATAGTGAGCAATACTATATCCATGAGCCATAGTTGTCAGATGTGTTCACTTTCTAAATGATTTCATATGGGTATAATTCTGTGCTTTTGTACAAAAAAATACAGTAGGAGAAAGTGGAGAGGTTGATTATTCCCACAGCAAGAAACTTTTAATTTATGTTTCTGCAACTAAATCATATGAAACTATCACATACTTCTTTTGTCATAAATATGTTAGGGTAATATTGTATAAATATTACATGTTACAATAATATTAGATAAATACTGAATAAATAACACTGGATAAATATTACAATAATATTAAATCTTTATCCGTTTCCTTTGTACATGTAGGTCTACAGTCCACTAAGAATTTATTCGTGTATGATGTCACAAGGGTCAAGGAATTTTTTTTCTTTCCTCAAATGGACATCCCATGTCTCAGAACACTTATTGGAAAGAGCAGCAGCTTGTCATACTCTGCTGTATCATTTGTGTTATAAAGTCATATTCACGTAGGAGTCGGTATGTCTCTGGTCTCTCTATTCTGTTAATTAATTGAATTGTCGTCTGTGGTATGAGATTGCACACTCTAAATTACCATAGGCTTATAACCACTGATGACCAGTAGAGTGAATCTTCCAATCTTGTCTTTTGTTAAGAATTTCTGGATCACTTTCAGACTTTTAAAGAATGATGTAAACTTAGTATCAGCTTGTCAACTTTCATTAAAAAATTAATCTGTTAAGGCTTGTGAGTGAAATTGCAATGAACTTAAAAGTCAGTTTGAAAGAACTGGCAAACCTATCATATTTACTTCTCTAATCCTTAAACATGATGTGTGTTTATTTGTATCAATATTTCATAGTTACATGTCTTTTGTTAGGTTTATTCCTTAAACTGGATTTTTGATAGAGTTGAAGTGTTTCTTTGGTTTTCTTTTTTCTTTGTTTAAAAATTTTATTCAATTTATTTAAACTAAAAAAAACATTAAAAGAGCCCATTCATTTCTCCACCCCCTACACTATGCCTCTGGCAACCACTGATCTGTTCTCCATAAGTGAGAGCATATGGTATTTACCTTATTTGTCCTTCTCTGTCTGACTTATTGTTCATTCAGCATAATGCCCTTGAGGTCCATCCATGTTGTCTCAAATGGCAAGATTTGGATAATTTCCATTTTGTATATATATATATACACATACACACATATACATATGTAGGTAGATAGATAGATTGATTGATTGATAGATAGATAGATAGATATAGATAAATCAGTTTCTTTATCCATTCATAACCATTGTTGGATACAGGTTGTTTCCTTATATCAATTATTTTAAAAATTGCTGCAATGAACATGGGTGTATATATCTTTTTGAATTAGTGCTTTCACTTTTTGCAAATTAACACCCAAAAGTAGAATTGATGAATCACATAATAGTTCTATTTCTAATTTTTTGAGCTTCCTCCATACTGTTCTCCAGTGTCTGCACCAATACATGCCCACCAACAGTGCACAAGGGTTCTCTTTTCTCCACATCCCTGCCAACACTTATTTCTTTTCTTTATGAAATAGCCATTCTAACAGATATGTGGGGATATCTCATTACAGTTTTGATTTGTATCTCTCTGATGTTTAATGATGTTAAGCATCTTGTCATGTACTTATTGGCCATCTGTATGTCTTCTTTAGAAAAATGTCTATGCAGATCTTCTGCCCATTTAAAAAAATTGGATTGCTTGTATATTTTGCAATTGAGTTGTATGATTTCTTTATATATTTTGGATATTACCCCTAATCAGATTTTTGATTTGCAATTACTGTCTCCCATTCAGTAGGTTGCCTTTTCATTTGTTGATGGTTTCCTTTGCTGTGATTTTTAGTTTGATATAGTCTGCTTGTTTATTTTTGCTTTTGTTGCTTTTGCTTTTGATTGTCAGATTCTAAAAATCATCACCAACATCTATGTCAAGGTTTCTTTTAGAAGTTTTATGGTTTCAGGACTAATATTCAAATCTTTAATCCATTTTGAGTTAATTTTTGTGTATGGTGTAAGATAGTGGTCCAGTTTCATTCTTTTGCACTTGGCTGTCCAATTTTCCCAGCACCATTTACTGAACAGACTATCCTTTCCCCATTGTATATTCTTGGCTTCTTTGTCATAAATTCACCATATATTCATGGGTTTATTTCTAGGCTCTCTATTTTCCTCCATTAGTCCATGTGTCCATTTTTTTTGCCAAAGGTTTAAGACAACTACCATACAAATACTCTAAGAAGTGATTATGGACACATAATGAATAAACAGAGTATCTCACTTATCAATGAATACATAGAATGTCTCAGCAAATAAGTATAACTTATAAAGAAGAACCAAATGGAAATTTAGAACTGAATATTATAATAACCAAGAAAAATGTTTAATAAATGCATAGGCTCAACAGCAGAATGGCTCAAGGAACAGAAGTATAAATCAGTGAACTCAATAATAGAAAAAATAGAAATTAATCAGACTGAACAACAGAGAGTAAATATATTAGAAAAAAATGAAGAAAGACTCATAGATATGTGGGGCTGTAACAAAAGATCCAACATCCATATCATTGGAGTTCCAGAGGAGAAAACAAAGGGTGGAGCTGAAAAAAATATTCTAAGACTCAAGGTTGAAATTTTTTCAAATTCAGCAAAAGACATAAACTTTCATATTCAAGAATCTAAGCAAACCCTTAAAAAGGCAAATATGAAAAAATACATGGCAACAGACATCATAGTCAAATTTCTGAAAACTAAAGACCAACACAATTTTGAAAACAATGAGATAGAAACAAAACATTACCTACAGGATGAAAACAAATTAAAATGACAGGATCTCTCATGAGAAACCATGGACAGTAGATGGAAATGTCATTACATTTTTCTTTATTTTTAACTGAAGTATAGTTGATATAAAATGTTATATTAATTTTAAGTGTGCAACACCTTGGTTCAACAGTTACGCATATTATTAAATCCTCCCCAAATTAGTAAAGCTAATAATTGTCAACATAGGAAGATGTTTCTGAATCATTGACTGTATTTCCATGCTTAACTACTATCCTTGTGACCAATGTATATTATGATAGACAGTTTTTGTGCCCCTTTATCGTCTTCAATCTCATCCCCACCCACCCCAACTCCTCGCCCATGGTAACCACCAGTCACTTCTCAGTGTCTGTAAGTCTACTGCTGTTTGGATCACTATGCTTTGCTTTCTATTTATACTCCACAAATAAGTGAAGTCACATGGTATTTGTCTTTCTCCACCTGGTTTATTTCACTGAGCATAATACCCTCTAGCTCCATCCATGTTGTTGCAAATGATAGGAATTGTTTTCTTATGGCTGAATAATATTCCATTGTGTATATGTACCACCTCTTCTTTATCCATTCATCTACTGGTGGACACTTAGGTTGCTTCCATTTCTTGGCTATTGTAAATAGTGCTGTGATAAACATAGGGGTGCATCTGTCTTTTTTAAACTGGGCTGCTGCCTTCTTAGGGTAAATTCCTAGGAGTGGAATTCCTGGGTCAAATGGTATTTCTATTTTTAGTTTTTTAAGGAACCTCCATACTGCTTTCCACAATGGTTGAGCTAATTTACATCTCCAACAGCAGTGTAGGAGGGTTCCCTTTTCTCCACATCCTCACCAACTTTGTTGTTGTTTGTCTTTTGGATGGTGGCCATCCTAACTGGTGTGAGGTGATATCTCATTGTGGTTTTAATTTGCATTTCTCTGATGATTAGTGATGTGGAGCATCTTTTCATGTGCCTGTTGGCAGTCTGAATTTCTTCTTTGGAGAAGTGTCTGTTCAGCTCCTCTGTCCATTTTTTAATTGGATTATTTGCTTTTTGTTTGTTGAGGTGCATGAGCTCTTTATATAATTTGGATGTCAACCCCTTAGTGGATATGTCATTTATGAATATATTCACCCATAATATGGGATTTTTTTTTGTTCTATTGATGGTGTCCTTTGCTGTACAGAAGCTTTTTAGATTGATATAGTCTCACTTGTTCATTTTTGCTTTTGTTTCCCTTGCCCAAGGAGATGTATTCATGAAGAAGTTGCTCATGTTTATATTCAAGAGATTTTTGCCTAAGCTTTTTTCTAAGAGTTTTATGGTTTCATGACTTACATTCAGGTCTTTGATCCATTTTGAGTTTACTTTTGTGTATGGGGTTAGACAATAGTCCAGTTTCATTCTCTTACGTGTAGCTGTCCAAATTTGCCAACACCAGCTGTTGAAGAGGCTGTCATTTCCCCATTGTATATCCATGGCTCCTTTATCATATATTAATTGACCATATAGGCTTGGGTTAATCTCTGGACTCACCATTCTGTTCCACTGGTCTACAGATATGTTCTGCCAGTACCAAATTGTCTTGATTACTATAGCTTTGTAGTAGAGCTTGAAGTTGGGAAGCGAGATCCCCCCTATTTTATTCTTCCTTCTCAGGATTGCTTTGGCTACTTGGGTTCTGTTGTGGTTCCATATGAATTTTAGAACTATTTGTTCAAGTTTATTGAAGAATGCTGTAAGTATTTGATAGGGATTGCATTGAATTTGTAGATTGCTTTAGCAGGATGGCCATTTAGACAATATTAATTCTTCCTAGCCAAGAGCATGGGATGAATTTCCATTTATTAGTGTCCTCTTTAATTTCTCTTAAGAGTGTCTTATAGTTTTCAGGGTATAGTTCTTTCACTTCCTTGGTTAGGTTTATTCTTAGGTATTTTATTCTTTTTGATGCAATTGTGAATGGAATTGTTTTCCTGATTTCTCTTTCTGCTAGTTCATCATTAGTGTACAGGAATGCAACAGATTTCTGTGTATTAATTTTGTATCCTGCAACTTTGCTGAATTCAGATATTAGTTCCAGTAGTTTTGGAGTGGATTCTTTAGGGTTTTTTAATGTACAATATCATGTCATCTAAAACAATGATGGTTAAACTTCTTCCTTACCAATCTGGATGCCTTTTATTTCTTTGTGTTATGTGATTGCTGTGGCTAGGACCTCCAGAAGTATGTTGAATAAAACTGGGGAGAGTAGGCATCCTTGTCTTGTTCCCAATCTAAGGGGAAAAGTTTTCAGCTTCTTGCTGTTAAGTATGATGTTGGCTGTGTGTTTGGCATATATGGCCTTTATTATGTTGAGGACCTTGCCCTCTATACACATTTTGTTGATAATTTTTATCATGAATGGATGTTGAATTTTGTCAGATGCTTTCTCAGCCTCTATGGAGATGATCATGTGGTTTTTGTCCTTCGTTTTTTTGACATGGTGGATGATGTTGATGGATTTTGAATGTTGTACCATCCTTGCATCCCTGGGATGAATCCCACTTGATCATGGTGTATGATCCTCTGTATGTATTTTTTAATTCAGTTTGCTGATATTTTGTTGAGTGTTTTTGCGTCCATGTTCATAAGGGATATTGGTCTGTAGTTTTCTTTTTTTGTTGTGTCTTTGCCTGGTTTTTGTATTAGAGTGATGGTGGCTTCATAGAATGAGTTTGGAAGTATTCCCTCTTCTTCTATTTTTTGGAAAACTTTAAGGAGAATCGGTATTATGTCTTCTCTAAATGTCTGATAAAATTCAGGGGTGAATCCATCTGGGCAAGGAGTTTTGTTCTTGGGTAGTTTTTTGATTACCAATTCAATTTTGTTGCTGGTAATTGGTCTGTTTAGATTTACTGTTTCTTCCTTGGTCAGTCTTGGAACGTTTTATTTTTCTAGAAAGTTGTCCATTTCTTCCAGGTTATACAGTTTGTTAGCATATATATTTTCATAGTCTTCTCTAATAATTCTTTGTATTTCTGTGGTGTCCGTTATGATTTTTCCTTTCCCATTTCTGATTCTGTTTATGTGTGTAGATTCTCTTTTTCTCTTAATAAATCTGGGTAGAAGTTTATCTATTTTGTTTATTTTCTCAAAGAACCAGCTCTTGGTTTCATTGATTTTTTTCAATTGCTTTATTCTTCTCAATTTTATTGATTTCTTCTCTCATCTTTATTATGTCCCACCTTCTACTAACTTTGGGTCACATTTGTTCTTCTTTTTCTAGTTTCGTTAATTGTGAGTTTAGACTGTTCATAAGGGATTGTTTTTCTTTCCTGAGGTAGGCCTATTCTGCAATATACTTTCCCCTTAGCACGGCCTCTGCTGCATCCCATAGATTTTGCCGTGTTGGATTATTGTTGTCATTTGTCTCCATATATCTGTTGATCTGTGTTTTTGTTTGGTCATAGATCCATTGGTTATTTAGGAGCATGTAGTGAAGTCTCCATGTGTTTGTGGGATTTTTCATTTTCTTTGCATTATTTATTTGTAGTTTTATACCTTTGTGGGCTGATAAATTGGTTGGTTCAATATCAATCTTTTTTAGCTTACCGAGGCTCTTTTTGTGGCCTAGTATATGATCTATTTTTGAAAATGTTCCATGTGCACTTGAAAACACTGTGTATTCTGCTGATTTGGGGTGTAGAGTTCTGTAGATGTCTCTTAGGTCCATCTGTTCTATTGTGTTGTTCAGTGCCTCTGTCTCCTTTCTTATTTGGTTGATCTGTCCTTTAGAGTGAGTGGAGTGTTGAAAACTCCTCGAATCAATGCACTGCATTCTATTTCCCCTTTTAATTCTGTTAGTATTTGTTTCACATATGTAGGTCCTACTATGTTGGGGAAATAGATATTTATAATGGTTATATCTTCTTGTTGGATTGACCCTTTTATCATTATGTAATGTCCTTCTTTGTCTCTTGTGACTTTCTTTGTTTTGAAGGCTATTTTGTCTGATACAAGTACTGCAACTCCTGCTTTTTTCTCCCTATTAGTTGAATGAAATATCTTTTCCATCCCTTCACTTTTAGTCTGTATATGTCTTTGGGTTTGAGGTGAGTCTCTTGTAGGCAGCATATAGATTGGTCTGGCTGTTTTATCCATTCTATTGCTCTGTATATTTTGATTGGTGCATTCATTCCATTTACATTTACGGTGATTATCAATAGGTATGTACTTATTGCCATTGCAGGCTTTGGATTCATGGTTGCCAAAGGCTCAAGGGTAGCTTCTTTATTATCTAACTGTCTAATTTAACTAACTTATTATGTTATTATAAACACAGTCTGATGATTCTTTATTTCTCTCCTTTCTTTTTCTTCCTCCTCCACTCTATATGTTAGGTGTTTTATTCTGTACTCTTTTGTGTTTCTCTTGACTGCTTTTGTGGATAGCTGATTTTTATTTTGCATTTAGTTGGTATTTGGTTGGTCTACTTTCTTTGCTGTGGTTTTATTTTCTCTGGTGACATCTGTTTAGCCGTAGGAGCACTTCCATTTAGAGCAGTCCCTTTAAAATACATTGTAAAGGTGGTTTGTGGGAGTTAAATTCCCTCCATTTTTGCTTATCTGGGAATTGTTTAATCCCTCCTTCAAATTTAAATGATAAATTTGCTGGATACAGTGTTCTTGGTTTGAGGCCCTTCTGTTTCATTGCATTAAATATATCATGCCATTCTCTTCTGGCCTGTAAGGTTTCTGCTGAGAAGTCTGATGATAGCCTAATGGGTTTTTATTTGTAGGTGATCTTTTTTCTCTCTCTGGCTTGTTTAATACTCTGTCCTTGCCTTTGATCTTTGTTCTTGTAATTATTATATGTCTTGGTGTCCTCCTTGGGTCCCTTGTGTTGGGAGATCTTCGACTTCCATGGTCTCAGAGACTATTTCCTTCCCCAGATTGGGGAAGTTTTCAGCAATTATTTCTTCAAAGACACACTTTCCATCACTTTTTCTCTCTTCTTCTTCTGATACCTCAATAATGCAAATATTGTTCCATTTGGATGGTGACACAGTTCTCTTAATATTCTTTTATTCCTGGAGATCCTGTTATCTCTCTCTGCCTCAGCTTCTCTGTTTTCCTGTTCTCTGATTTCTATTCCATTAACAGTCTCTTCCACCTCATCCAGTCTGCTCTTAAATACTTCCATTGTTTGTTTCATTTATGTTATCTCCCTCCGGATTTCATCCCTTAGCTCTTGCATATTTCTCTGTAGCTCCATCAGCATGCTTTTGACTTTATTTTGTATTCTTTTTCAGGAGATTGGTGATTTTTGGATTCACCAGGCTATCTTTCTGGTGTTTGAGGGATTTTGGACTGAACAAGGTTCTTCTGCCTTTTCATGGCAATAGAAGTGATCACCCATGAGTGGTGCATGTCAGCTGGGAGAACAAAGTCCCTTCCTGCTTGTTGGTCACCTTCCCCTTCTCCACTGCCTGTGCCAGGCAACCACACACAGGGAGCAGCCTCTGAGTTAATCCCCTGGGCCTCCGTGGGCGGGGCGGCCCTCGGGATGGCCCAGGGCACTGGCGGTGGTTGAAGGCAAGCAACAAGTGTCCGCTGCAAGAACAGAGCCCCTTTGTGCCTTCTTGATTGTGCGCTGGTTTCTACTGTCTGTGCCATGCAGCTGTGTGCAGGGGACAGCCTCTAGGTCTGGCCCGGTTAGCTGCCCCCTGGGAGAAGACTCTGTGCGGTTTCTGTGGACTGGGCTGCTCCCTGGCTGCTCCACAGCAATGGCGGGTCAGCCGGTTTGCTTGCAGTGCCGGCGGGGGAATGACCGGCAGACTGCTTATCACAGTGAGGGGGTTCAGAGCTGCATTGCCTCCCAGGGTATTAGGGCAGGGAATCTGAAGTTCCTTAAAGTTCCCAGCCTGCTGGACTGAGTGTCCAGGACGATTTTGCCCACCTGTTAAACCCTGGTCCCTTTAAGACTTTTAAAACACCCGCTTTTCTTTTGTCCCAGGGTAGCCTGCTGTGGGACCTGTTGGCAGTCTTAGTCTTGGATTTTGTTTTTCCGTTCCTCTAATATCCCATACACCATGCAGTGTGTGCCTGTGTTTCCAGTGCAGATTACCAGGGCTGGTTATTTAGCAGTCCTGTGCTTCCACTCTCTTACCACTCTGATTCTTTTCCTCCCGCCAGTGAGCTGGGGTGGAGGGAGTGCTCGGGTCCCACCAGGTCACAGCTTTGTATCTTACACTTTTCCATGAGAGGTTGAGTTCTCACAGATGTAGATGTAGCCTGGCTGTTGTACTGGATCTTCTGGTCTTTCTTTAAGGAATAGTTGTATTTGCTGTATTTTCAAAATATATATGGTTTTGGGAGGAGATTTCCACCACCCTACTCATGCTGCCATCTTGATAATCCCCCTCTGCGTATGTCTTTTTGAATCAGGGATTTTGTTTTCTTCAGGTAAATTCCTAGAAGTGGAATTACTGGGTGGAATGGTATTTCTATTTTTAGTTTTTTTAGGAACCTCCACACTGCTTTCCACAGTGGCTACACAGCAGTTAACATTCCCAACAGTGTAGGAGCATTCCCATTTCTCTGCATCCTTGCCAGCATTTATTTCTTGTCTTTTGGATGTTGGCCATCCTAGCTGGTGTAAGGTGGTATCTCACTGTGGTTTTGATTTCCATTTCCCTGATGATTAGCAATACGGAGCAGCTTTTCAGGTTCCTGCTGGCCATTTGTATTTCATCTTTGTAGAAATGTCTGTTCAGGTCCTCAACCCTTTTTTTAATTGGGTTACTTGTTTTTTTTTTGGTGTTGAGGTGTATGAGCTGTTTATATATTTTGGTATTTAACCCTTTTTCTGATAAATCACTTACAAATATATTCTCCCATACTGTAGGTTACCTTTTTGTTCTGTTGATGGTATCCTTTACTGTACAGAAGCTTTTCTGTTTGATGTAGTCCTACTTATTCATCTTTTGTTTCCCTTTCCCAAGGAGATGTGTTGGGTAAAAAATTGCTCATACTTATGTTCAAGAGATTTTTGCTTGTTTTCTTCTAAGAGTTTTATATTTAATCCATTTCAATTTTACTTTTGTGTATGGAGTTAGGAATAATCCAGTTTCTTTCTCTTGCATGTAGCTTTCCAGTTTTCCCAACACCAGTTTTTGAGGAGGCTGTCTTTTCCCCATTTTATATTCATGGTTCCTTTATTGTATATTAATTAACAATATATGTGTGGGTTTATATCTGAGCTTTCTATTCTGTTCCATTAATCTATGGGTTTGTTCTTGTGCCAGTACCATATTGTTTTAATTTCTGCAGCCTTGTAAGTACAGCTTGAAGACAGGGAATATAATCCCCTCAGCTTGTTCTTCTTTCTCAGGATTGCTTTGGCTATTCAGGGCCTTTGTGTTTCCATACAAAATTTAGAATTCTTTTTTCTAGTTCATTGAAAAATGCTTTTGGTATTTTGATAGGAATCACACTGAATCTAGAAATTGCTTTGGGTTGGATGGCCATTTTGATAATATTAATTCTTCCTATCCATGAGCATGGGATAGATTTCCACTTATTTGTGTCTAATTTCTCTTTTTAGGGTCTTATAGTTTTCAGAGTATAGGTCTTCCACTTCCTCGGTTAGGTTTATTCCTATGTATTTTATTCTTTTTAATGCAATTGTAAACGGAATTGTTTTCTGATTTCTCTTTCTACTAGTTCATTGTTAGTATATAGGAATGCAACAGATTTCTGTGTATTAATTTTGTATCCTGCAACTTTGCTGAATTCAGTTAATAGTTCTAACAGTTTTTTGGTGGAGTTATTAGGGTTTTCTATGTATAATATGTCATCTGCAAACAGTAACAGTTTAATTTCTTCTTTACCAATTTGGATTCCTTTTTTCTCTTTGTTGTCTGATTGCCATGGCTAGGACTTCTAGTACTATGTTGATAAAAGTGGTGAGAGTGGACATCCTGTCCTGTTCCTGATCTTAGAGGAAAAGGTTTCAGCTTTTCTCAATTAAGTATGATATTGCCTGTGGGTTTGTCATATATGGCCTTTATTATGTTGAGGTTATGTACCTGCTATGCACATTTTGTTGGGAGTTTTTATCATGAACGGATGTTGAATTTTGCTAAATGCTTTTTCAGCATCTATTAAGATGATCATGTGGTTTTTATCCTTCTTTTTGGTAATGTGGTGTATGATATTGATTGATTAATGAATGTTATACCATCGTTGCATCCCTGGAATAAATCTCACTTGGTTATAATGAATGATTGTTTTGATATATTTTTTAATTTGATTTGCTTATATTTCACTGATGATTTTTGTATCTATGTTCATCAGGGATATTGGTCTATAATCTTTTTTTTGTGTTGTCTTTGCCTGGTTTTGGTATTAGAGTGATCCTGCTCTCATAGAATGAGTTTGGAAGTATTCCCTGTTCTTTTATTTTTTGAAATAGTTAAAGAAGTATGGTTATTAACTCTTATTTGAATGTTTGGTAGAATTCACCTGTGAAGCCATCTGGTTCTGACTAGATTTTTGTTTGTTGGAGGTGTTTTGATTATCAACTCAATTTCATTTCTGGTGATTACTCTGTTCAGATTTTCTGTTTCTTACTGGGTCAATTTTGGAAGGTTGTATTCTTCCAGGAATTTTCCATTTCTCCTAATATTTCCTGTTGATTGGTGCCATCCATAGTTCATAGTATTCTCTAATAATTCTTTGCTTCTGTGGTATCTGTTGTGACTATTCTTTCTGCATTTCTGTATTTGTTTTTTTGTGTACTCTCTTTCTTCTTGATTATTCTCACTATGGGTTTATTTTATTTTTCTTAAAGAACCAGCTCTTAGTTTCATTAATTTTTCTATTGTTTTATTCTTGTCTATTTTATTTATTTTTCCCCTGATCCTAATTATGTCCCTCCTCCTACTAATTTTGAGATTAATTTGTTCTCCTTTTTCTAGTTTCTTTAATTGTGAGTTTAGACTGTTTACTTGGGATTGTTCTAGTTTCTTGGGGTAGGCTTGTATTGCTATGTATTTCCCTCAGAACAGCTTTTGTGGCATATCACAAAAAATGGAATGTTGTCTTTTTGTTTCACTTGTTTCTATGTATTATTTGATTTCTGTTTTAATTTGTTCATTGATCCATTGATTATTTAGAAGCATGTTGTTTAGCCTCCATGTATTTATAGTGTGTTTTTTTTGTTTACTTTGTGTAATTCATTTTGAGTCTTATACCATTATGGTCTGAGAAGATACTTGATACAATTTTTAATATTTTTTCATTCATTGAGGCTCTTTTTTTGGCCTAGTATGTGATCTATTCTGGAAAAAGTTCCACACACACTTGAGAAAAATATATATCCTGCTGCTTTTGAGTGTATTGTTCTGTAGATGTCTGTTAAGTCCATCTGATCTAATGTATTGTTCAGTGCCTCTGTTTCCTCATGTATTTTCTGTCTCGTTGATCTGTCTAATGATGTGAGTGGTGTGTTAAAGTCTACAATGAATGTGTTGCAATCTATTTCCCTCTTTAATTCTGTTAGTATTTGTTTTACATATTTAGGTGCTGTGTTGGGTGCATAGATATTTATAATAGTTATATCCTCTTGTTGGACTGACCCCTTTATCATTATGTAATGTCCTTCTTTGTCAGTTGTTACTTTTTTTATTTTGAAATCTATTTTTTCTAAGTACTTCTACTCCTGATTTTTTCTTTTTTTTTTTTCTTGCATGAAGTATCTTTTTCCATCCCTTCACTTTTAGTCTGTGTATGTCTTTGGGTCTGAAATGAGTCTCCTGTAGACAGCTTATAGATGGGTCTTGTTTCTTTATCCATTATGCAACCCTTTGTCTTTTGATTGGTGCATTCAGCCCACTTACATTTAAGGTAATTATTGAATAGTATGTGTTTATTGCCATTTTATTAATTGTTTTCTGGCTGTTTTTATAGCTCCTCTCTGTCTTCCCCTCTTATACTTTCTCTTGTTATTTGACAGTTTTCCTTAGTATTGTGACTGGATTCCTCTTTTTAAATTTTTTGTGTATCTATTATATGCTTTAGGTTTGTGGTTACCAAAGGTTCAAGGATAGCTTCCTGACTATGTAACAGTTTATATTAAGTTGATGGTTGTTCTATTTCAAATTTAATCTAAAAGTACTTTTTTCTTCCTCCTCCACACTTTATGTATTAGATGTCATAATCTGCAATTTTTTGTGTATTCATTGGTTGATTTTGTGTATAGTTGGTTTTGCTACTTTTGTTTTCATTTCATATTGCTTGGTAATTAATTGGTTTACTACCTTTACTGTGGGTTTATTTTCACTGGTAAAACTATTTAGCCTTAGGAATATTTCCATCTACAGCAGTCTCTTTAGCAGACCTCCCATTGCTGGCAAGTCTTTGAAACTGCTACCTCTTCTTTGGGTCTTAGTGGGACCAGCAAAGCAAGCCTGTCCTCCACAAGCATCTGGAGTCTCAGCCTCCCAAAGTGTTCCAACTGTCCTGGTGTTATGACCTGCTAATCACCAGAAACCAGTGCAATATGTTCTTGTGCTCCAGGATAAGATCTCCAGGGCCAGGTGTGCAGAGTTCCTGAGTGCCTGTCCCCTCCCCACTCTGTTCCTCTTCCTCCCACCTGTGGGCTAGGATGGGGGAAGGGCTTGGATCCTACTTGATCACAGCTCTGCCACTTTACCCTTGTTGGTGTGAGCTTCTTTTCTTCCCAAGGTGTAGGTGGTCTGTTCTGAGTCTTCAGGTCATTTTCAGGTTTAGGTGTATTTGTTGTAGTTGCTTTCTTGGTTTGTGGGAGGAGGTTTCCACCTTGCCTTCCTACTGTGTCATCATTTTTTATGTCCTCATTTCTTAAGTTGAAATAAAAAACTGCAGGTTCAGAATCCTATACCTTGTGAAATTATCCCTCAGGAATGAAAAGGAAATCTAGAAATGCTGTGTTGAAGGTAAACTAAGAGAGTTTTCACCAACAGACTCACCCTAAAAGAATAGTTAAAGGAAGTTCTCTAAATGAAAAGGGAACACTTTCATAAGGAATATTTGAAGAAAGAACAGAGCAAGAGCAAAAATATGGGTAAATGCAATACACTTGACTTCTCTTGAGTTTCCCAGATCATTTGATGGTTGGTTTAGTACACTAAATGTTTATAGAGGAAATATTTAAGGGACTTATATTTACATAGGGGAGGACAAAGAGATATAAAGAGATATAGAGAGATGTAAGATTTCTATACCTCACTCAAACTGGTAAAATATCAACACCAACAAATTATAAGTTATGTATATATGATGTAGTACCTAGAGCAATCACAGAAAAGTTATACAAAGACATAGTTCAAAAACACTATAGAGAAATCAAGAGGCACTTCTAAAAAAATGTTCAAGTAGCCCCAAGAAAAACAGGAAAAAGAAAGCAGGGAAACAGAGAACAAAAAATATCAAAAAATAAAATGACAAAGTTAAGCCCTAAAATATCAATAATTACACTGATTGTAAATGGTCTACAAACAGCATTTAAAAAACAGAGATTGACAGAGTGAATTAAATAACATGACCCAAATATGCTGTAAAAAAGAAATAAATTTTCATTATGTTATACATAGGTTGAAAGTAAAAGGTTATATATTATGAAAACCTTAATAAAAGGAAAGCAGGGGTGGCTATGTGAATAACAGATAAATTAGACTTACAGGTAAAACAAAAATTACCAGAGACAGAAAAGGAAGTTATATAATGATAAAAAGTTTATTTACCAAGAAGACATAGTGATCTTAAATAGAAATGCAACAAAAATAGAGCTGGTGAAACATGTGAAGCAAAAACTTATAGAAATGAAAGGAGATAAAAACATATCCACATTTATAGTAGAAGATGTTAGTACTCTCTCAACAACTGGTAGAATAACCAGACATAAACAGTTATATAGAAAAACTCAACACCACCATCAACCAACAAGATCTAATAGACACTTAAGTAATACTCCACAATAATAGAATACATTCTTTTCAAGAGCCTCATAAACATCCTAGGCAATAAAACAAACTTCAGTAAATTGAAAAATATGGAAAGAATACAGAGCATTTGCTCTGACCTCAAGGAAATCAAACTAGAAATTGATAACTAAAAGAAAGGTAATAAGCAAATCTCTAAATACTTATAAACAACATATTTCTAAATCATCCATGGATTAAGTAGACAGTCTCAAGAAAAATTTAAAAGGATATTGAAGTGAATGAAAATGAAAATGAAAATATAACATGTCAATATCCATGGGATACAGCTAAGGTAGTGGTGAGAGGGAAATGCTTTTATTATAAAAGAGGGAAAGTCTAAAGTCAATGATCTAAGTTTCCACCTCGAGAAATTGAAAAAGAAGAAAATAAATCTGTAGAATGCAAAAAGGAAGGACATAATAAAGAGTTGAGCAGAAATAGGTGAAAATGAAAACAAAAACAATAGATATTCAATAAAAAGAGTAGTTGAAAATTTTCACTCTTTATGTAAAAGACTCTGTGAAGAGTATGGAAGGGCAAGCTGCAGAGTGGAAGTAATTTTTGTGAATGTATTAAACAAACAATTCAGTAAGGTTTGGACAAAGGCACAGACATATATCATTGCAAAGCACATACAATTAAGCACATGAAAAGATGTTCAACATCATTAGCCATTAAGGAGATACAAATTAAAACCACAATGAGGTGTCATTGCACACCTATCAATATGGCTAAAAGAAACATAGTAACACCAATACTAGTAAGGATGTGGAGAAACTGGATCACTTACTTACACAGTGTTAATGGAAATGTAAAATGTTACTGTAAAAGAGTTGTGTGATTTCTAAATAAACCAAATATGCAACTACCAAATAATCCATTTATGCATCCCTAGACATTTATTCCAGAAAAATAAAAACTTATTTTCATACAAGGATGTATACACAAATGTTTGTAGCACCCAATTTTATTCATAACAGCCCCAAATTGAAAATCTAAATGTCTTTCAGAGGGTGGATGGTTAAACAATTGGTGGTTCATCCAATCCAAGGAATACAATTTAGTAATAAAGAGGAACAAACAGTTGATGATCGCAAATACTTGAATTCATCTCCAGAGAATTATTCTGAGTAAAAAAAAGCGAATCCTGAAGTGGATTAAAGATGGCAGCATGAGAGGTGAGACAGAGGCTTCCTCCTAAAACTGCATATAATACAAAAATATAATTAATACGACTAATCTTGAAAGAGCAACAGGAAAGAGGGCTGCACCAAACTGCATACATCTGGAGAAAAGAATAAACCTCATGGAACCAGGTAACACACCAAAGCCATGGCCCGGCTGAACCCAAGCCCTTCCCCCATACCAGCTCACCAGTGGAAGGAAGAGAAATGGAGCAGGGACAGAGAGTAGGCCTGGAACTGCTGAATACCTAACTCCAGAGATCTGCTCTGGGAGCACAAACCTACATTTCATGGTGCTTTCATGGTACTCTCATGATTAGGGGATTAGAAAGCTAACACATGCAGAATACCTGGACAGACTAAAATTCCAGCCACTTCTGGAAAGCAGGGATCCATATCTGGCTGCTCTGGGACAAAAGAAAGGTGCACAGTCTGAGAGACTTCCTAACAGCAAGAGGGCTGCTAAAGGGGCAAGGATTACACCAAGCTTACTGCTCAGGAGAAAGGACAGGTGGACAAAATTCTCTCGGTGCACTCTGCCCAGCAGATGAGGAACTTCCTTGATCTTCAGGTGATCCAGCTCCCTGGCTGGCCACACAGCTCGAAGGACCCCTCTCTGTGGTACACAGCCTACTGCGCCTTTCTCCTGGACAGCCCCACCTGGCTCACAAGCCAGCAAACCCTACCCTGCATTAGGCCACCCAGAGGGAAGCCTCATCTACATCAACTACAAATGCAAAGCATAGAGGCTTATACTTGTGTGCTCGGCCCACTACTTCTGGCAGTGGAGACAGGCATAGCAGCCGGGAAGCAGGAAACAGCTCTTTCCTCCCCACAGTCACCAATACCACTCCCCTGTGACCCCGGACATTGCTTCAGGGGCTGAGCAGCTCCAGAGAATAGAGTTCTGGGCAACAGAGGGCGCCATATACAAATATGAAATGCCAAAGAAACCTGGTTCAAAGTAAAATTATGCATACAAAACCTGAGAAAGATTCAAATGAAATTGACTTCATGAATCTTCCTGAAAGGAATTTCAAAATAAAAATCATTAAGAAACTCATGGAGAAACAAAAAATATTCAAGAACTCAGGAATGAATTCCGGTCAGAGATCCAATCATTGAACAGCACAATGGAGGGTTTTAAAAGTAGATTAGATACAGTGGAGGAGACAATAAATGAAATAGAAATTAGAGAAGAGGAATACAAAGAAGCTGAGGCACAGAGAGAAAAAAGAATCTCTGAGAATGAAAGAATATTGAGAGATCTGTTGACCAATCCAAATGGAACAATATTCGCATTATAGGGGTACCAGAAGAAGAAGAGAGAAAGAAAGGGATAGAAAGTGTCACAGAGGAGGTAATTGCTGAAAACTTCCCCAAACTGAGGAAGGAGATAGTCTCTCAGGCCATGGAGGTGCACAGATCTCCCCACACAAGGGACCCAAGGAAGACAACATCAAGACATATAGTAATTAAAATGGCAAAGACCAAGGATAAGGACAGACTATTAAAAGCAGCCAGACAGAGAAATAAGATCACATACAAAGGAAAAACCATCAGGCTATCATCAGAATTCCGAGCAGAAACCTTACAGGCAAGAAGGGAGTGGCATGATGTATTTAATGCAATGAAGCAGAAGGGCCTCAAGCCAAGAATACTTTATCTGGCAAAATTATCATTTAAATTTGAAGGATGGATTAAACAATTTCCAGATAAGCAAAAGCTGAGAGAATTTACCTCCGACAAACAGTGTCTACGGTGTATTTTGGAGAGACTGCTGTAGATGGAAGTGTCCCTAAGTTTTAATAGCTGTCACCAGAGGTAATAAAACCACAGTAAACAAAGTAGAACAGTTGATTTCTAAGCAAATGAGAAACTAAATCAGCTATCCCCAAAGACAATCAAGGGTTAGACAAAGAGTACAGAATATGATACCTAATACATAAAGAATGGAGGAGGAAGAAAAAGAGGGGGAAAAAGGAACTGTTAGATTGTGTTTGTAATAACATATTAAGTGAGTTAAGTTATACTCTTAGATAGTAAGGAAGTTAACCTTTAACCTTTGGTAACCATGAATCTAAAGCCTGCAATGCCAATAAGTACATACCTATCAGTAATCACCCTAAATGTAAATAGACTGAATGCACCAATCAAAAGACATAGAGTCACTGACTTGATAAAAAAAAACAAGACATGTCTATATGCTGCCTACAAGAGACACACTTTAAACCCAGAGACATACACAGACTAAAAGTGAAGGGATGGAAAAAGATATTTCATGCAACTAATAGGGAGAAAAAAGCAGGAGTTGCAGTATTTGTATCAGACAAAAGAGACTTCAAAACAAAGTAAGTCACAAGAGACAAAGAAGGACATTACATAATGATAAAAGGGTCAATCCAACAAGAAGGTATAACCATTATAAATATCTACTTCCCCAACATAGCAGGACCTACAATGTGAAACAAACACTAACAGAATTAAAAGGGGAAATAGAATGCAGTGCATTGATTCGAGGAGTTTTCAACACTCCACTCACTCTAAAGGACAGATCAACCAAATAAGAAAGGAGACAGAGGCACTGAACAACACAATAGAACAGATGGACCTAAGAGACATCTACAGAACTCTACACCCAAAATCAGCAGAATACACAGTGTTCTCAAGTGCACATGGAACATTTTCAAGAATAGATCATATACTAAGTGACAAAAAGAGCCTCAGTAAATTCAGAAAGATTGAAATTGTACCAACCAGCTTCTCAGCCCACAAAGGTATGAAACTAGAAATAAATTAGGCAAAGAAAATGAAAAACCCCACAAACACATGGAGGCTTCACAACCTGCTCCTAAATAACCAATGGATCAATGACCAAATAAAAACAGAGATCAAGCAATATATGGAGACAAATGACAACAGTAATTCAACACCGCAAAATATGTGGGACACAGCAAAGGCCATGCTAAGAGGAAAGTATATTGCAACACAGGCCTACCTCAGGAAAGAAGAACAATCCCATATGAACAGTCTAAACTCACAATTAACAAAACTAGAAAAAGAAGAACAAATAAAGCCTAAAGGCAGTAGAAGGAGAGATATAATAAAGATTAAAGCAGAAATAAATAAAATTGAGAAGAATAAAACAATAGAAAGAATCAATGAAAGCAAGAGTTTGTTCTTTGGGAAAATAAACAAAACAGACAAACCCCTAGCCAGACTTATCAAGAAAAAAAGAGTGTCTACACAAACAAACAGAATCAGAAATGAGAAAGGAAAATTCACTATGGATGCCACAGAAATACAAAGAATTAGAGAACACTATGAAAAATTATATGCCAACTGGATAACCTAGAAGAAATGGACAACTTTTTAGAAATATACAACCTTCCAAGGCTGACCCAGAAAGAGAAAATCTGAACAGCCCAATTACCAGTAATGAAATTGAATTGGTAATAAACAAAAAACTACCTATGAACAAAATGCCTGGACCAGATGGCTTCACTGCTGAATTTTATCAAACATTAAGTGAAGACCTAATACCCATCTTCCTTAAAGTTTTCCAAAGAGTAGAAGAAGTGGGAATAATTCCAAACTCATTCTATGAGGCCAGCTTCATGCTAATATCAAAACCAGGCAAAGACAACACAAAAAAATAAAATTACAGACCAATATCCTTGATGAACATAGATGCAAAAATACTCAACAAAATATTAGCAAAACGAATGGAAAATTACATCATAAAGATCATCCATCATGACCAAGTAGAATTTATTCCAGGGATGCAAGGATGATACAACATTCGAAAATCCATCAACATCATTCACCACAACAACAAAAAGAAGGACAAAAACCACATGATCATCTCCATAGATGCTCAAAAATCATTTGACAAAATTCAACATCCATTCATGATAAAAACTCTCAACAAAATGGGTATAGAGGGCAAGTACCTCAACATAATAAAGGTCATATATGACAAACGCACAGCCAACATTATACTTAACAGCGAGAAGCTGAACGCTTTCCCTTTAAGATCAGGAACAAGCAAGGACGCCCACTCTCCCCATTTCTATTCAACATAGTACTGGAGTTCCTAGCCACAACAATCAGACAACACAAAGAAATAAAAGGCATCTAGATTGGCAAGGAAGAGTCAAACTGTCCCTGTTTGCAGATGACATGACACTGTACATAAAAAAACTTAAATAATCCACTCCAAAACTACTAGATCTAATATGTGAATCCATAAAAGTTGCAGGATACAAAATTAATACACAGAACTCTGTTGCACTCCTATACACTAATGATGAACTAGCAGAAAGAGAAATCAGGAAAACAATTCCATTCAAAGTTGCATCAAAAAGAATGAAATACCTAGGAATAAACCTAACCAAGGAAGAGAAAGACCTTACTCTGAAAACTACAAGACACTCAGGAGAGAAATTAAAGAAGGTACGAATAAGTGGAAACAAATTCCGTGCTAATGGATAGGAAGAATTAATATTGTCAAAATGGCAATCCTGCCTAAAGCAATCTACAGATTCAATGCAATTCCTCTCAAAATACCAACAGCATTCTTCAACAAACTAGAGCAAATAGTTCTAAAATTCATATGGAACCACAAAAGACCCCGAAGAGCCAAAGCAGTCCTTATTAGGAAGAATAAACCTTGGGGGATTATGCTCCCCAACTTCAAGCTCTACTACAAAGCTACAGTAATCAAGACAATTTGGTACTGCCACAAGAACAGAACCAAAGATCAATGGAACAGATTAAAGGGCCCTGACATAAACCCAACCATATATGGTCAATTAATATATGATAAAGGAGCCATGGACATACGATAGGGAAATGAAAGCCTCTTCAACAACTGGTGTTGGCAAAACTGGACAGTTACATGCAAGAGAATGAAACTGGATTATTGTTTAACCCCATACACAAAAGTAAATTCGAAATGGATCCAAGACCTGAGTATAAGTCATGAAACCATAAAACTCTTAGAAGATAACATAGGCAAAAATCTCCTGAATATAACCATGAGCAACTTCTTCCTGAACACATCTCATCAAGCAAGGGAAACAAAAGCAAAAATGAACTCATGGGACTACATCAAACTAAAAAGCTTCTGTACAGCAAAGGACACCATCAACATAACAAAAAGGCATCCTACAGTATGGGAGAATATATTTGTAAATGACATATCCAACAAGGGGTTATATATCCAAAACATATAAAGAACTCACATGCCTCAACACACAAAAATCAAATAACCCAATTAAAAAATGGGCCGAGAATATGAGGAGACAATTCTCCAAAGAAGAAATTCAGATGGCCAACAGACACATGAAAAGATGTTCCACATCACTAATCATCAGGGAAATGCAAATTCAAACCACAATGAGATCTCACACCAGTAAATATGGCCACCATCCAAAAGACTAACAACAACAAATGCTGGCTAGGATGCGGAGAAAGGGGAACCCTCCTACACAGCTAGTGGGAATGTAAGCTAGTTCAACCATTGTGTATATATGGAGGTTCCTCACAAAACTAAAAATACAAATATCATTTGACTCAGGAATTCCATTCCTTGGAATTTAGCCAAAACAACTTCTCAGACTCAAAAAGACATATGCACCCCTATGTCTATTGCAGCACTTTTTACAATAGCCAAGAAATGGAAGCAACCTAAGTGTCCATCAGTAGATGAATGGATAAAGAAGAGCAGGGACATATACACAATGGAATACTATTCAGCCATAAGAAAGAAACAAATCCTACCATTTGCAACAACATAGATGGAACTGGAGGATATTATGCTCAGTGAAATAAGCCAGGTGAAGAAAGACAAGTGCCAAATGATTTCCCTCATTTCTTGAGTATAACAACGAAGCAAAACTGAAGGAACAAATTAGCAGCAGACTCACAGACTCCAAGAAGGGACTAGTGGTAACTAAAGGGGAGGGGTTGGGGAGGGCAGGTCAGGAGGGAGGAAGATGGGGATTTAGGGGTATTATGTTTAGTACATATGGTGTGGGGGGTCACGGGGAAAAGAGTGTAGCACAGAGAAGGCAAACAGTGAATCTGTGGAATCTTACTACACTAATGGACAGTGACTGCATTGGGGTATGGTGGGTGGGGACTTGATAATATGGGTAAATGTAGTAACCACACTGATTTTTCATGTGAAACCTTCAGAAGAGTGTATGTCAGTAATACCATAATGAAAAAAATTTTTTAAAAGAGCCAATCCCCAGATTGGATTAAAGATGGCGGCATGAGAGGTGAGACAGAGGCTTCTGCCGGGGCCTGGCGGCAGGAGTCAAAGAGTTCCTGAGTGGGGGCCTCGGGCTGTATATACAAGACAACAGGAGGGCAAACCGTCTGGTGCAGAATGCAGAATGCCAAGAAGCTTTATTCAGGGATGGCTTATATACACCTGAATTGCCTACAGAACAATACAATGGGCTGGTCCAGGTGGGTGGCCTGAGATAAGACCTCCCTACATTCCTGAGATACTTGTTCCTGGATTTAGGAAGTTTTCAAGGTTTCTTTCAGAGTCAGGCCTGGTTCAGGCCTTAGATGGAGACTAGGCACAAAAACACAATCAGTCCTGTCCTGTACTCTTTGCTCCTTCTGTCCCAACCGCTCTCCACATCTCCCCCTTTTTTATTTTTTAAAATGCTTGAATGCATGGGATGACTGTGCCTGTCTTAGGTTGGTCAAGAATGGGGATGGCCTTACCCGTCATCGGGCTGAGGGTTGCATGACCCATTCCCTGTCTTAGGTTGGTCCACTCCCCTTCTTGCCTTACCCGTCACTGGCTATCCAGCCTCCTAAGCCAAAATTGGCTGGGGGGTTTGAGTGATAAATTTTGCTTGTGGAGGCTTCCATAGATTTGCTTCAGCACTTTTTCTACCAAATGTAGTGCTGTAGGGACCAATATAAGTAGAAGAAAGAGCATTAGAGCGCAGACAATGAAGGAGCTCAAGAGCTATTTTGGTAGAGGCCCAGGTGGGGACCCTGGGGCTTAAACCTTCCAAAAACTCTTCTGCTAATTTTTCTGGTGACAAATATAATTTTACCTCTTGGATAGCTATTATCTCTTGATGTAGCTTTCTAGTTTTCAACACATTAACTTGATCACCCAAGTAAAGCACGTATGTTCTAAAGCCTGGAACTTATGTTCCACCTTGAAATCACTTGATTCTTGGGTGGCCAGGCAAGAGACACATATGAGCCAAATTATCTACAAAATCTGCAGTCTGAATTTCTGATAGAGAAGTTACACAGGAAGTAAAGTTACAATTATTACAGCTAACATTGAATTATGAATTATTCCCCACATTTACATAAACATCACTGATTAATAGAACATAAGAGGGATTGACACAAGCAAGCACTGTAAAATCTTTTGCATTATCATTAAAACTCCACTCCTTATTTTGATCATTCATGTTCACCCTTCGTCCTGACGCAGCTGCCAGCTTCCAAATATAAGTCTGAGGATGCCCGTTACTAGACCACCACATTCCAGCTGTCAGCTGATGATCTGAACAGTTATCGCAGGTAGACCAGTCCCAATAGTGCCCTGTTGACACATTTCACCGTTTGGGGGTTCTTTCTACACAACGGGTCCATAAGATTGTTGCATTAAGCCTCCTTTTCTCTGTGCCACAATAAGGCACTTGCTGAGGGGGAAAGGATGTCCATGGTCATAGTCACATTTGGATTTACTCTTGGAATCGTTAGTCATCCAGGATAGGACATATTCACCACGGGCATGAGCAGTCTGTTACCTTTGTTGTCCATAACATTGATAACAATTGTCAGAAAACCAGCACGGAAGCACACCGGCATTCCTTTTCCTTCGGCTGAATAATTCTGCTCAGGGCAGGTGAATTCCTGGAGGTGGAAGGATGGCCCAGAATCCTGGTATCATTGGCCTGGGCAATGATCTCTGGGCAATCCCAAAGCGCTGGGTAGAGGATCGGAGGGTCTGGCACAAATGTCCATTGTGTGTGGTTGGCTCCTGCGGCGGTCAGCAGAACGCAGAGGAGTATGAGCTTCAGCGTGGTGGACCAATCTTTCTGGGAGCCACCTGGCTCCTTCTGCATCCTGTGGAAAAACACAAACATGCCCTCGTCCCCAGATTAGTACTGGATCTGGACCATTCCATTGACCCGTGAAAGGATCCTTCCACCTCACCATAGCATATGAATCTTTTGTTTTTGGATGCCAAAATCTATCCGCTGCAGACCTGCTCTGTGCATCTATGGTGAGAAATTTTAAAATAAAAAGTGCATGGTTTAAATAGTTTGCCAGAGTTTCTGGGTACAACTCCCCCTTTTTTATTTTTTGAAGCTGATACTTCAGGGTACTCTGTGTCCTTTCCACAATACCTTGTCCTTGGGGATTGTAAGGAATACCTGTTTTGTGAAGGATTTGAAATTGCTTGCAGAAATGCTGGAATGCATGGCTGGTATAGCGTGTCCCATTGTCTGTTTTAATCTCTTTTGGCACTCCTGTAATGCCAAAGCATTTTAAGCAATGGGCTATAACGTGTTTAGTGGCTTCTCCAGTTTGTGCTGTTGCCATAATAAAGCCAGAACAGGTGTCTATAGAAATATGGACATACTTAAGTTTTCCAAACTCAGCCATAGTTTCATTAACCTTCCTTAGGTCTTGTAGCAACCTCCACTTCCCTGATTTATTTTTTATAACAAATATAGGTGAGTTCCATGGCAAATTGGAAGTTTCTATATGACTGCAGTTGAGTTGCTTCTGCACTAGCAGCTCTGCCGCTTGTATTTTTTCAGCTGTAAGAGGCCACTGATCCACCCATACAGGGGTATCGCTGAGCCATGTTATTGGATCTGCATGGGGAGCAGGGGGCTCAGAGGCCTCTATTAAAAATATCCTAGTCCTTGTCTGTCTCTTCTAGAGGGAGTTATGAGAGGTTGATTGATGCCCTGTCCCTTAGCCCCGAGTCCCTGTGTGGGAAGAAGTCCTTGGTCTAATAATTGGGTAGTGACTTTATCATTGGGGCTATACAGGTATACTCCCATTTCTTTCATAACATCTCTTCCCCATAGATTGACTGGAAGGCCAGCAAGTATGTATGGCTGAAAGCTGCCACTATGATTTTCATCATCCTTCCATAACAAAATATCACTACTCTGCTCTGAATTTTGACTTTGGCCTATGCCTTGAAGGTGTGTCACTGTAGGTTGTTTAGGCCACTCACAGGGCCATTGATCACTGGCAAAAACAGATACATCAGCTCCAGTATCTAGGAGCCCTTTTATTCTTTTTCCTCTTATGGTTAATGTTAATTCTGGGCATTTATTGCCAATGGGTTGAACCCAATACACATCAGACGAGCCAAAACCCACCTGACCTCTTTTATCCTTTATATATTTGTTTGGAGATTCTACTTTTGGAAGGAGAATTAATTGTGCAATTCTCTGAGGGGGTTGAATGACTGTTATGGCTGCTGGTGAATGAGCCATAATTTTTATTTCTCCCTCATAATCTGGGTCTATCACACCTGGTGCTACTAAAAGGCCTTTCATGGTGGCACTGCTTCTGCCTAATAATAATCCTACACATCCAGCAGGGAGTGGTCCATACACTCCTGTGGGAAGGGCCTGCATGCCCATCTCTGGGGTTAGTACTGTGTAGGAGGGACTGAGGTCCAGTCCTGCGCTGCCTGAAGTGGCTCGGTAGAGATCACAAACGGATTTCCTTGCCTCGGGACAAAGGCTTGGAGAGCCCCATAACACTGTTTCGGGGCCTGGGGCTGGCCCCTCCTCCTGTTTCCCTGTTCCTGATCTAGTTTATTTCCATTTACATCTCTTCTTGACTTATATTCTCTTGCCCAATGATTGCCTCGTTTGCAGCGAGGACAGAGACCCAGTTGTCTTCCCGTGTCTCCTAGCCTCTTGTTCCTATTTCTGTTTTGGCACTGCCTTATCTGGTGACCCATATGTCCACAGCCAAAACAGCTGCCAGGGGGCCCTGAAGTATTCCATGTTTTGGAAGCCTGCTGCTGGAAAAGCACTTCTTTGACTGTTTTCCCTTGAAGAGCGGCGGCCATGGCTAACCCTTGTGTGTAAGCTGGGCCGATGTCTGAACAGAGACTAATATAATCTGAAATTGTGCCCTTTTTTCTGAAAGGGCGAAGGGCTGCCTGGCATGCAGAATTTGCATTCTCATAGGCTAATTGTGTTACAAGGAGAAGGCCCGCATCTGTATCTCCTATCAATCTGCTAGATGTTTGCATCAAAGGAGAGACAAAATCTTGAAAAGGCTCATCTGGCCCTTGCCTAATTTTAGATAAATCTTCGGATTGTGCCCCCCTGAGGGCAGTTTCATCCAAGCTTGCTTAGCAGCAGCATTTACTTGTGCATAGGCAGCAGGATCGAAATCTAACTGCCTGTTAAGATCACTGTAGGGCCCTTCCCCCATAAGCATTTCAAAAGTTACTGGATGGTTTTGAGCTCTATTAATATCAGCTGTCTTTTGACATTGCTCTGCATATTCTGATCTCCACAATAGATAATCTCCTCCACTTAAACAGGCTCGTGCAATAGCTTTCCAATCAGAGGGCGGGAGAGCATCAGCTGCAAAAGCCTCAAGCATAGTTTGTGTAAACGGAGCAGTGGCTCCATAGGATGAGCAGGCCATTTTCAGCTCTTTAAGTTGTTTGAATGATAAAGGCTGCTGGATTCTGTGCCTCACCCCTTGCCCATCCACTTCCTCAAAGACCGGACAGGCTACAAAACCCATAGTATCTTCCCCTCTCTCTGAAGCTTGTTTCAGAACCTTTTGCAGGGGAGAAAGCTGTTGTAGTGGCAACAGCTGTCTTTTATCTGGTCTAGGTTTTAAAGGCGAGACGGCCAAGGCTGTAAGAGGCGGCGCAGGGGGATCAAGCCCCGCAACAACTGACTGAGGGGGAGCTGGAGGGGTATATTTCAATGCACCGTCAGCCATGAGCTTGCTAAAGGTTTTACACAAGCAAACCTCTGGCAGATCTAATTTTTCGGGCCTTTGTTCTTTAAGGTCTGCTAAAGAGCCGCGATCGCTCTCCCATTCTTCCTCGTCCGCCATTTCCGATGCAGTCTTGGGTGGTGCGGAAGGAATGACTTGACCGGCTTCAGCGTTTATACTTTCACTTTGGCCTGTGGCCGAATTTAATATCTGCCTCTCATGTCTAGGACCTAAACTATCTCTGATTAGAGTCCAAAGCCCAAAAGCGCAAGCAAAGAGCAAACGGCTATTCCCATTTCCCATACTTATCTCTATTGTAACACTATTGTTTATAGATAATGAGGTTTTATACTTCCACTTTTAGCTAGCGAAGTAGGAAAGAGCTAGGAGCGCCCTTCACCTGACTCCAAGGCCAAGGCGGCCTGAAAAAGCAGGCTGGAAGTCAGAGACAGAGAAAGAGACACTCCTCCCCCACACCCAGCCGGGCTGTCGGGGTCTGGATCCAGACACGTGGGCCTTTGAGGAGCCGCTGAAGTGTAGCCTCAGCCTGGACCCTCGCAGCTGCCCACGGCTTTCCTCAGTCCCTCGCATCCAAGGAGGTGCCGTTGAAAGGGAATCCTGGCCACCGCTCAGCTGACGTTCCCGGCTACCAAGGGAGACGGGGGATCCACTGGGGGAGACACAGGGGAACCTGTCGCTCGAGACTTGAGAACGGCAGCCGGGCTAGTCCCGTTTAAGTGGCTGACGAGCGCCTGATGTTGTGAGCGACAGACGGCTTTTTTTTTTTTAATAAGAAAAGTAAAAGAGAAAGGCAGTGTTTGTTCCCCGGGGTTATTATGCCTTTTATTATACTCGCGGACTGTTGGTCCTGTTCTTCAATTCCTGTCTTTACCACCGTCCCCGCACTTTCTTGCCTGCGTGCTATGGCAGAAGTGCTTCAGATCCGCAGCACTGCGTCTTCTTTCTTGGTGGCTCCCTGGCATTGCTCCCCCGTACTGAGGCCCCACGCTGGGCACCACTTTCTGCCGGGGCCTGCCAGCAGGAGTCAAAGAGTTCCTGAGTGGGGGCCTCGGGCTGTATATACAAGAAAACAGGAGGGCAAACCGTCTGGTGCAGAATGCAGAAGGCCAAGAAGCTTTATTCAGGGATGGCTTATATCCACCTGAATTGCCTACAGAACAATACAATGGGCTGGTCCAGGTGGGTGGCCTTGAGATAAGACCTCCCTACATTCCTGAGATACTTGTTCCTGGAATTTAGGAAGTTTTCAAGGTTTCTTTCAGAGTCAGGCCTGGTTCAGGCCTTAGATGGAGACTAGGCACAAAAACACAATCAGTCCTGTCCTGTACTCTTTGCTCCTTCTGTCCCAACCGCTCTCCACAGGCTTCCTCCTAAAACCGCATATAATATGAAAATATAGCTAATACAACTACTCTTGAAAGAGCAACAAGAAAGAGGACTGCAACAAACTGCATACACCTGGAGACAAGAGCAGCCCTCACAGAAAAGGGTAACGTACTAAAGCTGTGGTCCTGTGGGATCCAAGCTCTTCCCCCACCCCAGCTCACCAGCAGGAGGAAGAGGAATGGAGCAGGGAGGGAGTGGAGATGTGGGACTGCTGAATACCTAACTCTGGAGATGTGCTCTGGGAACACAAACCTACATTTCATGGTGCTTGCATGATACTCTCATAATTAGGGGGTTGGAAAGCTAAGACAGGCAGAGTTCCTGGAGAGACTAAGATTCCAGCTGCTTGTGGAAAGCAGGGATCCATATCCAGCTGCTCTGGGAAAAAAGAAAGGCGGGCAGTCTGAGAGAATTCCTAACAAAGAAGCCCTTAGCAAGAGGGCTGCTAAAGGGGCAAGGATTGTACAGAGCTTACTGCTCAGGAGAAAGGACACATAGACAAAATGGTCCAGGTGCACTCTGCTCAGCAGATTGGGAGCTTTCATGATCTTCAGGTGCTCCAGCTCCCTGGCTGCCTGCACAGCTCCAAGAACCCCTTCTGTGACAGACAGACTAGTGCGCCTTTCTACTGGCCAGCCCCACAGGGCTTGCAAACTAAGAAACCCTACCCTGGCGTTAGGCCAGCCAGAGGGAAGATCTGTCTACAGCAACTAAAAACGTGAAGCATAGAAGCCTATACCTGTGTGCTTGGCCCACTGGTTCAGGCAGTGGAGACAGGCATAGCAGCCAGGAACCAGGAAACACCTCTTTCCTCTCCTGAGGCAGCAATACCACTCCCCTACAATCCCCGACATTGCTTCAGGGGCTGAACAGCTCCAGAGAGTAGAGCTTCTGGGCACTAGAGGGCACCATACACAACTGTGAAATGCCAAAGGAACCTGGTCCAGAGTAAAATTATGAATACAACTCCTGAGAAAGATTTAAATGATATGGACCTCATGACTCTCCCTGAAAGGGAGTGCAAAATAAAAATCATTAACATGCTCATGCAGGTACAAAAAGATATTCAAGAACTCAGGAATGAATTACGGTCAGAGACCCAACCATCAAAGAGCACAATGGACGGTATTAAAAGCAGATTGGATATGGTGGAGGAGACGATAAATGAAATAGAAATTAGAGAAGAGGAATACAAAGAAGCTGAGGCACAGAAGAGAAAAAAGGATCTCTAAGAATGAAAGAATATTGAAAGAACTGTGTGACCAATCCAAAAGGAACAATATTCACATTATAGGGGTACCAGAAGAAGAAGAGAGAGAAAAAGGATAGAAAGTATCTTTGAGGAGGTGATTGCTGAAAAATTCCCCAATCTGGGAAAGGAGATAGTCTCTCAGGCCATGGAGTTGCGCAGATCTCCCAACACAAGGGACCCAAGGAAGACCACATCAAGACATATAGTAATTAAAATGGCAAAGATCAAGGATAAGGACAGACTATTAAAAGCAGCCAGACAGAGAAATAAGATCACATACAAAGGAAAACCCATCAGGCTATCATCAGACTTCTCAGCAGAAACCTTACAGGCCAGAAGGGAGTGGCATGATGTATTTAATGCAATGAAGCAGAAGGGCCTTGAACCAAGAATACTTTATCCGTCAAGATTATCATTTAAATTTGAAGGAGGAATTAAACAATTCCCAGATAAGCAAAAGCTGAGAGAATTTACCTCCCACAAACCATCTCTGCAGTGTATTTTGGAGGGACTGCTATAGATGGAAGTGTTCCTTCGGTTTCATAGCTGTCACCAGAGGTAATAAAACCACAGTAAAGAAAATAGAACTGCTAAATACTAAGAAAATGCAAAATTAAATTAACTATCCCCTAAGTCAATCAAGGGATAGACAAACAGTACAGAATACGATACCTAATATATATAGAATGGAGGAGGAAGAAAAAGGAGGAAGGAAAAACAAACAAACAAAAAAAGAACCCTTAGATTGTGTTTGTAATAGAATTTTTTTTTTTTTGCTTTCAGACGTACTTTCCTTTTTACTGTAAGAGCAATAGTAAAAATGACAGGATTCTTACATTTCTTACATTCTTCAAATATAGATACTGTATTTGCCTGATTTCAGTGAGTTGTAATAGCATATTAAGTGAGTTCTTAAACTCTTAGATGGTAGGGAAGTTTACCTTGAACCTTTGGTAACCACGAATCTGAAGCCTGCAGTGTCAATAAGTACATACCTATCCATAATCACCCTAAATGTAAATGGACTGAATGCACCAGTCAAAAACAGAGTCACTGAATGAATAAAAAAACAAGACCCATCTATATGCTGCCTTCAAGAGACTCACTTAAAACCCAAATACACAGATTAAAAGTGAAGGGATGGAGAAAGACATTTCATGCAACTAATAGGGAGAAAAAAGCAGGAGTTGCAGTACTTATACCAGGCAAAATAGACTTCAAAACAAAGAAAGTTACAAGAGACAAAGAAGGACATAACATAATGATAAAAGGGTCAGCCCAACAAGAAGGTATAACCATTATAAATACCTATACACCCAACACAGGAGCTCCTACATATGTGAAACAAATATTAACAGAATTAAAAGGAGAAATAGAATGCAATGCATTCATTCTAGGAGACCTCAACACTCCACTCACTCTGAAGGACAGATCAACCAGCAGAAAATAAGTAAGGAGACAGAGGCACTGAACAACACATTAGAACAGATGGACCTAACACACATCTACAGAACTCTACACCCAAAAGCAGCAAAATACACATTCTTCTCAAGTGCACATGGAACATTTTCAAGAACAGGTCATATACTAGGCCACAAAAAGAGCCTCGGTAAATTCAAAAAGATTGAAATTGTACCAACCAGCTTCTCAGACCACAAAGGAATGAAACTAGAAATGAATTACGCAAAGAAAATGAAAAAAATCCCACGAACACATGGAGGCTTGATAACATGCTCCTAAATAACCAATGGATCAATGACCAAATAAAAACAGAGATCAAGCAATATATGGAGACAAATGACAACAATAATTCAACACTGCAAAATCTGTGGGATGCAGCGAAGGCCATGCTAAGAGGAAAGTATATTGCAATACAGGCCTACCTCAGGAAAGAAGAACAATCCCATATGAGCAGTCTAAACTTACAATTAACAAAACTAGAAAAAGAAGAACAAATGAGACCCAAAGTCAGTAGAAGGGACATAATAAAGATTAGAGCAGAAATAAATAAAATTGAGAAGAATAAAACAATAGAAAGGATCAACGAAAGCAAGAGCTGGTTCTTCGAGGATAAACCCCTAGCCAGACTTATCAAGAAAAAAAGAGAGTCTACTCACATAAACAGAATCAGAAATGAGAAAGAAAAATCACTACGGAGAGCACAGAAACACAAAGAACTATTAGAGAATACTATGAAAAACTATATGCTAACAAACTGGATAACTGAGAAGAAATGGACAACTCTCTAGAAAAATAAAACCTTCCAAGGCTGACCCAGAGAGAAACTGAAAATCTCAGCAGACCAATTACCAGCAACGAAATTGAACTGGTAATCAAAAACCTACCTAAGACCAAAACGCCTGGACCAGATGGCTTCCCCACTGAATTTTATCAAACATTTAGTGAAGACCTAACACCCATCCTTCTTAAGTTTTCCAAAGAGTAGAAGAAGAGGGAATACTTCCAAACTTATTCTGTGAGGCCAGCAACACTCTAATACCAAAACCTGGCAAAGAAATCACAAAAAAGAAAACTGCAGACCAATATCCCTGATGAATATAGACACAAAAATACTCAACAAAATACTAGCAATCTGAATTCAAAAGTAGGTCAAAAGGATCATCCATCATGATCAAGTAGGATTTATTCCAGGGATGCAAGGATGCTTCAACATTCGAAAATCCATCAACATCATCCACCACATCAACAAAAAGAAGGACAAAAGCCACATGATCATCTCCATAGATGCTGAAAAAGCATTTGACAAAATTCAACATCCATTCATTATGAAAACTCTCAACAAAATGGGTATAGAGGGCAAGTACCTCAACATAATAAAAGCTATATATGACAAACCCACAGCCAACATTATACTTAACAGCGAGAAGCTGAAAGCTTTTCCTTTAAGATCAGGAACAACACAAGGATGCCCACTCTCCCCACTTCTATTCAACATAGTACTGGAGGTCCTAGCCATGGCAATCAGACAACACAAAGAAATAAAAGGCATCCAGATTGGCAGGGGAGAAGTAAAACTGTCCCTGCTTGCAGACGACATGATATTGTACATTAAAAAACCCTAAAGAATCTACTCCAAAACTACTAGATCTAATATCTGAATTCAGCAACGTTGCAGGATACAAAATTAATGCACAGAAATCTATGGCATTCCTATACACTAACAATGACCTAGGAGAGAGAGAAATCAGGAAAACAATTCCATTCAAAGTTGCATCAAAAAGAATAAAATACTGAGGAGTAACCCTAACCAAAGAAGTGAAAGACCTATACTCTGAAAACTACAAGATACTCATGAGAGAAATTAAAGAAGATACCAGTAAATGGAAACACATCCTGTGCTCATGGATAGGAAGAATTAATATTGTCAAAATGGCCATCCTGCCTAAGGCAATCTACAGATTCAGTGCAATTCCTATCAAAATACCAACAGCATTTTTCAGTGAACTAGAGAAAAATCATTCTAAAATTCATATGGAACCACAAAAGACACCGATTAGCCAAAGCAATCCTGAGAAGGAAGAATAAAGCTTGGGGGATTATGCTCCCCAACTTCAAGCTTTACTACAAAGCCACAGTACTCAAGACAATTTGGTACTGGCACAAGAACAGACCCATAGGCCAATGGAACAGACTAGAGAGCCCTGATATAAACCCAACCATATATGGTCAATTAATATATGATAAAGGAGCCATGGACATACAATGGGGAAATGACAGCCCCTTCAACAGCTGGTGTTGGCAAAACTGGACAGCTACATGCAAGAGAATGAAACTGGATTATTGTTTAACCCCATACACAAAAGTAAACTCGAAATGGATCAAGGACCTGAATGTAAGTCATGAAACCATAAAACTCTTAGAAGGCAATATAGGCAAAAATCTCCTGAATATAAGCATGAATGACTTCTTCCTGAACGCATCTCCTCGAGCAAGGGAAACAGAAGCAGAAATGAACTCATGGGACAAATCAAACTAAAAAGCTTCTGTACAGCAAAGGACACCATCAACATAACAAAAAGGCATCCAACAGTATGGGAGAATATATTTGTAAATGACATGTCCGACAAGTGATTAACATCCAAAATATATAAAGAACTTACATGCCTCTACACCCAAAAAGCAGATAACCCGATTAAAAAAAGGCAGAGGATATGAAGAGACAGTTCTTCCAAGAAGAAATTCAGAAGACCAACAGCACATGAAAAGATGCTCCACATCACTAATCATCAGGGAAATGCAAATTAAAATCATAATGAGATACCACCTCACACCAGTAAGGATGGCCAGCATCCAAAAGACTAAGAACAAGAAATGTTGGGGAGGATGCAGAGAAGGGGGAACCCTCCTACACTGCTGGTCGGAATGTAAGCTAGTTCAACCATTGTGGAAAGCAATACGGAGGTTCCTCACAAAACTAAAAATAGAAATACCATTTGACCCGGGAATCCCACTCCTTGGAATTTACCCAAAGAATACAACTTCTCAGATTCAAAAAGACATATGCACCCCTATGTTTATTGCAGCACTTTTTACAATAGCCCAGATATGGAAGCAACCTAAGTGTCCATCTTTAGATGAATGGATAAAGAAGAGCTAGTACATATACACAATGGAATACTATTCAGCCATAAGAAGGAAACAAATCGTGCCATTTGCAACAACATGGATGGAGCTGGAGGATATTATGCTCTGTGAAATAAGCCACACACAGAAAAACAAGTGCCAAATGATTTCCCTCATTTGTGGAGTATAACAATGAAGCAAAACTGAAGGAACAAAATAGCAGCAGACTCACAGACTCCAAGAAGGAACTAGTGGTTACCAAAGGGGAGGGGTGTGGGAAGGCAGGTGGGAAGGGAGGGAGATGGGGATTGTGGGGTATTATGTTTAGTACACATGGTGTGGGGGATCACGGGGAAAAGAGTGTAGCACAGAGAAGGCAAACATTGAGTCTGTGGCATCTTACTACACTGATGGACAGTGACTGCATTGGGGTATGGGTGGGGACTTGATAATATGGGTAAATGTAGTAACCACATTGTTTTTTCATGTGAAACCTTCGTAAGAGTGTATATCAATAATACCTTAATAAAAAAAAAGCCAATCCCCAAAATTTCATACTGTATGATTCCTTTCATATACCATTCTTGAAATGGAAAAAGTCATGGAAATGAACCAGTTAGTTGTTGCCAGTGGTAATGAATTTGTTCTGTATCTTAATTGTACCAGTGTATAAATCCTGAATCTGATATTATACTATACTATAGTTTCGTAAAATGTTGCTATTGGTTAAATAGTAAAGAGATCTTTTACAACTGCATCCGAATCTACAATCATTAAAATTTTGGAAAACTAATCAAAATTGTTTGACTCTTCAATCCTTATCTGTTTTTTATATTTATTTATTCTTACTTAATTACTACATCATATTTCATTTCTGATTCCACAAGAAAGTTTTCTCAATTATTCATCCTTAAGTATGATCTATTTTATAGATACCCTTCTTCTATAATCTATAAATTAAGGAAGTTCACATTATTTTTAGTGTGTTACAGGTTTTCATCATGAACTTATGGTTAAATTTATCAAATATTTTATACCTTTGGAGCTAATTTTTTTCCTTTTGATTTGTTAATGTGGCAAATTGTGTTGGTTTTTGAATGAAGAATCAACATTGTATTATTGGAATAAGCTCAGGAATTTTATATATTATATTATTTTTACATATTGCTGAGTTCAGTTTTCTAAACTTATTTTTGTAGGTTGTTCATCTATTTTCATGAGTAAGTTTGGCTGGTCATATTTTGACTGCTGTGTTTTACTGACCTGATCTTTTCTATTCTTTGAAAGGATTTATAATTTATTATTTCTTCCTTATATGTTTGGCAGATTGGAACAAAAAACTATCAGGGCATAGAATTTGTATTGGCTTTGTTTCCGTGTTTTCGTTCTTTCCCAAGAGGACGCATTTAATTATGGATTCAACTTATTTAATAGTTATAGAATTATTCAAGATTTCTGGAATTTCTTGTTTCAGTTTTGGAAGAGATGTTTGTCTGGGATGTGTCCACTTTACTTAAATTATGAGTATACTGGCCTAAAATTATTCTTAATACACCATTATGATTTGTCATGTCTATCTTGACCTCTCCTACTTTCTGGTGAATTCCCTTTTATGGGCTCCATTTTCCTTTCCTAATTCTGGTCTCAGTAAAACGCAATCCAATCCATTAGAAATATTTTAATACATCTGAACTTCCAATTGTTTGGGCAGAAGAACTGTAACAATCCCTGAATTTCTTTCTCCTGCAGGCTTTTCTCTCTCACTATATAAATTAATACAAATGGATCCACAGATAGACACAGCAGCAGTTCTGTTGAAGTTCATTGCACATCTATCAAGATTCAAATACAAATGGATACATTTTAAATCACTCAATGGCACAGAACCTAACCTACCTAAAATTTCTGTTGCATTTGCCATTTCCACACCATTATATTTGAGAATATTGCCCCCCACAACAATTCTTTTTACATATAAGAAGCCTGGAATTAATTTATGCAAAACACTAAGATATGCCTACACATATATCTCATCTGTGTTGTAGTTCTTTTGTCTTTTACTTTCAAGAGTAGTCACATTTTTCTGAGCCCGAGTTTATGTATACATGGACATTGTATTTTACATTCACCATCTTAAGTCAGGAAGAAGAAAACACACCTCAGACTTTCCAAACCAACACATTTCTGTGTCATAGGAGATGTTCCACCAAAGAGGAAAGTTAGAAAGTTCAGTCAGTACAGAGAGGAGAAAAGGTTGGAAAGTGTTTAGAGCTGGAAATTCCCCCACTTGCTCAGGTTGCCTCTGTTGACACTTTACAGTAACTGATTGGGAAGCACACACACATCCGTGATTTAAAAATAAATTTTACCAATTTGCATAATTTATATTATTTTAGGAGAAGATGAAACATTATAAATTGAAGCTTTGATTCCTGAGAAGATTAAAAACCACCCAGAAACCTAATTCACTCATTGAAAAAAAAAAAAAGAAATTTAAGAAAAAAAAATGATGAACACTCGTCACCGGAAATTGTCTCAGGTCGGAAGTTTGCGGCCCCCGTGAACAGGTGCCACTAAAACCACCCTGCTGAGCTGCTGTCTGATAAGGACTATATATCCTGTCTTCTCTGCTTCACTTTGCATCTGGCTCACATTACTTCATTTCCTTTCCGGGACCTTCCCCCGGATTCTTCATATAAGGTCAAACAGACCTTCTAAAGAGAGCAGCATTGAGCTTTGGTGTCCTGAGTAGCTTTTCCAACTTTGTCCAGGCACCAATTCCTCTAAGCTAATTCCTCCCACCTGAACTATGAAATGTTAATGACAACCTGTGCCCTGTGGATATACCTTAACTTTTTTTATATGTTATTTATGAAATAAGATATACAAAATATCTCTGAAAAAGTTGAAAACTATGTTATGTTTCACTAGCTGTGTTTCTTTGGTTTTCTTTACATGTTTCTTTGCTTCAGAGAATTGACTCCAGCAGGGCTGACCACACAGGAAGTTTGCTTCCATATTTAGCTGGATGAGGGGTAACTGAAAAACACTCTGACCCCAAAATCTCTCCCACACTAGATCCCGACCCTCTACACTTTTTGTCCTATGTACTGTAACTTCTGTATTTTCTGTAAATATATAGAAATACCTTCCTTTGAACAAAACAGCAGTAGACTCACAAACTTCAAGAAGGGACTAGCAGTTACCAAAGGGAAGGGTTTGGGGAAGGTGGGTGGGGAGGGAGGGAGAAGGGGATTAAGAGGCATTATAATTAGCACTCACAATATAGGTAGGTTACGGGGAAGGCAGCACAGCACGGAGAAGACAAGTAATGACTCTATACATCTTACTACACTGACAGTGACTGCAATGGGGTCAGGGTGGGGGGGCCTTGATAATATGGATGAATGTTGAAACCACAATATTGTTCTTATGAAACCTTCGTAAGACTGTATATCAGTGATACTTAAAAAGAAGTTCAACCAAGTTAAAAAAAAAACCTTCCTTTCATACATACTGATTACTAATATGATAATATAATTTATTGTACATAG
The DNA here is from genome assembly GCA_032199065.1 of Smutsia gigantea. Taxonomy (NCBI): domain Eukaryota; kingdom Metazoa; phylum Chordata; class Mammalia; order Pholidota; family Manidae; genus Smutsia; species Smutsia gigantea. The sequence goes on from JAVSCE010016365.1 coordinate 275,414, forward strand.
GAAGATACTCTTGCAAGTAAAATGACATCATTTTAATAATTATGACAACAGCTGTCACCCAGGACTGTGCTGGCAACCCCTATTATTGTTCACGCCTTTGCATGAATTTAATTTGGTGACCTCAAATCTAAGGAAGATTTCTTCACTTAAAAAAAAATGACTATGGAAGAGGAGGGAGGATTAATGAAGAAATAATTAATTTTGCAATGAAGTTCAGGCTATTCTAAAGGGCTTGAATGGTATGAGGTCCAGTGGACTTTGGCTTCTCCCACAGAGACAGAGAAAAATGATACCAGAACAAAGGTAACAGGTTTTGATCAATTTTGTAATGTTGAAAGATATTTATTTTCTTAACATAAGGTCTCTAGTATCATTTTTCTGTGTCCAATGGCATATATATATTATATAGCTGTATTACACATAACATACATATGTAACATATATACATACATGTGGTTATAAATATATGTGTATAATGTGCATTCACCTGATTATGACTGAAGAAGCAAGAAGCCTGGAGCACATAAATAAGAGTCTTCATGTCATGAAAGCTGTTCTGTGAGGATGGATGCTATTGCAGCTCCGTCTGTCTGTCTGTGCCCTAGACAGACAAGAGTCAACTGCAACACATGCGTAACTATCCTGTGACTTCTCAGTTTTTTCTCTCAGGGTCTTACATCAAATGAGAAACTTTCCCTTTTGGTACTCATATCAAACTGTTATTCCTTTCTGTATCATTAAGTGCCTAATATACTCCAAACAGTGTGATAGAAAACTAATTTTCTAACATAATATTTTCTTTCCCAAAACCATATAGGTCAGATATGAGTATTTTCATTTTACCGATGACAAAGCCAAAGTTCAGTGGAGTTGCGTAAGTTTCCTGGAGCTGCACAGTTAACAAATACTTGAGTTAAGTTTCACATATATTCTTTCATGTATTCACCCAAAAAGTATTTGTTGAACTTCTGTGGTCTAGGCCCTATGATAGGTACTAGAGATTCATTGTTGAATAAATCAGCCATGTGCCTGCTTTAAAGCCCTTACTTTCTAGTAAGGTAAATAAATAATGGTGAAATTTAAATAATATATAAAATAAGTGAACTACTAAATTTCAGATGAGATATTCTGTAAACAAAAAAAAAGAGAGTGAGGTAATATATTGTGACTGATAGGAGCTCATTTATACAGGTGGTGAGGGAAGGTCTGATTGAAGAGGTGACACATGAGGTAAATATAAATGAGAAGAAAGAGTTAGCCATGAAAAATCTGAGAGCAGAGAGAACAAGAGCAAGAACACACCCTATTAATGAAAATAAGTTTAGTTTCCCAAGGTCAACATAGCTGGCCCAGAGGGAGTAAGAGGAAAATTGTAGGAGATGATTATTTGTCTGTAAAACCTATACTTTTCTCACAATGTTAATTGGCCTAACTGTTCTAGAACACTCAAATTTCAAAGGCAGTTGGTGTTCAGCTAAGACAATTAGATTTTCACACTTATATAAGAATCATCAGAGGGGGAAAGATACATTCATAGATGGCATAATTGGATCATGATTTCCATGTCAGTCAGTCAATCGGTTGTTGAAAAGTCCTGTTTTCCATGCAGAAAAATCAGAGGGCAAGGATTATCAGTGTGTATAAGGATATTGTCTTTCTCTCTATTGATACCCCACACACTTGGAAAAGTTCAAATAATGTTGCATATTTATTATAGCAGTATTATCTCATATATTCTTCACAACATGGTTGTGTGTGATTAGTGTCAGAGTGTGTCTATTACCCCAGCTCTCCCAACTCTAGGAGGATAAATGAAAGATCTACGTTGCTTCAACCCACATAAATTAGCAAAGTCATTAGCTTATACTCTCTAGTACCAAACTCAACTCCTCTGTGGTCATTCCTCAGCAGTATTCAAATGTGCATTTGATATCCAGCAACAGTCTAAAGTCATATTTCTCAGTCCTACAATTCCACACATCTTCCTGAGGAGTACCCTGTATTTTGGAACTTTTATGTTTTATACATATTCTTTTATTAATTCATATTTATGCATTCACTCGCTCAACAAGTATATACTGTATGTACTGAGAACATAGTTTCTAGTTACTATGTGAAGTAGAAGAGACACAGAAGGGACAACTCAGGAAAAGATCTTGCCCCCAAGCTGCTTACAGTCTTGTAAGGGAAGTGCATGATAAACAGTGATATAATATCAGATACTGGCAAGAGATATAAAGAAAGATAAAAGGGTGTGGAGGCATAGAGGGTGAGGTTCCATCTAACATATAGAAGGCAAGTGGGCAAATCACAGTTGAAAAGTGAGTGAACTGATTAGAGGAGGAGCAAGGTTTGCAAGTAGATGGAGGAAGAACCTTCTAGAGAAAATGCGAAGAGTGGTGTTGGGAATATGCTCGACATTTTTGTGAAACAGCAAAGAGGCTACTGTTGGAGAGGGCAGTGGCTAATGAAAATGGTAAGAGAGAGAGCCAGGAGCCAGATCATGCACTTCCTCAGCTATAAGCAGTTAACTGGGCTTTATTTCAATTTTATGGTCATTTCAGTAAAAAGCCTTTGAGGGTAGAAGGGGGGAAAGGTTGAACCTCTTGCCAAAATGATATGGCTTAATTTAAAAACCCTTTAGCTGCTGTGTGGCAAACATACTAAGAAATTGACTGACAAACGGAATAGAAACAAAGAGAGCCTTTAGAAGTGACATGTATTCTTCGTGTATTGGAAAACAAATAAGTAGGTTGGCCTAACTAATTTACACTACATGATCATTTCCAACTTACCTAAGCATAACATTTTCACAAAGGCTTTATTCTGAAAACAGAATGTCTTTAAAGAAGTGATATTAATGATAGTATTTTTGACACCAAGATTATTAACTGTGGTGTTATTTTCATCCCCTCCTTAAATCACCATGCATAGACATTATGCATTCATTCTGTATTGATCTTAATAACGTATCTGGATAATACTGACACCATGGCAATACATTTTTATAGTAATCATACTCCAGATGTCTGAAACCTCAGATGTATGAAAAGAATAATCCAGCAGATAGGGAAAAAATAGGAGAACAATATATTACTGGTGGGAAGGAAGGACAGTCTAAATGACAGTAAAATAAGACAAGAAAATTAACAGGAGATAAATGAAACAGATAATTTAAGATAAATAATTTTAGAACATAGAAAGGAAGTTCCAGACCACAAGGTTTCTATTTCCTGCATTAAGGCAGCTACGTACTAAATGATACCTTAAAAGAACTAAGACCTAGGGAAGAAGTGAATGACACATTTCTGGAAGCCAATTCATAACTTCCTAAATAAAACTTTTCTGGACTAGAGAGAGATCCACAAGGATAGAGATCTTAAAATTCTTATATAACAATAAATCCTCTAGCTCAAAATAGTGTCATATTCATATTGGCTGTTGAAAAATGTTAGTTGTTGCATAAATGGATAAATGGGCTTCCAGGGAAATATTAGTCTTTAAATTATTTCAAAGATAAAAATCCCAACTTTTAATTCTTATTATGGTGTCTCCTAAACTATCTGTGTTTTCTACAAATTTAAGGAAGGATGTCTCAGATTCTGGGAAAACCCCACTTGTCTCTTCTTGCTACACCTATCGTTGTGAGAAAGCACATTTCAGACAGCAGGGAAAACCCACAGCTCACCACAACAACATGTACGTTGTCTGGGCCACCTGAGCATAAATTAAAGAGAATCTTTGTAGAGTGATTAGGAAACAAAAGGAAGGGGGCGGAGACAAGATCACTGAATATAAATGCCATGATATCTCAGAGACTCAGAGACTGAATAAGAGCTCCAGCAAAGAGTTTCCCTGTGGGAACCTGGGATTAACCAGTGGATCTTGACTAGAATAAAGATGAGTTCTGAAGGTTGCTCCATAACAGAGAACAGCTCCTTGCATCTGGAGAGAGGACAACAAAGTAAGTCAGACCGTATTTCTTATATACTGGCAATAACTGTCTGTGTGTCTGTCTGTCTGTCTCTCTGACAGTACTTAGGGAAGAAAATGAGGCTTTCTCTTTTGAAGAACTTGGTCACATTCAATTTCAGTCCAGACAAAGAAGAAAATGAGAAGAAGTACACATTTCTTTTTCTGTGAGAGGATAAGATATCTAAGACTTGGGAGGAAACTACAAAGCTAATTTCAGAAGATCTTTTACGATGTTTTTTTGTTTCAGTTCATATCATCTTAATTTTTCAGATTTAATTAGAAAACTCCCTTCATGGGCCCAGGGTGCTCTCCGTCATTTTCCCATATCCATCTGTCCAGACTACATGTCCACACTCTGTACAGACTTTGCTTCCCTATAAAAATTACGTTCTTGATTGCCATCACTTTGTAGCTTTGGGTGCTTTCTCTGTGCCCATCTCATGGTCTCATAACAGCATCCGCCAGTTGCAGGCAATGAAGGTTTCTAATATTCGAGAGAAGGGTCATATAAGAATCTGAACATTTACAGTGTCCAATGATAATTTGTTAGGAGAAGGTATATAAGAATTCTTGAAAATGCAACCTTCTGCTCTGTAGTCTTTATTACACTCTTTCCCCTCATTTCATTCTATTGCACCCTTCCAATCCCTGGCTCCCGATTCTACATGAATCAGACAGTTTTTTTTTCTTTCTTTTTTTTCTCATCAAAATATTCTCATCGAAATATGATCATCCTAGCTATAAACGCATACTATATACTTTGCCTCTCTTCTGTTTGTCTATTCTGCTCACAGGCCTATTCTATTTCCTATTACCAGAATTCTCCCATTTTTTCTTATAACTTGTTTCTGTGAGACTTTCTTTTTTATCCTTCTTCCTCTCTAATTAATGAGGTGCTCCAAAATACTAGCACTTAGGAAGTAGAGTTTACTTGTATGCAAAGCTATCCAGTAATAAAGGGATGTGTTATGTACAGCAGTTCTGAAATAATCTAGAGGAAGGGATTCTTTTCTGTGTGTCTCCTAGACTGGTTTGCATTAGAAAGGTATCAGTTACTTCTGATAAACCCATCTTTCTCTTAACAACACAGATCAAGTGTGGATAACAAGTGCAAGCCACACATATTTTTGGTAACTAGGTAACCATATGTTTGGCCCAGTTGAGCCTCCCAAAAGAAAAATATGCATAATAATGAAACTACTCCGTAAATAGCACAGTGGAAGAAGAGGACTGAATTCAGGGATTCTTCACTTTTCCTGAGACCATCCAATTTCCTTTTGAATGTTTAGTTTATGCTGCCCTTCATTAGTATGAACAGTCATTGGGCATCACCCTTGGTGACTCAATATGAATAGGAGGTTTATTTTCAATCTCTCCATTGATGGGCAGGGCCCATAAGCAACATAATGTTGGGGAGTGTTTTTTGTCACGTAGGTAATAAATAAAATCGTAACAGTAATGCTTACCAATGGGTTTGATGTACAGTCTGAGAATTGTCTCCATAGTCTACGTACTGGATAAACCAACAGACTGACTGAGCTAGGCTCTGGAGTCCGTGAGCTATTTGGAAGAGTTAGTACATGCCGAGGAATCAGAGCTGTTGCTGTGTTGGGTCTCCGCAATATGAATGTCTCTCACATTGTGAAAAATGAAACTAGACAGAAAACTTGGCTTGCTACCCTTCCTATGGGTGCTTCTGGTGATAATTGTACACCAGTGAAAAAAGGAAGATTTGCTTTGAGAAGCTGAGAGAAATAGAACTAGACGGGAGTGAAGTACAGCTTCTCTCAGAAAATCTGAATACAGGTCTACACTTGGAAAAACAATCCCCAGAAGAAGCAAATGCTGATGTTGACATCCAGTACATGATAAAGCACATGAAAGAAACATCTTTGTCCAGTTTAACTTTAGCGAAATGTTTTAAGGAAAAAGAACACGTGAATATCAAGACATGTACCCTATAGACATCCTTTTAATTGTGAAACTCATCCATGCTGAAAAACAGGATATTTTTGCATTTTGAGACTATTTTCATGGTAAATTTTAATGCCATTCAAGTAGCCATTTTACATGGCAGGTTTTGAGAACATAACAGGGAGCTGTATATTTCTTGTAAGGCCAAATTTTTAAAATCCTGGCCGCTCATTCTAGAAAATATCAAATCCAAACTCTTAGTCACAAACCACCTCACCTTTCTCAATTATTTATATTCTAGAACAGATAACCTGTTTGGGGGTTGGATTTTTTTTTTTTGGTAATTAAGAATCATCATTCACATCATATTCATATTCTAAATCCTTCCATAAAAATATTTCTTATTGGTAAAATCAAATTCTTACCTTGTTTCACCATTATACAGAGGGTAAATGAGAAAATCAACTTTTACCAAATATTTAGTCTATAATACTATTATGTTTCCTCTGTTATTTTAACTTCTCTTGGAAAATGCAAATATTTTACTGTTCATTCACACATCATTTTTAATTACAGTATAATTTACATACATTTGGGGTACAGATCCTAAGTTTACAGCTTAATGAGTTGTAACTACAATTCTAATCAACATTTGCAACTTTCTATCACCTTAAAAAGTTCCCCTATGTTCTTTCCCAGGCAGATTACCTTCCTTACACACATAACAGCGGCCACATTTCTGATTTCTGTCACATATAGTTTGGCTCTTCTTGAATGTCATATAAATGGAAATATGCAGTATATAATTGTAGCTGGATTTTTTGACTCAACATTTTTTTGAGATTCATCCATTTTGTTGATTGTATCAGTTGTCCTTTTTTTAATTGCTGAGTAGAATTCCTTATATGGATATACTATAACTTATTTATCCATTTTCCTATGGATGGATTTTTGGATAACTTTTAGGATTTGGCTCTTAAGAAGAAAGCTGCTATGAATATTCATGAACAAAGCATTTTGAAGACATACTTTCATTTCTCCTGAAAAGATACATAGAGTAGTTTTAAACTTAATTGTGTAATAAGTAGTTTTCCAAAATATTTTTCCATTTTACTCTTCCATTAGTCATATGCAAAATTTCAATTGCTTCATGTCTGCACCAACTTCACCGAAGAGTACTATCAATCTTCTTTTATTTTGTCATGCTATTTGTAGATATTTATGTATTGATTCAATATTTTTATTGCATTTTCCACACGTACACACATTCACATTATCTCTCCTAAGCAGTAACTACAGAGAGGTTAAAGGATTGTGGTTTAGGTGTTCTTTTTATATGTCTTCTAGGGTATTCAGGTATTTAATAAATGCTCTCACTGTGGTTAAAAGAATCAGACATACTTAGAATTTTCATAGCTACTAAGTACATATATTAGGAAGATATTTTATGATCTCATCTTATGCCCGGATTGTTTCATTTCTAGCCAAAAATAAACTACCCAAATTCACTCAAAATTTGGAGAAAATTAACTTACACACTTCATGTAAGTTAAGGATCCATATAGCTACTTTTCCAATTTAAATGCCTCAAGAGAATATCAGATGGCCCTATCTTCTATAGTCAGCTTGAATTCATCACCAGCTTTCTCTCTTCAGGTAACACATCCAGCCCTCATTTTGCAACACATCACGAAGGATCCCTTCAAGTTCCCATCCCATGTGCTGTGCTCACCGTGGTCATCATCGTCTCTTTAATCATAGCTCTCGTTGCTTTATCAGGTGAGTCTGCATTCATGAATTGACTGAGTTTCTTAGCACTAAGTGTTCATTCCCAGTGGTAATCAACAAGGATTACTTGGTCTAATTAATCAGAAAATTCTTTGAATACTTAATACAATCCTTTTGTGAGTTTTCTAGAGCTTCTTTATAAGTATTAAAAGCACCTATGATTTATACATTACTGTGGGAGAAAATTACACTTGAGTAGATGTTTAAATCTGGAATGAAAGGGGCTGATTTAGATTGTAAATATAAATACACATTTAGCTAGGGGAAAATACATGAGTTTCACATTCATTGTTGATGGAAAAAATAATACCTATGTCATAGATGAATCAGGAATCGGTCAATCTTTTGTCATTTATCTCAAAGGTCACAGAATGGTCATTACAGATAATTAAGAATATATCCAGAAGCTAGATATACCAGAGTCAATTGTAATATGGTACTAAAAACACACAGCTATGCCAAGATTACATTTGTGTCTCTTACAAACAAAATTTTATGATTTTATGAAATATCCCAGCCACGATCTTTCCATATTCTGAATTATTTCCTTGCAAATTATTATCTCCTTCTCCCAGCATAGTATTACACCTTCTCCATCTTCAAAATCCTCCATCTCTGCATGCAGATTCACAACGTTACTTGGGCTTTGGATTCCCTGTACCCTTTCTAGACAAAAGACTTATTTTTCAAGATTTTTTTTACTTTCCTACAACTTTATGGCATTATAGCCACAAAGACATCTTCTTATTTCTTATTCCATGTGTAATGATGATTCACATAACAGGAGGTCAGTTAAGGTAAGAACTTGCCTTCTTACTCTTCTTGGAAGTCCCCTTCTTTCTTTCATCTTTACTTTATCACCTCACACAGCATCCCCTGAACTAGTTTTGCAGTCTGTGGGTATTTAGTTTCTTTTGTTGCTAAAACAAACCACTTTCCTGTTCACAGAGGGCCAATACAATTGTCCGGGCCAGTATATGTCCTCAGTGCTATCAAATAGCTATGCTTCTTCATGCTCAGACGACTGGATTGGATATCAAAAGAAATGCTACTTCATTTCCAGTGTGATGAAGAACTGGACCTTGGCCCAAAATTTTTGCTCCAAACATGGTGCTACTCTTGCTCTCATTGATTCTGAGAAGGACATGGTAATAAAGTATTCAAAAATTATTTCATAAAATATTGCTATTTTATATTATCTAGCTAATCTGTGATTTCCTTCTGTTTTCTTCTAAGTGAAGACATTGTAACTATCTCCCCTGTTAAGAAAATTTAGTCATGGGAAAGCCATGTGATCAGTCTGAGGTCAAAGTGAGGGTTCAGTTTGGTCTTGTAAATTTGATTTGATTGCTTAGCATCAACGGCCAGAAATCCAAGTGAGCCCCTGCCATTAGAACTAATACATGATCAGCTGTGCTATTATGCCTGAAATTGGAGTTTTGAGCAAAAGGTTGTACTACTTGCCCAGAGGGGCTATTTAACAAATACCTCTTTGTGCTTTCTTCAAGACCTTTTTAAAAAGGTATGTGGGTAGAGCTGGACACTGGATTGGACTGAAAAATGAAGCTGGTCAGACATGGAAATGGTCAAATGGCAAAGAATTTAACAACTGGTAAGTTTCAAAATGTCTCTTTATTCTCCCCAGGTTGGCAGCTCAGGAAAACAGTTTTCCTTCAAAGCACTGTTGTACATGAAGGTTGTGTCCTTTATGAGCAGATAAATCTCTTCTGTATGCTTGCACTCTGTGACATTAAGAAGGGCTTTAATATTCTCACTTTCTCTTTGTACCTACTTGGAATTCATGCAGTAAATGCTTCTAGTAATTGGATCTCAGTAAATTGTAGTGTGAATAATAGGCTCAGTTAGAAATATTCCAGAAATAATGATGATGATGCAAAAAAGCCCAACATTTCCAACTTATATTGGTATTTTACTGATGAGTGAGTTTTGGAAAATAATTTCCTCTCATTCTCCCCGTCTTCATCTCCACCAGAATAAAGAACAATACTTTCAATACCTAATTAGGAGCTTCTATGGACCTGAAAGAAAACTTGCCCCAGAATTAAAGATGCTAATTTTATTTTCATTACCTATAACTAAACTACATTTTAAAGTTCAAAGGACATTTCATAAGTTTAGTGTTAGTCCTTACCATCTGAAAATTTGGAGTTGAAAATTTTCTGGCTATCTGTGATTTTATGATAATTTCAGTTATGGAGAATAAATGCAAATCTCCAGAAAAAGAATCTTATGACAAATGTCATATGTGTCTTATAACGTTTCTACAGAGGGGCGTCAGGGGCCTAAACCCCTCAAAATTGTATGCTGTAACATGCATCATGCTTGAATGGGTATGCTTCCTGGCAATCATTTCTTGAAGGGTTTGTAAAGTCACACATGATCAAGAGTTACTCCTCTGGTGGCATGCCAGCTAAATAAATGGAGTTCTTTACTCTAAATCCACATATTCTTCCTTTCGGTTCTGTTCTACTGTCTCTCCAGATTAGTCTATGATCATTTGACTGGCCTGGCCTCATGCATTCCTACTAAGTGAAAAAAAAAACACAAAAAAACAAACAAAACAGAAAACAGGCCACCACCACCACCACCACAAAGTGTACTCTCATGTAACTGACTGGAAATGATGAACTGAAAGTAATTCTAAATTTTCTTGTTATTTGACAGGTTCAACCTTACAGGATCTGAGAACTGTGCATCTCTGAATAGCACAGAGGTCAGCAGTGCAGAATGTGAAAAGGATTTACACTGGATATGTAGCAAATCCTACAAATAATGGAGAATCATTTGCTTACAGACCATTATATTGTGGAACTCAAGGATATTGGTGTCGATGGATGGCTGCTCTGTGGTCAGAAGTTTCCCATTAAGCTTTGTGAAAAAACTTTGTATTTACTTTGAAAACCTTCTTCCGAAAAAGGACTATGGAAAAAAGGGAGAAAATTTTCAGGAATTTCTGCATTGAGGAAGACTCCTGCCAGGACCTGGAAACATCACAGGTTAACAGAAAATTATGTCCAAGAATGAGAAGAAGGACTTTAAACCTTTTGGATGCACTTTATATTCTTTTAAATTCAGAAATAATAAAATAACTAGGTTTAGAGTTATTATTTATTGTTGAATGACTGCCAACAGTGAGCGTCCTTCATGCATTTGCACTATTTGAAGGAGTTTGATGGCGGTATTAAAGACTGAATGTGAACATAGAGATCTTTAACTAGTAACACAGATATTTAGGCTAAGTGCATTTTTTTAACTCAGAGAACATTTACAAGTGAACAAATGCTTATGAAACTAAGCTTTGTAATATTTCTCTCTTTTTAGAGAACTTCACCAAATTGCTTGTCATTTTTTTTCTCTGAAAGAGTGGAATGATCATGTATTTATGGGTTTGTTTGTTTTTTTCTTCTTCCATGTAGGCTCATCTCCCTCAATGGTACATAATTCATTGCCTTTAAAACTTTATATACAGCATTTTACAGAGACAAAGACAAAAGCAAAGAATATGAGGAATATTTGCAAAACAGACAAAAGTGTTGGAAAATATGCAATATGTGATGTAGCAAATCCCTATCAGGAAAAATTCTGTATTTTTCAAACCTAGAATAATGCAAGTCTTATTTGATAATAAATTTATGCCTTTTCTAATTAATTCTATCATGTGCAATACTTCACGTGAAGTATTTTCTAAGTGCAATAAAGTGTGTTTATGTGTTTGTCTTTTGTATTCATGCAATTATAAGCTGCTTTTATGTTTGTTCAAATAAAAGTGGAATTAACAAAACAGTTTCTAAGGAGTGTTAATTCCTTCAAAATACACTAAAAATTGTGTGTCGTATTAGAAAAAACAATACCATAAAAAATTATCTATAGTAAAACCTTAGCTTTATAACATGGTTTGTACTTACTGAATTGTTTTCATATGTTGTTTCCAAAAGAGTCGAATCCATTTTTCTGTGTATAGCAGATGCTCAGTAAACATTCTAATTGACTTGTGAGGAATTTGTGTCATTTAAAATTTTTTTACTGTATTATTTTCTTCATTTCTGTTATTGTTTATCTCCCTCATACAGCGCAATCAGGAGACACCTAAAAGTCATTTTGCAAGGGCCTATTTATAAGCTTGTCCTCTGCAATGAGACTAATTAGTCCCCATAACTGATGCTCTGAAAGCACCTTATTCAATTCTGAAATGCTATACATGTTTAGTTATTTACATACAGTAATTCATTAAATATAAATAAGGCATATAACCTTCATGAGATAGCTCAGTGAGGAAAAATTCTACTAGTTTCAAAATTGTTTTATGAATATACTTCAAAATGTTTTCCTTCTCTGAAAGTTGGAAATACATGAATATGTGGTATCTTTAAACTGTTGTCACTGTTTAAACTGCTTCATAATACATAATATAGGGGTTTCTTAATATTAGTATCTCTCAGTTCCCACAACTGTAAAATGGAACAAATGGCCTCCAGCTCTACTACCTTATCATTAGCAACAATATACTCCTGTCACATTAGAAAATACTGTCTCATGATTCACGAGCTATGAAATGTGTGGTGGAAAGTGTAACTGTTAAGAGACAGAGAATGGAAGAAATAGTGCCTGAATTTCATCTCTGCCACTTACTACTTGACAAGCTATTTAGTTAGAATTAGAAAGTTATTTAAGGTTAGCTAGAAATTAAATTAATGAATACATGAAAATGGACTTAGAACAGTTCCTGGTTCAAAGTGAACCCCAAAGTTGTATTAAATTTTAGTATAATGTTTATGATAAATGGGAACACTAGCTCATCAAATTTCCACTTTGGGCATAAAGCCATATTTTTCCATAATACATCTATTTTTACATAGTCTATCTTTTTCTTGTTTTGAGGGGCTTTTTAAAAAATTTACTCAGTGACTGATTATTAAGATCTGTTACTGTAATTGACTAGAGAATTAAAACACAAGCAAATTTAGCATGACAAGGATCCTTGTGGAATTTATGGTCTTTTTGTAAGACAAACAGTAAGCAATTACCTTGTGGTGGTGAAGAAGGCTACAGTAGGGTGCTATGGAGGAATGGTACAGATACGCTACTTTATTTGCTCCTGTATTCAAACTTATAACTAATTTTTAAACCACTAAATCAATTGGCTATATTCACTTCAACTAATTATATGATTATGTGCTGAAAATAACTATCAGTTATAGGTGTTTTATTTGGCTTTTCCAACATAACTTTCATTTCTTCTTCTGGAAAGGTGAATAAGAGTTTACTTGCTTATTTCTCATAATTATAGAGATTCAATAAAATTAAAAGTATTTTTTTGAAAGGCCACTGAAATGTTCTATCCTATTGTTAATATTCAGTTGATTCAAAATTTTTATAATACTAATATAGAAATGGGCTTCCTGAGCTTGTTCTCAATTTTCATAATTTTGGTTAGGTTTTCACACCTGAAAATCTATCATAACCGAGATTAAAATTTTAGAAAACATTTTGGAAAATATATGGCCATAAAGACTGCTAGTTATCATATAAATTGATCTAAATTTTGGAAAACATTTTCAAAATACTTATCAAAAACTTTAAAAATACTCATATCTTTCCTTTGATGTGACCATTTTTTTTTGTAGGGGAGAACTTTAAAGGAATAATCCTGAATGTTCCAGACATAATCAAAAAAATGTTCATCAAGGGGCTATTTTAAGTAGTGATAAATCAGAAGCCACTTAGTATTCCAAAACTAAGGATTTAGTTAAATAAGTTTTATTCTACTACGTGATGAAGTAATATGTCAAAAATGGAAAAAAAATAACGAAGAAGAATGGTTATGAATATGGGAGAACACAAGAACTATTGCTAAACCAATTAAAATAAGATACCTAATAAGGTACCATCCTGTTAAATATTAAACATACCTGTTTGTGTTATTCTATGCTGAAAGAGAAACAGAACTACAAAGATTTTTTCTGATTAGTAAGAGGTATAGGTAATATTTATTTTCTGTTTCTCCGTAGTTGTCGAATAATGAACAGTTGTTTTACTTTTAATAAGAAAAACTTCTATTTTAAATAAGCCCATATATAACATCACAAAAGAAATAATTTCATTATTTAAAGCACAACTCTACTTTCTAGTGACCAATTACAAATATTAAAAATGAAATTGCTCCAAGAATTGCCCCTATGCTAAATAAAGTTCCCTTATCCACTATGTGGGCAGCCCCATACTGCAGTGGCTTGATACAATCACTGCAGTATGATTTTCTGTTTTGTTGTTTCTTGGTCTCGAAGATATTAAGGCTGGAAACAATTGTAGCTTTTTTTTCCCCCTTTTTAAGCACGGTTAAAACAGTTTAAAGTTTATAGGAAATATGATCAAGTTTCTATATTTTAGAGACATGGCATCTAATGTCCACAGTGCAAACTAAGGAAATTATCTGCAGCCTAAATAGTAATACCTGTGTTTTGCTGTGGTTTGGTTTGGTTCTTAGATTTATTGAAACATAATTAGTATACAAAAAACTGCACAAAACTAATGCATAAAATTTAGTGAGTTTGATCACTTGTATGATGCATTCACGTCACCATCACCACAATCCAGGTAGTAAACATATCCATCGCCTCCAGAAGTTTCCTTGTGTTTCTTTCAAGGTGTTTGTTTGTTTGTGTTATAGTTTAAGAACACAATGTGAAATCTAACCTCTTGATGAATTCAGTAAAATTGCCAGATACAAAATCAATATACAAAAATCAGTTGTGAATTCCCATGTACCAATAACAAAAGAAGTTAAGAAAACAACCCCATTTACAGTAGTACCAAAAACAGATACTTACAAATAAGTCTAACCAAGTGAGGCAATGACTCATACACTGAAAATTTTAAAACGATGAAAGAAATTAGAGCAGACACAAATAAATGGAAAGGCATTTTTTGTTCATGAATTAGAATTAAAATTGTCAAAATATCTATACCATTGTCTATAAATTCAGTGCAATCTGTATCAAAATCCCAAAGACAATTTTTACTGAAATAGATAAAAACAAAACTAAAATTCATATGGAACCACAGAAGACCCATAACAGGGAAAACAACCTTGAAAAAGAACAGTGTTTAGAGGCTTCACACTTCCTGATCTCAAAATACATTACAAAGTTACAGTAATCAAATCAGTATGACGCTGGCATTAAAAAAAGACATATAGACCCATGGAACTGAATAGAAGCCCAGAAATAAACCCACACATACACAGTCACCTGATCTTTGCCAAGAGTGTCAAGAATACACCACGGAGAAAGGATAGTCTCTTAGATAAATGATGTTGGGAAAACTGGATATTTACATTCAAAATAATGAAGCTGGATCTTTATCTTTCACCATTCACAAAAATTATCTCAAAAATGGGCTAAAGATTTGAGCATAAGATCTGAAAACATAAACCTCCTAGAAGAAAATGGGAGAAGATTATTGACATTGGTCTCCACAATAATTTATTGATTATGACACCAAAAATACAGACAACAAAGGCAAAAGTTACAAAAATAGGTAAGTCGAATTACATCAAATGAAAGCAAAGGAAGCAATCCACAGAACAAAAGGCAACCTATGGAAGAATATTTGCAAACAATATATATGATAAGGAGTTAATTTCCAAAATATATAAGGAATTCCTAAAACTCAATAGCAAAATAATAATAACACCTGAATAAAATATGGGCAAAGGACTAGAATAGACATTTCTCCAAATGACAAGGCAGTTTTGTTTTAGGTAGCTTACTGTCAAAGGACATGAAAAAGACGTCTTCATTATTCTTTACATGGCCTATGTGTGTGGATAAATACTCCATTTCAGTAATTCCTCATTTTCAGATTCATGAATGGAAGCAGTAGTAGTCACCACTCTCTCAACAATCCCTTTTATATTTTTTCTAGTTATAAAAGGAAATATCTGTAACCTAGGAAAAAAATAGCAAGTCTTGATAGGACTTCACCCAGCTATTTTTCTCAATATTTTTTATAGGACTTCACCCACCCATTTTTCTCAATATTTTTTTGTGATAAATGATAAATCTAATTGAATTAACACATGTAAAAAGGTTGTACATGTATTATGTGTTGTACGGTGTTAAAAAAAACAAAATTCAACTAAGTAAATCTGAAGATCTAATTGGCTTCATGAGATGATTCATGAATTGGGCAAGCAGAAAGGAGCTCTGAGGAGCTGTCTTAAAATGGAAGGCTTTTAAAAGCAAGAGACAGGGTGGAAAAAAGGAAATTATTAGCAAAGAATGCATGTTTCAGGCAAAGTCACTCTCTTAAGGGGTCTGTCAGCCAACTACCTCCTCGTGCTGACCAGGAAATTCCAGGTTGGCTGGAATTCCAAAGCTCACGCATTTCTGGCATCAAGAAGGTAGACGTAAGTGATGCTTCTAAACATCATGTAACGTACAGGGCAACCCTCAAAAATAAAGAACAATCTGACTCAAAATGTCAATAGTCACAAGGTCGCAAAATCTTGTCCCAGGGTGTTGGGGTTTTTTTTGGTGAACCAAGCAGATATATTGATTTTTCAGTCCCCTGGTCCTGCTTGCGGACTGGGTTACCCTGACTCCTGAGACTCCCTTAGAAGCTCAAAGACGGCCAGACCCTGCTCAGCATCTCAGCTTCTCTGTCTTTGAAAATCTTCTACAGGGAAAGCTTTTATTTCTGGGTTTCATCTTTCTCTTGGATTTGCACTCTGCTATTCTTCACTAATTTGTTATCCCACTGATGTCTTTAACATGGTTTAAAATATCTTGCAGTTTTCAGGTTGTCCTGTGGGGGTAGGTTGGGTATTACCTACAGAATGATTATCCAGACTGTTCTTGAATACGCAAATGAAAGTTTTTGAAGTTTCATCCTGCCTTAAAGAAATCTCTTCTGAATAAGTCTCAGAATTCTCTGGAGTTGCTTAAAAACGTGTTTGTTGCATAGTACCTCTCACTCATCTGCTGCTCCAGGCTGCTCTATCGCTCACATTTTGTTGATTTATACCTGCTTCCCGGAGGTGCAGTCTTCAATCCATACTTCTTCGCTAAGATTGCAGACACTTGCTCCCTGTATTATCTGAGGCACCAAAAGCATAAAAATAACAAAAGTCTGTATAGAATGATGATAGTGTTATAATAAAGATAATAATAAGATAGCAATAATTAGAGCCAACATTATATAGTGCTCCCCTATGTCAGAGATGAAATACTTTATCTATAAATAATTTATTTAATCTCCACCACAACCCTATGACTTAGGTGTCATTACAATCTCATTTTATAAATAAGGAAACCGAGTCCAAGGAAATTAAGTACTTTGCCAAAGGACTTTAAATTTCAGATCTAAAATTTATGCCCAGGCAATTTGACAGTTTAGGGAAATATGGCATATTTTGCCACATAAAAATATGGAATATTTAAAACTGAATATCAGGTTCATGGCGGTTAAAGTTTATGGCAACCCCAATCACATAGGGCCCCCTCGGAGAGAACATTGCCTTTTCTCCAGCTTGCACTCCGTTGCTAAGGCTTGCTTATGTATCTTCAGATGAGACTTTTTAAAAACCATCTTTCTTTCCCTAATTCTTGCAGGTGTTTGTCAAAAACATCAGGGACAATTGTTTCACTTCTTGAGGCAGCGATGAAACAGTGAAGACAAAAAGCTGACCAAAACGTAAAAGGAAAAAACTTGCTCATCAGTAGGTTTTGATAACTTACTTATGTTGTTCCCCATGGGCTTTGGAAAGCTGAAAAGTGGGCTTGGAACATATTCCTGGTGATTAAAAACATCATGTCGGTGTGCATGGCTGGGGCTGAATGCATGTACAGGCCCTATGCTCTCACCTCTGATTGCCCTTTAGACGCTGCACAAACAGGAAGTGAAAGATAAGAAAAGTATAAACTGCCAGCCTGAATGTTAAAGATGTGTCTTAATAGGAGCACAGACTCCCTTAGCAATGTCTGGGAGGTTTATAGTTTAAATAACTGAGAAATTAATACAAAGACAGAGAACTCAAATTTCTAAATGGGCAGAAGACTGGAAAGGCATTTCATGGAAAGGACATCGAAATGGCAAATTAGCTTATCAAAACCCTCAAATTTGTCATCAGGGAAATGGAAATTAAGGCTAAAAGGAGTTACTACATGCTGACTACAATGTCTAAATTATTTTTAAATAAACAAAAATGAAAACTGAGAGTACTATATGTTAGTGAGGATTTGTATCAATGGGAAGTCTCATATCCTTCCAGAGGGAGTGTAAATTGGCAACACCTACTTTGGTTTGGCTGTGTCTACTGAAGCCGATCGTAGGGAGACCTAAGACCCACCAATTCCACTCATTTACTAATAGAAATAAATGTGGATCCAAAGAAAGGTACAAAAATTTCATGGCAGTTTTATTCTTAATAACCTCGAACTGGAAACAATGCAGATGTTCATCACTGTTAAATTGTTGCGGATCCATACTGTCAGACTTATTACACATACAACAGTACAAATAGGTCAAAAATCTGATGAGCAAAGAAGCTAGACATGAAAGATTACAGACAGTATGATCCCATTTTTATGACGTCTTTTGAAAGTCTGGAATGACGAGACAAACCAGCCTAATACAAATTGCCATATATCCTGCAAGTACTTCTTTACGGTACATTTCAGTGAGATTCGGCCACTTGCTTCTCAGCTTTGTTTCTTAATAAAACGAAATATTCAATGTTCTCACCCCATTTGAAGTGTCTGTTTCTGATGCACTTCTAGGCTGTAATAGTACCTTATGCATGCTCTGGTGGAGTATTTTTTTTGCCTCATACAGTAATTGCTAGCAAATGGTTTGTCTAACTCACTAGAAAAATCAGCCTTGAGGGGAGGACTTTTAATCTCTGGTCCAGTTCCAGGAGAAGCAGTTTAATTTAGCCATTGAGTTTACAGGCTTTTGCATCAAATAATTCAGTATCAAATTTCTGCTCAACTCCTATCCTTCCGTGGACTTTGGTTAAAGTACCATTTTTTCTCATCAGTAAATAGCCCCCCGCTCCTGTATTTGTTGTGATGCTACAAGGTTTAAATGAGCTGATATATGAAAAACATAATGATCTCAATAAATGTTAGCTTTTAGCTAATAAAATCAGCAGAATGTATTTACAGATTTCATGTAAGTTAATGTTACTGCCTTTATGTGAATATCTACATTAAAGTTGCATACATTCCATGTATGAACTTTATATAACATTTCATGAAAATTAATCTACTAATACAAATAACCCCAATGTTTCCTGAACAGAAAATATTTTGGTATATATTTATACCAAAAATAAATATATAAAATATTTAAAAAATATATATAAAATATAAGTATATAAAAATTTGGTTTATCAATATAGATATAGATATACATATATACATACATCTTATGACATAAAATATATACATATTATATATCACATGGGCTTGAAAACTCATTAGTTAATAATACAAACTAAGCTGTCCCTTAATAAAATTAAACAAGCAATAAGAGCAATATGTCTATGTTTTTCCTTTATATGTAAAGGAATTTTTCTTTTTAATTGCCAAATAAAAGCTACTTAAAAACTCAGTAGGGGACTTTCAAGTTAACTTGTAATATTGAACAGAATATTTATTTCTGTTTCTTCACAAACTCCATTTAAACAACAT
Organism: Smutsia gigantea; assembly: GCA_032199065.1. Taxonomy (NCBI): domain Eukaryota; kingdom Metazoa; phylum Chordata; class Mammalia; order Pholidota; family Manidae; genus Smutsia; species Smutsia gigantea. Next base: position 294,805 of record JAVSCE010016365.1, read on the forward strand.
TATTTTGAAAATTTTGATAGTATAAAAAGGATTAGAAGAAATAGACAAAAGAGAAATAAAATATCCATGCATCTTCGAATATGTCAAGTAATTTTGGCTATAGAGCCCTGGATGCTGAGGAATTAGACTATGCGCCTTGAATGTTCAGTGTGGAGGACAAACCGTTTGGTGGCCCCCACAAACCCTTTGTTCTAGTCTTCATGCCTTGTGTGATCCCTCTCCTTGAGTGTGGGTGGGACCCATGACTTGCTTCTAACCCACAGAATACAGCAGAGATAATGGGATGTACACGATTACATGACTGTAATAATGTTACATGAAATTATAACATCTGTCTTGCTGGAAGAGACTTTTCTCTATTGTTGGCTTGGAGAAAACAAGATATCATGTTGGGGAAAGTCTTTCTGGCAAGAAACTGAAGGCCACCTCTGGCTGGTAGCCAACAAGAAACTGAAGCCCTCAGTATGACAGCATACAAGGAACTGAAATCCACCAACAACCGTGTGTGCTTGGAAGCAGATCCTTCCCGGCTTGAGCCTCAGATAAGACCACAGCCACAGCCACACCTGGATTGCAGCCCTGTGAGAGTCTGAAGCAGAGGACCCACCTAAGCCATGCCCTGATTCCTGGTGCACAGAAAGCAAGGTAAGAAATAAGCACTGTTTTAAACCATTAAGTTTATGAAGATTTGTTGTTCAGCAAGAGAAAACTAATACAGTAGAGGGGAAATTTCAGAAAAATCTGGAGGATTAGTTGAAAATACATATAAAGAACACCCTGGTTTCTTAAGATCCTTTCACTTTGAACAACTACAACTTACATCTCTGCAGAAGATTAAAGTTTATTCCCTAGCATGACTGAACCAAAGGAATCTGGATTCAAGTTGGGAATTTTTAGGAAAGCTAAAGGAGAAAGTACTTTATTAAAAACAGAGGAATTAATTGAAATTCTGAATAATGATCACAAAGCCCCTTTGACCTATATCCTAATCAACTTCAAGATCCTTAACAGCCAGGCTTAAGGCAACCAGAGAGAAAACTGGAGAATTGATTTATTTTTTTTTTAGGTATAATTGAAAATGTAACATTATGTTGGTTTCAGGTATACAACAAAATGACTCAATATATGTAGATATTGTGAAATGATCACCACAATAAGTCTAGCTAACATCCATCACCACAAATAGTTACAAATGCTTTTTTTTCTTTTTTCTTAAATTGAAATATTGATATACAATCTTATGTTGGTTTCAAATATACAACCCAGTGGTTCAACAATTACCTATATTATTAAATCCTCACACCCCCTAGTGCAGTTACTATCAACATAGAAAGATGTTACAGAATCATTGACTATATTCTCCATGCTATACTACTGTCCCTGTGACCAGCTTATATTGTGATTGCAAATTATTGTGCCCCTTTATCCCTCTCACTCTCCCCACCCACCTGCCCTAAACCTACCCCTTGATAACAACTAGTCACTTCTCAGTGTCTATGAGTCTACTGCTGTTTTATTCCTTCTGTTTGCTTTGTTTTTATATTCCACAAATAAGTGAAATCATATGGTATTTGTCTTTCTCCACCTGGCTTATTCACTGAGCATAATACCCTCTAGCTCCATCCATGTTGTTGCAAATGGCAGGATTTCTTTTATTTTTATGGCTGAATAATATTCCATTGTGTATATATACCACAACTTCTTTATCCATTCATCATTTGATGGATGCTTAGATTATTTCCATATCTTGGCTATTGTAAATAATGCAGCAATGAACATAGGGGTGCATATATATTTTTGAAGCAGGGATTTTGTTTTCTTCAGGTAAATTCCTAGAAGTGAAATTATTGGGTAATTCCAGTAATAGAAAATAGAAAAATAGAATGGTATTTCTATTTTTAGTTTTTTTAGGAACCTCCATACTGCTTTCCATAGAGGTTGCACCAATTTACATTCCTACAAACAGTGTAGGACGGTTCCCATTTCTCCTCATCCTCACCAACATTTGTTATTTCTTGTCTTTTGGATAGTGGCCATCCTGACTGGTGTGACATAATAGCTCACTGTGGCTTTAATTTGCACTTTCCTGATGATTAGTGATGTGGAGCATCTTTTCATGTGCCTTTTGGCCATTTGAATTTCTTCTTTGGAGAAGTGTCTGTTCAGGTCCTCAGCCCATTTTTTAATCAGGTTATTTGTTTTTTGGGTGCTGAGGCATATGAGTTCTTCATATATTTTGGATGTTAACCCCTTATCAGGTGAGTCACTTACAAATATATTCTCCCATACTGTGGGATGCCCTTTTGTTCTGCTGATGGTGTCATTTGTTGTACAGAAGCTTTTTAGCTTGATGTAGTCTCACTTGCTCATTTTTTATTATGTTTCCCTTTCCCAAGGAGATGTGTCCAGGAAAAAGTTGCTCATGCTTATATTCAAGATATTTTGCTTGTTTTCTTCTAAGAGTTTTATGGTTACATGTCTTACATTCAGGTCTTTGATCCATTTCGAGTTTCTTTTATATATGGAGTTAGACAACAATCCAGTTTCATTCTCTTACATGTAGCTGTCCAGTTTTACCAACACCACTTGTTGAAGAGGCTGTCTTTTCCCCATTGTATCTTCATGGTTCTTTTATCGTATAGTAATTGACCATATATGCATGGTCTGTATCTGGGCTCTATTCTGTTCCATTGATCTATGGGTCTGCTCTTGTGCCAGTACCAAACTGTTTTTATTACTATAGCTTTGTAGTAGAGCTTGAAGTCAGGGAACATAATCCCCCCAGCTTTGTTCTTCTTTCTCAGGATTGCTTTGGCTATTCGGGGTCTTTTGTGGTTTCATTTGAATTTTAGAGCTATTTGCTCTAGTTCATTGAAAGATGCTGTTGGTATTTTTATAGGGATTGCATTGAATCTGTAGATTTTTTTAGGCAGGATAGCCATTTTGACAATATTAATTTTTCCTATCTATGAGCATGGGATAGATTTCCATTTATATCTTCCTTAATTTCTCTCATCACAGTCTTACAGTTTTCAGAGTACAGGTCTTTCACCTTATTGGTTAAGTTTATTCCTAGGTATTTTATTATTAATGATGCAATTGTAAATGGAGTTGTTTTAGTGATTTCTCTTTCTGCTACTTTGTTGGTATATAGGAATGCAACATATTTCTGTGTATTAATTTTGTATCCTGCAACTTTGCTGAATTCAGTTATTCTAATAGTTTTTTGGTAGAGTCTTTAGGGTTTTCTATATTTACAAATGTTTTTTCTTGTGATTAGAAATTTCACGATGTACTCTTTTAGCAGCTTTCAAATATACAATACAATATTATTAACTATAGTCACCATGCTGTACAACATTTATTTTATAGCTGGAATTTTGTACCTTTTGACCCCCTTCACCCATTTTGCCCACTTGCACCCCCACCTCAAGCAAACACCAATCTCTTTATCTATGAGTTCAATTTTTGTTATTTTGTTTTAAGATTCCACATGTAAGTGAGATTATATGGCATTTGTCTATCTCTATCTGACTTTTTTCACTAAGCATAATGCAGAATTTCTCTTTGAGAAAACTAACATGCAAAGAATACCTACAGATATTGAGAATAAGAGGAAATGAATGATCTCTGCTGGAATGTCCACAGTGATGTTCAATGGTTCCATACACAGAACCTCCCACTATGATTGAGCACCCCACTCTCAAATATCAATAGCTTCATGAAGATTACTAGGTATTTGAGAAAGCCTCTTTAAAAAGCAGAGACCAAAACAAGTACATATAAAATGAAGTCCACATGAAAATTGATGGCAAAAGACAATAAAAATTTTAAATATTCTCATACTTAATAATCTTGGCATGAGGAGAATAGAAGAAAACTGCATCACTTAAATAGAAAGAACCAATGGAAAAAAGAGCATTTAAAGAACAAGAAAGAACCCTTCGAAATTAAAGTTATAATAAAAGAAATAAGAAAAATAAATTCTATGAAACCAGTGGAGGAAAAACTTGTGGAACTCTCCTAGCCAGCAGACTTTAAAAAGAAAAAGATTGAAAAATAGAAAAAAGTGTAATTATAGAAAATCAACCCAACAGTGCAATAGTTCACTAACAAGTGTCAAAACAAGACATTAGAATGAAAGTTGGAATACAATTATAAAAGAAATATGAAAAGAAGCTTTCTCAGAAGTTAAGGTAGTGAGTGAGTTTCCTGTTAAAAATGTCCCACTGAATGTTCAACAGAAAAGGTGTAAACAGACCCACAAGACATTAAGAATTCAGGGAATAAATCAAAGATCTTAAAGGTCTCAGAGAGAAAAGTTAGGCCCCACCATCATGGAATTTTACTGAAAACTGGATGTGCAACGATCATTATCTTCCTTGTAATAGTAATTGTGCTGAGAATTTTTGGTTAAGAATCACCAATATTATTCATTTACCCCAAAGTACTATTCTCTCACAACATGTTGTAATTATGTTTGCTTTTCAGGTAGATCCTAAACAATACAGTACAACTTCACAAAGAGTATGAAATTTGAAATAGAATTAAAATTAGAGATATTCTGTAGAATTTCAGCCTGTGATATAATGTATATTATGGGTTCATTTCACTGATAAAGGAAAGAATGTCAAGATTACATTCATATTTTAAGATGAAGATCGCACAGTACATTTCCCAGTGCAGTTTGACAGTGGGCTCTACACAAGCTTCTCTGAAACCACGTTCAGATGAAAGCAAACTAAATTATGAAGTTTATCTCTGTTTTTATTTATTTATATTTATTCATATTAGCTACTCCTGGGCACTATAAATCTTATACACATAGGTGAGAAATTTTCCTAAAAATTAATCAATTCAATCAAGAATTTAAAAATTATACTCATGTACATTGGACATAACTAAACGTAATCCAGTTAGTCATATGGCAATTATTTTAACATTTTACTGAATAAATGATTGGAGAAAAGTTCTTCATGAATATCGATAAAACAGTGGTAACATACAGATGATATATATTCCAGGCTTCCAGATGAAACTAAACCCCAGAACAGACCAATGCATATCTGCTTATGTCACTGAACCCTTGTGAATGATATTAGCAGTTATGAATGGTATTAGTAATTTTAAGTGAATATGCAGAGGGATAGAATCCTAGAACTGGAAAGAGCTCTAGAAGTCAAGGGCAAACCTCCATTTGAGATGAACAGCTTAAACCCCACAGAGATAAGTTACCTGACTAGTCTAATATAACTGCATTTTTCGGACTAATCTGGGCTGTAAAATTGGGAAGGAAAGAAACAAAAATAATTAGCATGAAAAGTCTCTTTTATATTTCTCTTTTTTATGTTAAGATAATAGATTTGTTTGTAAAGGCCCTGTTCTTACAGGGGAAGAAAGGAAAACATTGATAGAGGCAGCTTCTCCTTTTGCAGAAGACTGTTTAATAGTTGACCTACTTTCTCAGCATATTAACATTATCCAGCCTTTAATTCAGAGAATGATTGAATATGAGCTACACTGCAGAGGTCTTATTCTACAGAATTAACATAAGAGGGATTGCACTCTTCCAAGCCCACTAATATGCTGAAATAAAGTGGAATAAAACTACCTATGTATCTTCACAATTACTTGTTTTCCTGATATCAACATGAAATAAGCCTGATTTTCAAAATGGGAATGGAGAGGGCTGAGAATGTAGTGATCATACAGTACAGATGTGGTGTCCTAGAATAACCTCATAAAAGGAGGAAAGTATTTGAAAAAATGCACGTCACAAAAGTAAAATACTTTTTCTCCTCAGTATCCCCAGGTCCAGGGAAAGCCGAAAAGGTGAAAAGTTTTTTAGCTTCTGCAGTGGGGGAAGGACTCCTGTGTGGTGAAGGACTGCCTAAGGAAGGGGCTCAGTTGCTGCAAATCTGAAATGATGACAAATAAATATTCACTACACCATATGCCTCTGGTCACCCAAGTCAAATGCCTCAACGTTATACTATTGTCATCTATCTCCCAGTATAATATTTGATGGGATGTGTCTCAATAGGAACAAAGGAAAGTGGTGTAGAAGGCCTTAATATGACATTAAAGGGTGTAAACAGAGAAACGAATTTTAAAAGAAAGACACATAGGGATAAACAACAAGTCCAGGTCCCAAGACAACCAACGAACTGATAAAGATCTCTTAACTGAATGAAGCCCTTCAAGGGTCTGATGAAAAGGATGACTCAGAATAAGTTAAAAAGAAAAAAAAGATACACACACACACGCACACACAAAACCATATTTTTATATAAGGTTCTTGAATCCCTTGAAGTTCAAGAACTTATTTTGTAATGTATATTTCAGTTTAATACCTTTTCCTTTTTAAATAAAAGAATCACAGTAAAGCTGACTCATGAACAACAGGGGTAGGAGGGTTGTTAGGGCTACTGACCCCTGTGCAGTTGAAAATCCGTGTATGACTTGTCACTACCCCCAGAACTTCACTACTAATAACCTACTGTTAGCCTGAAGCCTTACCAATAACATATATAGTTAATTGTATATTTTTATGTAATGTGTATTATATACTGTATTCTTACAACAAAGTAAGCTAGAGAAAAGAAAACAAGCTTTTTCTTCAAATTGTCACAAATATCAAAAACTGTTTCCAAAAAAAATCTGCATATCAGTGGAGACACACAGTTCAAACCGTTCTTGTTCAAACATCAGCTGTACCTGGTACAGTATTAAGTTATGTGGTCTCAAAAAAATTTCTGGTCTTGACTAGAGTTTCTATATTCAGTACTGATGAATTTTAATTCCTATGTAGAATTAAGAAATTAATCTCATAAATTAAAAGTATTTAAGTAGATTGCATTTTTTTCCCCATGAACAAAAAAAATCTCAAACAATAATGATTGGGTACAGTTTATTTTAAAAATGTGAAAAGTGACATAACCTCCTCTGGTGTTTTATAATATACTTCTCATCTTCAGTAGCTAGTACATTTGTGGTTTACCTCAAGAGGAAGATGGCAGCCAGCAAGATTTGAGGAACACTGGTCTTTCCTCCCCTTTAGCAATGTACTAAAATTCTTTTTCCTGAAAGATTTTACATAACTCCAAGTCCTGACCATAATTCACAATTAAACATACAAATAATAATTAGACAAGAAAAATTTGTTGCTATCCTAATGATCATATATTTTACACAAAACATAGATTGCTCTTAACTCTGAAAGCAGCATGATATATATCCCCTTCATAGTAGTAAACTATGGACATACAGCCTACAAAGAACTCAAAACATTTTTAATGAGCTGTTTGAAAATATATACATAACTATATGAGCATACATATGTACATATATCAGTGTGTATAAGATTTACACATGAATATATTATAAATGTGAATATAATATATACATGCATTAAGTAATTTAAAGAAATTAATATCCTTATATTATATATACATGTACACATAAATGCACATTTGTATAATTTATACAGTATATTAAGCTTATCTATTAACTAAGCATTATGCCTTTAATGCATGGATATACATGTGATTATGCATATTCACATATACACAAATGTATATATAAATGTGTGTGTGTATACACATACATGTGCATTTACACATATATATATGAGAGAAAGAAGGAGATGGATAGAGAGATCACTGTATGAACTAAGCATTGTGCTAGGCGTTGACAATAAACAAGACAGATGTGGTTCTTGCCCTCGTGAAACTTACTCAACAGGAGAAAAAGTCATGAGTCAAGTAATAAGAATGATGAGTTCTATGAGGAGGACAGGTAATGAAGTCAAGTAAACAGTTTTGCCAAAGATAACATGAATTGCATTACATGAATGGGTTTCAATATTTGTAGGACAAAATTTAGCACCAATTATTCTTTAGTTCATGGTCCAAAAGTTGGTAATTTATACCTAACTACAAACTAGGAAAACTATTACCCAAGTAAAAGCATAAATTACACCTATTCATCAAGTTAAGGAAATAAATAGTTATTGCTGTTTTTACTTGGATTAAATGACATTTGAGATAAAATAGTCATTTAGCTCTTCTGAGAAGAAGAAATAAGTTTTTGATAAGACAAGTTTTTAATACAGCATTTTGTGCTTTATATTTTCATACACAATATCCCAATTGTTTTTGAGTAACCTAGAGAGGTAGAAAAGTGTAATTATCCTTTTTTTCTTTTGCTATATATGAGGAATTTGAACTTCAGAGATACTGATTGTCCAAAGACAGCTACGTAGAACAGTTACAACATAAATCCAAGTCTTCTGAATTTTATTCATTGTTCTTTACAGTATCTACAATGTGGTCTCTTTCTGAATGAGCTTATTTCCAGTGGTTCATATTTTTAAAAACCCACTAATTGGTTAAAAGAGCTGAAATATGTTCAACCCGTTAACCCGTTCTTAGAGTTCTTTTCAGGACACCTACTAGTCAGTGCAGTCCACTCTCAGAAAGTACTCCTGATTTTCCCAGTGGAATTTATCCAACGAAATTCCTAAGGACCCTCATTCTTTTCCCCTGGTTCAAACTATGTTCAAGAGACAATTTTATAAACGCGATCACACAAAGGCATAGACTATTTATAAAGGTTAATATGCTTTCTGTCCTACAGCGATTTTGAAAAATGGGACCAAAATTCCAGTTGCAGGTTTCGTCCGTCATTGGTTAATGACAGCTCGCTGTAGCTAGGAGGGAGTGGCGGCTGCGGGGCGGCGGCAGCGACGGCCTGCGCTTGCGCACTCCGCCGTCCCGCGCGGGCCGGGCTGGGCGAGGGCCGGCCCCGCGCCCGCTTCTGCTGGTCCTTCCTGGGCGCTGGGCGCTCGCCCTGCGCCCCCAAGCCCGGGCTTGAACAGCGTAGGAAGCATCAGCTTTTTGGTAGCTCAGCCCAGCGCCTCCCCTGGCCCGCGGGCCAGGTTCCCAGGAGCTCGCTGGGCGCCTTCCTGGACCTTCCCCGGCCCCGACCGTTTTCGTGCCCGGAGCCGAGGACCTGGCGCCGCCGCCTCCCGACCAGCACCCAGAGGTACGCGCTGACTTAGCCGGAGGGAAGGTTAGTGGGAGGAGGAGGGAATGCTGGCTCTGGATTTCCACGAATGGAGGTCACTGGTGACCTTAACAGAAGCAGTTTTGGTGAAGCGGTAGGAAAACAAAGCAACCAGACTTAGCCAACTCTCCTCATCGGGAGGAGAGTAAGTGGAGGGGGCTTATACACATCTCTTTTGCAGGGGTGTGCTGTAAAAGCAGCCCCACAATAGCGAATTGTAATCATTACAGAGCAATCGTTATTAAAACTGTTTCTCCTTAACCCAAAGGGATCCTTAGCCCCTATGGACACTGCTTTATGTTAACTTTTTTAGGACTTAAATCAATTAGCTTGAAACTTTATTCCTGCCAGAGAGCCAGGCTCTTAAGGAATAGGGCGTAAGACAAGTGAGTTTGGATGGAATGGCTAATGATGGAGGAAAATCCCGTAAGCGCAACATTGTTGAAAAAGGGTGGGCATGATAGGGAGCTAGAACTTCAAAGCGGGTACTAGAAACTGGGAAAGAGAGCCCCGAATATGTAATGTTGAAGGGCGATAGAAAAGATTTAATATTCTTCACGATTTTTCTCAAGGCATACTGTGCTGTCTTTTCATTATCTGTATTTGCGTTTTGCCACCAGAGGTCTCAAGAGCTCAACTTTGTCCATCGGAGAGGAAGCCTTACCGAAAAACATGGTGTTTTCGGCTCCTGGGAAACAAGCAGACAGGTCCCTCTACTCAAAGTGCTTGTGCTGGAGGTAAGCAGGAGTTTACCTGAGGTAAGCCTGACATGAGTCGAAAATGAGTAGGAGTTAACCAGAAACAATTTGAAAGAGGGGTGAGGGTGTGGAGAAAGTGGAGCAGGGCTTTCTGAGTAGTGGGAATTGTATCTGGCTGGTTCTGATTGGCAATTGTTTAATTATATAATGAAAGAAAAACTGGGAAGTGTGTATAGAAGTGTAGGTGTAGGAAGTCAAGGTCCTCATACGTAACAAAAGAAAAAAATATCTTTTTATATTCAAATACCTTACCCAGTATTTCCCTGACACAAAATTCCCTGTCTTCTTGCCCCACAGCGACCTCCATAAAATGATGTTCTTCTTTCCTTTCTTTTTCCAGAAAATCCAATTTAACCTGAAGGCTTCTTAACTCCATAGATCTATTAGATAGGGGTGTAATAAAATTTTATCTCCTCAGCATCATAGGGGTCATTTAGCAGAAATATTAAATGATTTTTCTTCCAAAAACACTGTCAGAAAATTGCTCAGATATGTTATATGCTATCAGAAATGCTGTTAATTTCATTTTGCTTTTCTTTTTTCCAAGTGTAGGATAAATGTTTGTTGTTTTTCAAATGAGGTATGACCTGCTCCTCACACAAGGCTTCCCTCTGTATCTCCTAGTCCTATGACAGAGCATTGACTGGAACTTGGCTCTTAGCTGTACCTGCAAGTAGTTTTTACTTTCGCATCATGACATCCTTGAAGCAGGACTCAACATCATCCCCAGTCACCATACCAGAGCATTAACAGGACATGTATATGTTACTGAAGATTTAGAGAAGCTTAAAGGAAAGGTTCACAGCACACAGGGTGCATCACTTCTTTAAAAATGCCCTCTGTTGCTTGTTTCTTGAGAGCAGTTAGACGAATGGTTTCCTTTATGTTACTCGGCCTCTAGGTGTAGCTCTAAGACAATCAAAACACTTTTAGGTGCATGGCTCCTGAAGTTAAACCTACCCAGCAGCATACCTTGGGATCAAACTGTCGAGTGTAACAACTCTAACTTTCCTCTTCAGCTTTCTTCAGTTGTGTTTATTGTCTCTGTACCTTATTCCGTTCTTTCCAGCCTACTGTCTTAAAGAGGGCATGTGGACCAAAATGAAATGTGTTCTAATGATCTACTGTGGACATGAAGTTTAAAGCTATACTAAAATACAACAAATACTTCAGGAAAAACAGAGATACCTAGGGCTGTCCATCTCCAAATTAGGTGACTCAAAGTGACAAGCATTTTTGTAAATACATCTGCTTTTTATTGTTTTTTCTCCCAACTGTCATCCTTCACTGCTTAGGCATATGTTTCTCTCTAGGCATATTTTCATTCTTTGTTTCTCATCTACTATTGATAGTTTGTGAAATGATCAAATAATCAAGGCCATTAGAATTTGCATAACTGATTTTGAATCAGGACTTGAATGGACAGTCCTCTGCATAGTACTTACTAACTTTATTCTGAGCACACTGTTTCAACAAACCTTTATAAAATTAATAAAATGTCTTTACTTACAAATTTGTATATTTTATTTTAAACTCAATCAACAAACATTTTCCTTGTATAAAACTGAATTCATCCAGTGTTTTAATTTTTGAATAGTATACATCCCATCATGACTGAATGCAGATTCCCTAATGTATAAAAGCAGAGTATGTCAAAGACTTCTCCTGGGAAAGATTCAGTTAATATGGTTCTATCTTTTCCCTATTATACAACAATGCTTCAAGGAACAATACTACACAGGTGCTTATTCTGAGAACTTCTTTCCAAGAGAAACTACAAGTAGGATAGCAAATTTATAGTATATGCACATTCTTCAACTTTATTATAAAATCACACATTTTTCTTACAAGTAATTGTAACAATTTATATTTCTGTTAGATAATGAGAATTATGGAAAATTGCTTGTCACTGATACCTCAAATATGCCTTTCTTACTTTTTTATTTCATTTATTTCTTTTGGAATTCTTAGATGTTTTCTGGAATAGTCTCATTCTGTTATCCAAGTTTTTAATGTCTTACATGTTTTTAATCTCTATTCTCAGCTTTAAGTTCCATTTATCATTCCTTCAGTTTAATCAGTTGTTTATCCAATTCATTAAACATTTTACCTATCATATTTCTCATTCCTATTTATTTTTAAATGTGTTTATTCTTATTTTTGTAGAGGCTTGTTCTTGTATTACGATTTTCTTCACTTCATGCTATCTGATGTCATTACTTACATGGTATTGGGTTCTCCTGATTCTGATCCTCCTCTTTGTTGCCAAAGATGATTTTCCCAGATGGTGTTTTTTGTTTTCTGTTGTGAACTCACCTTCGATGTGGACTTTCCCCCAGTGTGAAAGTGTTACTGAAGAATAGTTTTTTTTTAATTGTGGTAAAATTGGCATAATGTAAAATTAAATATTTTCAGGTGAATAATTATTCAGTGGTGTTTAGTACATTCACAGTGTTGTGTAACTACCATCTCTATCTAGTTCCAAAACATTACCTCACCCCAGGGGAAACCCCTACCCACTAAGCAGTTGCTCTGAATCCCTCACCACCACACCAGCCCCTGTCAGCTGTCAATCTGCATCTGTCTCTGTGTTTTTACCTATTCTGGATATTTCATATGCATGGGATCATACAGTATTTGACCTTTTGTGTATGGCTTCTTCCACTTAACCTCCTATCTTCAAGGATTATCCACGTTATAGAATGTGTCAGTACTTCATTCTTTTTATGGCTAAATAATACTCCAACTCCAGAATAATTTTGCATTTGTTTCTGCTTGTCAGCACAGGACTATTGATGGTTTAGCACCATTTTTTTAAATGTCAGCTTCATGCTACAGTGTAGTACCAAGAGCAAAAAGAGAATTTTTTGTTTAATAGTTTATTTTGGTATCATTAATCTACAATTACATGTGCAATATTAGGGTGATTAAACTACCCCCTTCATCAGGTCCCCCCCACCAACCCCATTACACTCACTGTCCTTCAGCGTAGTGAGATGCTATACAATCACTACTTGTCTTCACTGAGTTGTACAGCCCTGCACGTGCCCCCGCAACATTACATCTGCTAATCATAATGCCCCTTTTTCACCCTTGTGCCTCCCTTCCCTCTCACCCTCCCCAGTCCCTTTCCCTTTGGTAACTATTAGTCCGTTCTTGGGTTCTGTGAGTCTGCTGCTGTTTTGTTCCTTCAGTTTTTTTCTTTGTTCTTATACTCCACAGATGAGGGAAATCATTTGGTACTTGTCTTTTTCAGCTTGGCTTATTTCACTGAGCATAATACTCTCTAGCTCCATCCATGTTGTTGCAAATGGTAGGATTTGTTTTCTTCTTATGGGTGTATAATATTCCATTGTGTATATGTACCACCTCTTCTTTCTCCATTCATCTACTGATGGACACTTAGGTTGCTTCCATTTCTTGGCTATTGTAAATAGTGCTGCAATAAACATAGGGGTGCATATGTCTTTTTCAAACTGGGCTGCTGCATTCTTAAGGTAAATTCCTAGGAGTGGATTTCCTGGGTCAAATGATATTTCTATTTTGAGTTTTTTGAGGAAACTCCATACTGCTTTCTACAATGGTTGAACTAATTTGCATTCCCACCAGCAGTGTAGGAGGGTTCCCTTTTCTACACACCCTCACCAACATTTGTTGTTGTTTGTGTTTTGGATGGTGGCCATCCTTACTGTTGTGAGGTGATATCTCATTGTGGTTTTAATTTGCATTTCTCTGATGATTAGTGATGTGGAGCATCTTTTCATGTGCCTGTTGGCCATCTGAGTTTCTTCTTTGGAGAAGTGTCTATTCATGTCCTCTGCCCATTTCTTAATTGGATTATTTACTTTATGTTTGTTGAGGAGCCTGAGTTCTCTATATATTTTGGATGTCAACCGCTTATCGGATACGTCATTTATGAATATATTCTCCCATACTGTAGGATGTCTTTTTGTTCTACTGATGGTGTCCTTTGCTGTACAGAAGATTTTCAGCTTGATATAGTCCCACTTGTTCATTTTTGCTTTTGTTTCCCTTGCTCAGAGAGATATGTTCATAAAGAAGTCAGTCATGTTTATGTCTAAGAAACCTTTGCCTATGTATTTTTCTAAGAGTTTTATGGTTTCTTGACTTACATTCAGGTCTTTGATCCATTTTGAGTTGACATTTGTGTATGGGATTAGACAGTAGTCCAGTTTCATTCTCTTACATGTAGCTGTCCAGTTTTTCCAACATCAGCTCCTGAACAGGCTGTCATCTCCCCATTGTATATCCAAGGCTCCTTTATCAAATATTAGTTGACAGTATATGTTTGGGTTAATGTTTCGATTTTCTGTTCTGTTCCACTGGTCTGTGGGTCTGTTTTTGTGCCAATACCAAATTGTCTTGATTACTGTGGCTTTGTAGTAGAGCTTGAAGTCAAAGAGCATAATTCCCCCTGTTTTATTCCTCCTTCTCAGGATTGCTTTGGCTATTCAGGGTCTTTTGTGGTTCCATATGAATTTTAGAGTTATTTGTTCCAGTTCATTGAAGAAAGCTGTTGGTAGTTTGATAGGGATGCATTGAATGTGTAGATTGCTTTAGGTAGTATAGTCATTTTGACAATATTTATTCTTCCTAGCCAAGAGCATGGGATGAATTTCCATTTGTTAGTGTCCTCTATAATTTCTCTTAGGAGTGTCTTGTAGTTTTCAGAGTACAGATCTTTCACTTCCTTCGTTAGGTTTATTCCTAGGTATTTTATTCTTTTTGATGCAATTGTGAATGGAATTGTTTTTCTGATTTCTCTTTCTGTTAGTTTCATCGTTAGTGTATAGAAAAGCAACAGATTTCTGTGTGTTAATTTTGTATCCTGCAACTTTGCTGAATTCAGATAGTAGTTCTAGTAGTTTTGGAGTGGAGTCTTTAAGGTTTTTTATGTACAATATTATGTCATCTGCAAATAGTGACAATTTGACTTCTTCTTTACCAGTGTGGATGCCTTGTATGTCTTTGTTTTGTCTGATTGCGGTGGCTAGCACCTCCAGTACTATGTTAAATAACAGTGGAGAGAGTGGGCATCCCTGTCTTGTTCCCGATCTTGGATGAAAAGCTTTTAGCTTCTTGCTGTTAAGTGTGATGTTAGCTGTGGGTTTGTCATATGTAGCCTTTATGATGTTGAGGTACTTGCCCTCTATACCCATTTTGTTGAGTTTTAATCATGAATGGATGCTGTATTTTGTCAAATTATTTTTCAGCATCTATGGAGATGATCATGTGGTTTTTGTTCTTCTTTTTGTTGATGTGGTAGATGATGTTGATGGATTTTCGAATGTTGTACCATCCTTGCGTCCCTGGGATGAATCCCACTTGATCATAGTGTGTGATCCTCTTGATGTATTTTTGAATTCGTTTTGCTAATATTTTGTTGAGTATTTTTGCATCTACGTTCATCAGGGATATTGGTCTGTAGTTTTCTTTTTTGGTGAGGTCTTTGCCAGGTTTTGGTATTAGAGTGATGCTGGCTTCATAGAATGAGTTTGGAAGTGTTCCCTCTTTTTCTATTTTCTGGAAAACTTTAAGGAGAATGGGTGTTATTTCTTCTCTATATGTCTGGTAGAATTCAGAGGTGAATCCATCTGGTTCGGGGGTTTTGTTCTTGGGTAGTTTTTTGATTACCACTTCAATTTCATTGCTGGTGATTGGTCTGTTTAGTTTTTCTGTTTCTTGTTTGGTCAGTCTTGGAAGGTTGTATTTTTCTAAGAAGTTGTCCATTTCTTCTAGGTTTTCCAGCTTGTTAGCATATAGATTCTCATAATATTCTCTTATAATTCTTTGTATTTCTGTGGGGTCTGTCGTTATTTTTCCTTTCTCATTTCCGATTCTGTTTATCTGTGTAGATTCTCTTTTTCTCTTAATAAGTCTGGCTAGGGGTTTGTCTATTTTGTTAATTTTTTCAAAGAACCAGCTCTTGGTTTCATTGATTTTTTTCTATTGTTTTATTCTTCTCAATTTTATTTATTTCTTCTCTGATCTTTGTTATGTCCTTCCTTCTGGTAACTTTGGGCCTCATTTGTTTTTCTTTTTCCAATTTCAGTAATTGTGTCTTTAGACTATTCATTTGGGAATGTTCTTCCTTCTTTAGATAGGCCTGGATTGCAATATACTTCCCTCTTAGAACTGCTTTTGCTGCGTCCCATAGAAGTTGTGGCTTTGTGTTGTTGTTGTCATTTATCTCCATATATTTTTTGATTTCTGTTTTGATTTGGTCGTTAACCCACTGATTAATTAGGAGAATGTTGTTAAGTCTCCATGTATTTGTGAGCCTTTTTGTTTTCTTTTAAAATTTAATTCTAGTTTTATATCTTT
Organism: Smutsia gigantea; assembly: GCA_032199065.1. Classification (NCBI taxonomy): domain Eukaryota; kingdom Metazoa; phylum Chordata; class Mammalia; order Pholidota; family Manidae; genus Smutsia; species Smutsia gigantea. The sequence continues at coordinate 310,974 of JAVSCE010016365.1, forward strand.
ATGATCTGAGAAGTTAGTTGGTAGAATTTCAATATTTTTGACTTTACTGAGGTTCTTTGTGTGGCCTAGTACGTGGTCTATTCTGGAAAATATTCCATGTGCACTTAAGAAGAATGTGTATCCTGTTGCTTTTCGGTGTAAAGTTCTGTAGATGTCTGTTAGGTCCATCTGTTCTAGTGTGTTGTTCAGTGCCTCTTTGTCTTTACTTATTTTCTGTCTGGTTCATCTGTCCTTTGCAGTGAGTGGTGTGCTGAAGTCACCTAAAATGAATGCAGTGCTTTCTATTTCCTCCTTTAATTCTGTTAGTATTTGTTTCATATATGCCGGTGCTCCCGTATTGGGTGCATGTATATTTATAATGGTTATATCCTCTTGTAGGATTGACCCCTTTATCATTATGTAATGTCCTTCTTTATCTCTTTCTACTTCCTTTGTTTTGAAGTCTATTTTGTCTGATATAAGTACTGCAACACCTGCTTTTTTCTCCTTATTGTTTGCATGAAATATCTGTTTCCATCCCTTCGCTTTTAGTCTGTGTATATCTTTGGGTTTGAGGTGAGTCTCTTGTAAGCAGCATGTAGATGGGTCTTGCTTTTTTATCCATTCTGTTACTCTGTGTCTTTTGATTGGTGCATTCAGTCCATTTACATTTAGGGTGATTATCGATAGATATGTACTTATTGCCATTGCTGGCTTTAGATTTGTGGTTACCATATGTTAAAGAGTTGCTTCTTTACTATCTAACAATCTAACTTAACTTTCTTGTTAAGTTATTGTAAACACAGTCTGATGTTTCTTTATTTCTTTCCCTTCTTATTCTTCCTCCTCCATTCTTTCTATACTAGTGTTTTATTCTTTGCCATTAGTTAGTATTTGGATGGTCTGCTCTCTTTGCTATGATTTTATTTTCTCTGGTGACATCTTTTTAGCCTTTGGAGTGCTTCCCTCTAGAGCAGTTCCTTTAAGATGTCCTGGAGAGGTGGTTTATGGGAGGCAAATTCTCTCAGCTTTCACTTGTCTGGAAATTGTTTAATCCGTCTGTCATATTTAAATCATAATCGTGCTGGATACAGTATTCTTGGTTTGAGGTCCTTCTGTTTCATAACGTTAAATATATCATGCCATTCTCTTCTGGCCTGTAAGGTTTCTGTTGAGAAGTCTGATGATAGTCTGATGGGTTTTCCTTTGTAGGTGATCTTTTTTCTTTCTCTAGCTGCCTTTAATACTCTGTCCTTTCCTTCGATCTTTGCCATTTTAATTATTATGTGTCTTGGTGTTGGCTTCCTTGGGTCCCTTGTGTTAGGAGATCTGTGGGCTTCTGTGGACTGCAAGACTATTTCCTTCCCCAGCATGGGGAAATTTTCAGCAATTATTTCTTCGAAGACACTTTCTATGCCTTTTTCTCTCTCTTCTTCCTCAGGTACTCCTATAATGCAAATATTGTTCCGTTTGGATTGGTCACACAGTTCTCTTAATATTCTTTCATTCCTAGAAATCCTTTTATCTCTCTCTGCCTCAGCTGTTCTGTACTCCTGTTTCTGATTTCTATTCCATTAACAGTCTCTTGCATCTCATCCAGTCTGCTGCTAAGCCTGTCGATGGCTTGTCTCATTTCTGCATTGTCTTTCTGACTTCCCTCACTTCCTCCCTCAGCTCTTACATATTTCTCTGTAGATCCATCAGCATGGTTATGACTTTTATTCTGAATTCTTTTTCAGGAAGATTGTGCATTTCCATCCCTTCAGGTTCCCTCTCAGGTGTTGTCTCGGTCTGTGTGACCTTTGTCTGTACCATATTCCTCTGTCTTTTCATGTCGATAGAAGTGGTTGCTGGTCGCTGGTAGGTGCCACGTATGTCAACTGGGCTCTTTAAGACTTTTAAAAGAAGAGAAAAAAAACAAGAAAAAACAAACAAAAACAAACAAAAAAAGGGAAGGAAGAGAAAGAAAAGAAAAGAAAGGGGGGGGAAAAAACGCCCACCTGGAGTGGATTCTGTAAGGATGCTGTAGGTGGCGCTGTTGCTCCACTATTCCACAGCCGTGGCCGCACCGCTCTTTGTAGCTCTGGCCAGGGTGGAATGAATGGGAGGCTGTTGTTCTCTATGTAGAGTTTCAGTGTGGCTACCTTTTCCCAGTCGCCAGCCAAGGGGTCTGAAATTCCTCAGGACTCCCAGCCTGCTGGGCTGAGCGTGCTGGGGTGATCGTGTTCCCTTGCTGGGCCCCCTGCCTCTCTGAGACCACTAAAAACATCGCGTGCTTTTCTCCTTTCCAGGGGCGCCGGCTGCACGGACCCGGGCACATTCCCACCTCAAAACCTGCACCGTTTGCCTCTCCAATATCCGATGCACCGTGCGATGTGTGTCAGTGTTCCCGGCGCAGATCACCGGGGCTGGTTATTTCGCGGGCCTGTTCTTCCACTCCCTCCCGGCTCCGAATCCTCTCCTCCCACCAGTGCGCTGGGGTGGGGGATTGTTCGGGTCCCGCCGGGATGCGGCTCCATATCTTTCCCGCCTCACGGGATGCCGAGTCCTCTCAGGTGCCGATGCAGGCTATGCACTGTGCTGTAAATTCTGGTCTGTGTTTTAGGAGTAGTTATATTTGCTCTATTTTCATAGATTTATATAGTTTTGGGAGGAGATTTCTGCCACTCTGCTCACACCGCCATCTTCCCAGAACTCCAAGAATTTCTTGTAAAATAGAAAAATCAGAACCAGGTGAAGAAGCCCAATCTCCTGCAATTTTCCTCCAGTGTCCTCTCGTCACAAGCTTAACATCAACCTAACTTCAAGGGAAAGAGCTTGGTCTAGCCCATTAATGCAAAGCAGGTAATGAAAGTATGGATTGTAGATAGGACACCCTGAACTGATAGCTGGTACAGGCTGACAGTGACTGCCCTCCATTAGGGAGAAAACCTCTCTGAGCTGAAAGCATTCTAACTAAGAGCTAAAAGATCAAGGACATCTAGTCTTCCATATCACCTGAGACCAGTGATGATACAGATGGCCTGGGCATGCCACTTGATATAATAATGAAAATCCAGTTTTAGTTTAAATGTGATTTTAGCTGTTTTTATCATATGGAAATATCCGTTCTTTACAAAAGCTGGTAAGTCAGCATTTCAAGTTCAGGGATTGCTCAAGATCTTTGCTAGGTTCTCATTCCCTTTCTCTACCATTACAGCCCAACCGTAAAAAATAAAAGTGCATGTTTTGAAGCTGGTAAACTCATAGGAAATATCTTTTTTTGGCCACCCACATTCTATAGGATGCAGCTAATGATTTTGCATTTTATTCTATATACTATTCTATTCAGTTTCTACCTTTATGCTCCTACTGTGAACAAAAGTTATTTCACCATGTTTTAGTTTGCACATAACCAGAGTTTTTGCAAAAGAAAGTTAAGACCAACCACTGTGTGCACATGTTTTTGTTTTTTATTTTCTGTTTTTCTCTTTTCCCAAAGAGTCTCTTGAAAATCATAGCAAATATAGTTCCTGCACCCTATAGTATGGTGTCCTGACACTGGTTAAAAAAAACATATTTCAGGCCCACTGATAGTATTACAATGTAAATTCCCCAGATGGTTCCCCTTCTCTCTTTCTTTATTATGCCATTCTAGCCCTCCTAATAGTGAATATTTGAGTTTCCAATCAGTCATCCATGTCTCTTAATTGTTCCATGTTTGTCAACTCTTCATCTCTTCCCTCTGTAGTCTTCAACCCCATCTGCTATTTCATTGCTTTGTCAGCTGGATATCTCTTGTATGTGGCTTTTCTACTGAGTATATTTCAACAATAAAATTTTTTGCTTTAAGAGTACAATCAGATTATTTTTATACTGCTTTTGCCTGTTTTATGCCCTACTCCTTTATCTCCTCAGGATTAATAAATAAAATCATTTGAAAAGGTTTTATTGGATTGGGGGATTGAGATTGTTTTTCTTTTGTTTACTTATTTATTTTTACAAATTTTTTTATTAGTTCTGTTTCCTCAGACATAACTTATTTTGTTGATGGAGACTGCAAACTTTCTTTCCTGTTGTTGATTTTCCTCATACACTTGTTAACTTTTGAGTATGAACTCTTCCTGGTAGGAGATGGCTTCCTGGTGAGGCAGTTTCAGGGTGGGCCTGAGTTTTCACCGTACAGCAGGCTCAGCTACAAGCCAGCACCTTTGCTAATGCTCACTTTAGGCTCCTTGGCCCCATGTGTGGTATGGTTCCTTTGCAAGTCTCTATCATTTGACAAAGAATGTGAAAGGTAGACTAATGTTAATATTTATTTGACTCTTTCAAACAACACCTGTAAATATTATAAGTGCACAGACTATATATACATTATAAATCATTTATATACATTACATAAACACTACAAATTTATATACATTTACATACATTACAAAGTGATCACCACAATAAGTCCAGTTACTGTCTGTCACCATACAAAGTTGTTATATTATTAACTATTGAGCTTGAGATACTTTTCATTGGAAAAGTTTGGTTTTATTATAATAAAGTCATTTCCAGACTTTATGAGCTCTTTAAAAATAATGAGAGAAAACCAATAAATTGTATAACAAAAATCAAACCCTATATACAAAACACTGAAGAGTATGTTTTTTAGAAAAGCTTAAAGTTTTTAAAGTTGTCTTTAAAAGCTGAATAGATTGTTCATTATTTCTGGATGCCCTCACAGAAAGCCACTATCAAATGTCTGTGCTTCCAAATGGAGGCAAGGAGTCAGAGGAAATAGGGAAAGTATCTTATGGTTCTTCCTTCTTCCTGTCACCATTAGTCAAAAACTTACATTCTAGGAAGTTACTATGTTAGGTATCTCCAGAGAAACAGAACCAATAGAATGTATATATAGAGAGAAAGATTTCTTTTAAGGAATTGGCTCACATAATTATAGAGGCTGATAAATCCAAACTGTGTGTATGCATGCCAGCAAACTAGAGACCCAGGAAAGAGCCAGTTTTGCAGTTCAGATCCAAAAGCTGTCAGTCTGGAAACTCAAAGAAGAGGTGATGTTGCAATTCAAGTCCAAAGGCCATCTGTAAGCAGAATTCCTTCTTACTTGGAAGAGGCCAGTCCTTGTTTACCTTGTCTGACAACTTATTGGATGAGGCCCATCCACATTATGCAGGGCAATCTACTTTACTCAAAGTCCACTGTTAACATGCCATCTAAAAAAACATCCTTACGATTTGAACAACCCATTAGACCAAATGGAATTAACAGATAAATACAGAACATTCCATCCAAAAACAAAATATCCATTCTTTTTAAGTGCACATGGAACATTCTCCAGAATAGATCACATGTTAGGCCATAAAGCAAGTCTCAATAAATTTAAGAAGATTGAAATCATATCAAGCATCTTTTCTGACCACAACATTATGAAACTAGAAATCAATTACAAAGGGGAAAAATATAGAAAAAAAGCACACAAACATGTGGCAGCAAAAAAGCATGCTACTAAACAACCCATGGGTCATCAAAGAAGAAAAAACTTGGAAAATAATGCAAATGAGAATACAGTGGTTCAAAATCTTTGGGATGCAGGAAAAGCAGTCGTAAGAGGGAAGTTCATAGCAGTACGGGCCTACCCTAAAGAAGCAAGTAACAGCTGAAATAAACAATCTAACCTGACACCTAAAAGCCCAAAGTTAGTAGAAGGAAGAAAATAATAAAGCTCAGAGCAGAAATAAATGAAAAAGAAACTAAAAAAAAAAGCCAATGAAAATAAATAAAATCAGAAATGAAAGAGAAGTTATAGGTTGGACCTAGAGGTGATTAACTCTAAGTGAAATAAGTCAGAGAAAGATGAATTACCATATGGCTTCACTTGTATGTGGAATCTGAAAAACAAATGAACAAACAAAACAGAAATAGACTCATAAACACTGAGAACAAATGATTGGTTACCATAGAAGGGGGGATGGGTGAAACAGGTGAAGGGAATAAAGAGGTATAAACTTCAAATTATAAAGTACTTTAGTCACAGGGATGGAAGTACAGTTTAGGGAATATAGCTTTAATACCTTTGTATAGGACATGGTAACTACATTTACCATGATGAGCATTTAGCAATGTATATAACTGATGAATCACTAGGTTCATCTGAAACCAGTAAAATATTATATATAAATTATTTGTACATAGTTTGGCAAAATATATAGGCACTATGGCCCAGCCAAGTTGATGCAGAATTAACTGTCATACACCCCCACACATTTACTTCTGAGTCTTCCCCACTTCAGCAGATACTTGGGAACATAAAACAAATTCTCTGCCGTGGATCGTAGTACTTCCTCTGGATCCAAAAGTAGTGGGAGGACTGAGAAGCCCCAGGCTGAGGCTTCAAGTGGTGACAGACTTGTGCAAGCCCACAAAGAATGGCTCAAGAAGAAGGTAGCTAAGCAGAGCTCACTGTATACCATCTTCATGGCATAGATGAGAACCCAAACTCTTCATTATAAAGCAATAACTTCTACAGACCTTCAACTTTACACTCAAGATTATATACCTAAAAATAAAATGAAAATACTAAAATATAAGCAAAGCAGTTTTACTAGAAAAAAATTTTTAAGTAGATAAGAATAACTGGAGATAGCAATTGGTCAGTTATTTCACAATGTGTATCTGAAGATCAGTTAGGGCTTTGCCTCGTCATCTGGGCATGTGTGTCTAGTTTGGAACAAATCCACTTCCTCTCTGTGTAGTGCCTCCCACTACTGGCACCTTTGTCATTCAGATAGGCATGCTCCCCTCCTCCTTTGATAGGAAAACTGCAATGAAAGAAGCAGAATCAATCAGTTGACCACTGGGTATTTCTTCAAGAGCAGAGGGAATAAGCAGAATCAATCAGTTGACCACTGGGTATTTCTTCAAGAGCAGAGGGAATAAGATGAAAAAATAAGGAAACATTACTTCAGTCTCTGAATATAAGATGTATTATGCATATCATCTCTTTAATATTAAAAACTACCCTGTGAAATAAGTATTATTATCTCTTTTTATAGAAGAAAAAAGTATGCATTCCCCAATTTCCTATAACAAGTAAAACTGGGATTCATACCTAGATTGATGAAATTACAAGGCCCAGGCTATTTCCACCTTCATTTTAGGAAAGGCGTGGAGAAATGCTGCTGAGTTACAGGTAGTTTTGTTGTTGTTTATAGGCCTTGGTTTTTTCTTGGCTTATGTTATCAATCACTAACTATCCAATAGTCTTTTGATCACCTGGAGATACAACAAAGCAGCTATAGGGACAGTGAACCAATATGCACAGTGTTCTTTCAGCTACATCCAAAGCCTTGCTTGGCTGGTGGGAGAGGTCAGACACCTGTTTTTTCTCCACAGTTTCAGCAATATTCTGCTTCCTTAAATAACTGAAGACTTCAGTGCTTTATCTAAGTCCTGTGTTTTACCATATCTTCCTATTTCTCTAGTTGTTATAGTACTGAAACTACAGTGCTATTCAGCTGTGTTGAAATGGCCTGACACAGATATTTGGGTTGGCATTTAGATAAGTTTTTTCTCTTAGCTGGTTGAAATTGCTATAGTCTGATAGAATTTGCTAATTATGAGACATGCTAGGCCTTAATAATATTTTCCACATAAACACTTGAATTTCCAATATTTTCAACAACTGTATAGTTGTCAATATGCTTGATCCTTAAAACACTTTGAGAATTAGTATATTACTATTTCAGTATTGTAAAGGAAGAAATAGAGATTAATCCTAAATATCAAGTATCCACGGTGTGATAAGCACTGCAAGTACAAGAGTATATAAAAATAAGTTCTCATTTCTAAAATTCACCATCTGTCCAAGGTCAAAAAGCTAATGGGAAGACTGTTTTTCAAAACTACCTATAGCCCAATGCCATTTCCACTAAATAATATTTTTCCAATGTTGACTACTTTGTAATTATAAAGCAGTATTTCAGAACCTACCCATCTCCTCAGACAAGCATTTAGTGAAATTGTCTGAACCCAAGTCTTCCAGCATTATCCAAAATCTTTTCAGTACCATAAAGATCCTATAAGTATGCAATCAAGATTAAATTCAAAAATGCCAAACTTTGCCTGTCCTGGACATTATAACTGTAATCTTAAAAAATAATTGGCATTATTACCATAATTCATAAACCCTCTGTAAATTACTGAAGACTGATGCAGTGGTAGTTTTATATAGTAATTTAACATGCATTTATATATTTTAAAGTTTAAAAATAGCAATAGAGCAAATACAATTAATTATTTGTAGAAGTAACAAACTTATAGATGGTGTATGGTTTCCTCAAAGTGAGAGTTGGTAAATGTCATGGCTTTGGATTGATTGAAGGAGCTTGCAAAACCTTTGCAACATACAAATTGGCACTTTCTTCCTTTATGACTAATCTGAAAATTAATTTTTAGAGCACATACATGGAGAACACACTTAAAGTAAATTCTTTTATAAATTCAAATTAAATTCAAATATAAATATTGCTGCCATAATTTTCATAACTTACCATTCAGTCCATTCAGTACCATTTATCCATTTCCATGGTTGGCCTTGTTCTCTGCTCAGCCCAATCCAGTGGTCTGAGGGACCTTTATACCTCAGTAGGAAATGCTTTCAGAAAACACAGAAATGGTAGTCATAAACTGTCATTGCCTGGCCTCTCCTAGAAGACATATTGCTCGTATCCTATATTCTTAATTGCTCTTAAATTTTTCTTCTTTTTAATTTTGTATTGTTTAATAATACATGGAGAGTAGGTATGCTGTAGAGCATGCATACATAGGGAGGATGAAAACTGAGAGAAATTGCTGATAACTTGTCTGCTTTTATGTCAGCATGGTACCCCTTTATATTACTATCCCATAATTTATCTATTCTGCTGTTGTCTGATGCTAAGGTTACTTCAAGTTTGAAGTTATTATGAATGTTATTATGACATTCTTGGCACCTGTCCTGGAATGGAATTATTAGGCTACAGTGAATGCCTATTGTCAACTTTACCAAATCACACCAAACTCTTTTCTAATGTTACTGTGCCAAATTATACTCACAACAGCAGTGAAGCCCACTTTCCTTTGCTACATGTTCCTATCAACACTTAGAGTGGCTTTTTATGATTACAGGTATTAATTTTAATATTTTTATATGTATAATTTTCCTTTATGATTAATGGATTTAGTGACTTCTTAGGGAAATCTTTACGTTTTTGAAGTTTTAAAACTGGCATTTATTTTTACTTTTTTTTTCAGTTCCATAAGGTATACAGTTATTTTATTGATTTTAGAAAAAATTTTAAAGCTATAAGTTTCCCTGTTAGTACTGCCCCTACTGCATACCTTAACTTTTGACACATCAGGTTTTCATTTCATTTGTCTTAAGGTATTTTCTAATTTCCCTTGTGATTTACTTTTCGATCATCAGATGTTTAAGAGTGGGTTGTTTAATTTCCACATTATTTGTGAATTTTCCAGTTTTCCTTCTGTTAATGATTTCCAGTGTGACTCCATTGTGATTACAGAATAAACTTAGTATGATTTTAATCTTTTCAAATTTATGGACTTCTTTTATGGCCACCATATGGTCTATCCTGGAGAATGTTCACATGCACTTGAGAAGAATGTGTATTCTGTAGTTGTTGGGTGGAGTGTTTTGCATTATGTCTGTTAGGCCTAATGGGTTTATAGTGTTATTCAAGACCTCTATTTCCTTATTGTTCCTCTGTCTGGTTGTTCTACCTATTATTGAAAGTGGAGTTTTGAAGCCTCTAACTATTATTGTAGAACTGCTTCTCATTTCAGTTCTGTCAATTGTTCCTTTATATATTTTGGAACTGTGTTATTAGACACATAAATGTTTATAATTATTAGATCTTTTTGCTAACCATAACTCTCATCAATATGTAATGTCCTTCTTTGTCCCTTGGAAACTTTTTTGCTTTAGTCTATTCTGTCTAACAAGAATGTAGTCACCCAGCTCTATTTGCAAGGAATATCTTCTCCCATCCTTTTACTTTCACCTTCTTTGTCTCCTTATATCTAACATGAGTCTCTTGTAGAGCATGTATAGATGGATCTTGTTTTCTCTTTTTCTTTTGTTTTTAACAAATCTTCCAGCCTCTGCCTTTTAATAGGATAGTTTCATCCACTTATATGCAGTGTAACTTCTGATAAAGGACTTACACCTGCCATTTATCTGTTGTCCATATGTCTTATATGTTTATTTTTCAATTCCTCTATTACTGCATTTTTTTTTGTATTTGATTTTTTTTTGTAATGTACCACTTTGATTTCCTTCTTTTCTGTACATTTTTTTAGTAATTTTATTAGCGGTTACCTTAGGGATTGCAATTAACATCTTAAATTTATAACAGCCTAGTTTATAATGTGAACTTGGTTTCAATAATGTACAGAAATTTTGCCCCACATATCTCCAACCCACTCTCTTTATATTATTGTCATAGATTGCGTATGTATACATTGTCTGCCCGGATATAAAATTATTGCCTTGTGAAATTACCTGTTAAATTGTATATGAAAAGGAGAACCATAAACTATAACAAAAGTACTGTAATTCTGGATTTTATATTTGTGTGGTTACCTTTATGACTGTTCCTTATTCCTTTGGCTCTGTTTACGATCTAATATACTTTAATTCCAGCCTTTATCATTGCTTGTAGGATAGGTCTAGTGGTAAGAAACTCCCTCAGTTGTTTATCTAGAAATGTCTTAATTTCTCTTTCATTTTGAAAGATAGTTTTGCTAAATACAGAATTCTTGATTGATGATTTTTTTTCTTTCAGAACTTTATGCCATTCCAGTGCATTCTCACTTCCATGGTGTCTCAAAATTAATCAGCAGTTAATCTTGTTCAGGATCTCATGTATATGCCTAGTTGCTTCTCTGGCTACTTTCAAACCTCTCTCTTTGGGTTTCAACAGCTTGACCATAATTTGTCTCAAAGTGGTTCTCTTTGAGCTTATCTTATTTGGAGTTTGTTGAACCTCTTAGACTTGTATATTCTTCTCTTTCCTCAAATTTGAGAAGTTTTCAGCTATTATTCCATTATTTTTTTTCCTACTCCTTTCTCTTCCTTTGGAGATTTCTGTAATGCAAATGTTGGTCTGCTTAGTGACATACTACAGTCCCTTCAGGATCTGTTTATTTTCATTCTTTTTCCTTTTTGTTCCTCAGACTGGACATTTTCAGTTGCCCTATATTCAAGTTTGCTGATCCTTTCTTTTTACTCTTCACATATGCTGCTGACCTCTGTAATAAGTTTTTCATTTCAGTTATTGTACTTTTCAGCTCCAGAATTTCTATTTTATCTTTTTAATAGTTCCTACCTCTTCACTGATACTCTTGGTTTATTCATATGTCATTTTCCTGGTTTCTTTTAGTTTTTTTGTCTGTTGCTTCTTTAAGCTCATTGGACATATTTACAAGGAAGATTTAATATCTTTGACTAACATTTCCAATGTCTGAGCTCCCTCAGGGATGCTCTCTGTATAGTCCTGTGAATGGGCTATATCTTCCTTCGTGTATCCTGTAATTTCTCATTGAGAACTAGACATTATGAGTATTTTGTTGTAGCAACTTTGGAAACCTAATTCTGCTCTTTAGGGACTGTCATATTTTGATTATTGAGATTTGGAGCCATCTGGTTGTGACTTATACAAACTATTTTTGTAAGATGTGTATTCCCTGTTGTGTGTGGTCACTGAAATTTCTGTTCTGTTATCTTTATGGCCAGCCAGTTACCTGCCAAAGATTTTCTTAAATGTCTGACTCCCAAAGGGGAAAAATAATTACTGTTTCTTTAAATCCTCTGGAAACCACTTCAGTTGGTGGGGATTGAAACAATGGCAGACTGCCTTTGTGCTTGTCCCTTAGCAATGAAAAGCAGTAATCAGAAATAACAACATATAACCCCAACATTTGGAAAACAAGGTCCTCATTGCCCAATTGCCCACCCTGGCTCCACAAACTATACAAGGATCATGGACAGCAGTCCCTGTGGCTCTCTGGTATGATGGTAGCCAGTACTGAGTGAGAAGGCTGAAATTCACTGAGATTAACTGAAATTTACCAACCTCTTCATCAAACTCTCCCTTAGACGCTGCAGGACTACAGAGTTTCAAATTAGTTACTTTAGAGAATTTCTGCCATTTTAATAGTTGTTTAGATGGAGGTACAGATTCCAGGAGCTTCCTATTCCACCATCTTTTCTGACATCAATCCTGCTTGATTTATTTTGAAGCAATGTTATTAACTTCATACAAGTGTAACATGTTCCCACCTTTAATTTTCTAATCCCTATTTGCACAGTTCTTGCTCATAAATCAAAGAAGTGACTTGCTTGCTCTCTGGCCATCTTCTAGCTATGAGTGTTAAAGTAACTTATACATGGCCCCTTGCACAATATAGCACCTGCTGGTTTCCTCTCAGCTTATGCTGAAAAATCAGTGGTCTAGTTAGGTGTCTAACCCTGTATCATAGACACTCTTGCATAGAATGACAGAGTGCCTTGTTAGGACCAGTTTTTTATTTGAGCCAGAACTATTTTCTTACCAGTTCCTGGAGAGTTTCAACCTGAACAAGATCAGCACCTTGTGAGACACAGAATCTTTGACTGAATGTCCAATTTTTGGTGTCATCAGAAAAGTAGAAACACTTTCTTTGGAAACCAATCCAGCTCTCTGGGCATGCAGCTTCAGGGCATTCTGATTGCTTTTGATGGAATTTAGCTCTAGTTACTGAAAATAAAAACAGCTTACTTTTATATTTTCCTGTATATATTACCCAGTGCTTTCGAATATATTTCCCAGTACCCTTATGAATACTAAAATTTTATCCTTATTTTTATCCTTATTTCTCAAATGAGAAATATGATGCTTAAAATCGTTGCATAGATTACACAGCAAATGGCAAAGCTGAGATTCAAACTAAAGCCTTTTTTAGTGGATGAGTTGAAGGAGTTAATAATGCCTTAAATTCTGGGTCTTGTACCTGTCTGCCTGGATTTCAACAATGTTACCTTTCTTTAAAATACCAGCTACATCAATAGCAACATTTGATGGGCCTTAGAGAACAGATAGTTCCGCAAAAACTCCAGACACCTTAGTAAATAAAATGAGGCACAGGGTACAGAAATCTGTGAGTAGTTACTTGAGATGAAATGGTCAGACACATGTCTCCATAATCCCATGAGGCTGAAAGAAGTTTTACCCTGTCCCTCCTTCTACTAAAGAAATTTTGTGAGGCTCTCTATTTTGAAGCCAAAAATACTCCATTGGACAGGCTTTTGTGATAAAATTCCCATAAAACCAGAAGAGATGCTTTCTTTAAGTAGGATTGACAGCAAGAAACCTGCCACTAGATGGTCTTTACTGAACTGCTAGTTGCTGACAATTCAGCTTCTGTGGCCATCTTCTGTCAACTCAACAGTTCTGGAAGTTTCTGTAGCAGATCAGGAAATTGTGTACACATAGCATAATTTCCATGCTATGATTTGCCTGAGATTTGCCTCTTATGAGACCAGCTCCTGGCCATGGATAATCACTGATACATCCTGAATGTCTAATCTCATAACACCAGTAAAATAATGTGTCCTAAGGCACTCACCAAAACCAGACACCAAACTACACCTATAAAAGGAGGTATATAATTTCAGGGACCAGACCTGTTTTTTTCCAAATTGGTGCAGAACTATTGTGCTTTCACTGCTTGTAGATCAACCAGTTGAAAGAGGAGGGACAGATTAGAGGATGATCACAGATACTGGCTCCTCAGGGATCTTTTTCTGTTAAAGTGTTAGTTGAAAGGAAGAGAAACACAGAATGGGTAATGAAGGAAGGCAGTCACAAGCATCAGTTAAGTTCTTATGATTATTTCAAGAAATGAAGACTGTAGATTTAAAATGTGTTTAACAGTTTATTGGGTAATATTGACGTATTTAAGTCTCCTACTTTTTCCTTTTTTCTTTCTTGTTTTTTAATTTTGTCATCATTAATGTACAATTAAATGAGCAACATTATGGTTACTAGACTCCCCCCATTATCAAGTCCCTACCACATACCCCATTACAGTCACTGTCCAACAGCATAGTAAGATGCTCTAGAATCACTTCTTGTCTTCTCTGTGTTATACTGCCTCCCTCGTGCCCACCCCCTCCACATTATGTGTGCTAATCGTAATGCCCCTTTTTCCCCCTTATCCCTCCCTTCCCACCCATCCTCCCCAGTCCCTTTCCCTTTGGTAACTGTTAGTCCATTCTTGGTTTCTGTGAATCTGCTGCTGTTTTGTTCCTTCAGTTTTTTCTTTGTTCTTATACTCCACAGATGAGTGAAATCATTTGATACTTGTCTTTCTCCACCTGGCTTATTTCACATAATACTCTCTAGCTCCATCCATGTTGTTGCAAATAGTAGGATTTGTTTTCTTCTTATGGCTGAATAATATTCCATTGTGTATATGTACCACATCGTCTTTATCCTTTTTTCTTTTATTAAGTAAGTACTGTTGATTTAAATTTCTATAACCTGTATTTTTGCTTCAGCAATATGTAACATTTATGGCTACAGAATGGCAAGAATAGATCATTCTCTGTAGAATCATAAAAATATTAAAAGAGAAATGAAGATCACCTAGAACATGGACTATTTCAAACATTGCTAAGTCTAAGATTTATAAGCAGCATTAGAAGGACCTGTTAGGATACTGCCTCTGGATGCAATAATGGGGGGTGGGTTTTATATTACTATTCAAGTTGAGTGGGGTTTAGAGGAATGTTCTTGTAGTTTTCTCTGTCAAACATAGTTTATGTTATATGCGAAGCATGTTTTGAGCTATACCTTCAGAACCAAGTTTCCTCCAGGGTGTGCAATCCAAGAAGGAATCTGCTGTGTTCCCTCTCTTTCTCTGTCTCTGTCTGTCCCTACCTTTGACCTACTGGACACGAGGCCGCTGCACATACCAGGTGACAAACATGTTGACCCTCTCCATGTTTGTTTTTGTGAAGTTCAAGTTTAGATAGAGAAAGTGATGAATAATCACTCTGCTCAGGGTTTCTGTCCAGAAGGGGGCCTGAGCAAATAGCACACAGAGAAATCTTTAAACCGAGGGTGAACTTGAGGGGTTAAACATCACCTCTTCTATCTTTTCTTTACCTGTAATCTTATAATATTTCCATTAAAGACAGTAATGGTGATGGCCATATTACTTACAGTAATAAAAATAACAACAAACAATTTTTGAAGGCTTTATTATTAGGCATGATTCAGTCATGTAGATCTAATCAAACTGTTTAATCCTAATAACATTTGAATATATCAGATTTACAGTTATTTGTCCATCACCTTAGCTATTGAGCTAAGGATAAATTCTGTGCTTCTTGTCCGCTAGCAGTTTTTAGCAACCCAGGTACTTAAAAACAGACTTTGCGACTGAAAGACTGTGTAATTTCTTAGTGACACCAGAGGGCAGTTACAGATTTCAAAACTTAGGGTATGACTGAATAAGGGCAAAAGTCACAGGCAAAGGTAGAGCTATCAGGAGTTGTTTTGTATGACATATCATGCTGAGTGGTTTGTACCACAGGTCCCCGAATAAGTTTTCAGTCAAAATAATACGAGAAAGTAAAAATTAAGAGTATAGTCTACATAGGACTGGAAGATCAGTCCCTCAGACATTATTAGCTCTAATGGTCTTACAGAACATGCAAAAGAAAAACAAAGCAGAAAATAACAAAAATTGTCTTTTAAATCTATTATTATATGCCAGGCACTGGTCTGTGTATTTTATTTATATTATTTATCCTGATAACAACCCTAGAAAGTGGACTTTATGCCCATTTTACAGATGAAAAAAATAGGACTAGGAGTCCAGGTAATTTTCCCAAAGTTCCACAGCTCAGACTTGAAGATTTGGAACTTGAATCCCAGTAGTTTGTTGGTGAAATGTGTATGCACTTAACCACTACTCCAATCCCTTTCCAACTTTTAGAAGGAAAAGCCTCTCACCAGAATTTTAGTGAATGCTATTAAAGAAATTGGCAAGTTGGAAAATGAAGCACAGATACTTGGAATTATATTCAAAAGGATAAAATATTAGAAACTTTTTCAATCCATATCATTTATTGAACATTTACTCTGTATCAAGTACTGGGCTAGGGACTAAGAAAAAAAAAGTTTTCCCTCGAGTTCCTCAAAGCAAACATGAAAAGCATACACATAAATAAGTGCTTACACCATCGGGAACAAGTGCTATGAGAACTCAGAGCATGCAACCAATATTAATTAATACATTCCTGAAAAATAGAAGTGTGAAAATACATTTGTTTTAAAAGGGGGTAAATTCTAGTGGATCCAAAATAACTGGGTCAGAATCTTGTCTTCCCATATATGAAGTATATGACTTTGGGGCAGTTTATTTAACCATTTCTGATTTTCATCAAATTTTATTATATTATGGGCTCATATGATTTTAGGAAATTTTGGCTTTTTTAGCAGTATGCTCATAACTGCAATATTGTCTTTTAACTAAAAGCAATTTGAGTTTTCTAACAAATTATAATATTCACTATATACTTACTATGCTCCAAACATTGTCCAAGTTCATTCATATACAAATGCATTTAATCATTATAACAACATTGAGTAAACTCAAGCAATGAAAGATTATCAGAGTTGTGCAGGATTAAAAAGCTACACAAACAAAAGAGAATTCACATCCAAGCTTTCTAAATCCAGAGTCTGCCCTCAACTCTGCTCTTAAACTCTCTACTGTCCCCAACCTATAATCTGACTGGCAGCTTGGTGACCTAAGAGGAATTTAATAAAAGGTGAACAAGCATGTATGGAGGATGAGACAGGACATAAAAAATATAGGAAGACAAAAGCATATATTTCAATTGGTTTTCTGTACTTGAATTTAATCATGGATTTTGTTTTGAATTACTCAAGGGAATAGTTCTCTGTATTACTCTGCTCTTATCAAGGCTTATCAAGCAGTGTGACCTGGTGTGAACCATCACTCTGTCCTGGGGTATGTAAGCTTGCCTAGGCTAACACATCTTTTCCTGAAAAAACTGTATATTAATCCAGTAGACCATTCTTTTATCACAGCAATTCTTCCATATTCTTTGCAGTAAAGAGGAGAAACAATTCCAGGGAGCGTACATGTGCCTGTTTCCCTGAAAAACATCCCCAAGATTGGAAAGCAGCAAAAATGATGGACCAAGACACTCCAAGCTTTCATTCCTCCTCAGAAACATTTAAAAAAGTAAAAACAGAGGGTAAGCAAACACCCTATCAAGAAAAGAGCATCTTCAAAGTGGTAGGAAAGTTTTGTGGTATTTTTATCTACCCATGAGATACCCTCTAATGCATATAGCAGCAGTTTTGATGTAAAGAATGGGGGCAGACCAGTTCCCTGTTCCCTCTCTCAAAATGCAGGGAGCAGAGCAGACCTTTGTGTAATGTTCTCACGTCTGAGGCCTGCCAGAAGGACTGGTGTCTGTTTTGCCACCTTGAATGTGAGACAGCAAGGCAGCAGCCACTGGGAGTGGAAAGTGCAGGAGACTAGGACCTGCAAATGACTGAAGCGAGAAATTTGAGTTGGAGAGACATCATAAACCTCTGCGGTCCTAAGGAAAAGCTAGAACTGTCTGGGAAATTATGGCATTCAAAAGCAGTTCCACTTATGGAAGAATTTGGAAAACCACATACAGGCCCAGGAAAGACACAAAATCAGAAAAACCTGAGACAAGTAGCCCAATTCAAAAAGTCATTTCTCCCAAGGAGATAACCAGATGGCCACCTAGTACATGAAAGATGCTCAGCCTCACTAATTAGGGAATTGCAAATGAAAACCACAGTGAGATGTAACTTCGTCTCCACTGGGTGGCAACTATACCAACAAAAAAAGGAAAATAAAGTTGGCAAGGATGTGGAGAAATTGGCACCCTTGTGTGTCTCTGGTGGGAATATAAAATGATGTAGCAGTTTAGCAGCTCCTCAAAAAGTTAAACATGGAATTACAGTATGATCCAGTCATTCCCTTTCTAGGTATACACCACAGAAGGGAAAGAGACTCAGATGTATGTACACAATTGTTCACAGCATTATTCACAGTATTGCCCAATAAACACAAATGTTCATCAACAGATGAATGGATACATCATATGTAGATGTAATAGAATATTTTTCTGCCTTAAAAAGGAATGAAAATATTTGCTATGAGATGGAGGAACCTTGAAGATGTTATGCTAAATGAAATAAGCCAAATATAAAAGGACAAACATTGTATGATTCCTCTCATAAGAGGTCTCTAGAAAAGGTATATTGTAAAGATATAAAGTAGAAAAATGGTTTCCAGGGCTGAGGCCAGGGGGAGAATGGGAATTTATTGTTTAATGGGTACAGAGTGTCTGCTGGGATGATGAAAAAGTTCTGGAACTGATAGTGGTTATGGTTGGACATACACTGTGAATGTACTTAATGTCACAGAACTGCATACAAAAATGGTTAAATAGTAACTTTATGTTATGTATGTTTTACCACATTTCAAAAAATACCAAAAAAAAAAGAGTCTAAAACATAGAAGGATACATTCACTATAGTGGATTATGGGTGATTTTTAACTTCTGTTTTCTTCCCCTTCCATAATAATCTAGTAGAACCTGGATAAATTCACACTTCCATAATAATCTAGTAGAACCTGGATAAATTCACACTTCCCAGACTCCTTTTCATTTATGTGTGGCTCTGTTAATAAGTTTCCACAAATGAAATATGAGTGGAAGGGATGTATACCATGTCCAGAGCTTAAAAGATTGAGCATTTCTCCTCAATGCCTCTCTTCCCCTCTTTCAGAAAACCCTGACTGGATGGTGACATTCTCCAGAAGCCAGTGATATTCTGGAGAATGATGGAAAATAGCAATCCCATGGCTTCATCCAGTCATTCCAGGACCATTGGGAAGTCAAAAATGTCTGTGTCTTGTAAGCCATCATGCTTTTTGTAGTCCTTCTTTTTAATATCATCTCAGCCTATATCCTAAATAATATATTGATTAAAAAATACGTGCTGAATTCTCAACTAATATTCAAGCATAAACACGATGTCATAAATCGTACACATAGGCTTCTACACCTCTATTTAGACATGCCCTCCATTAGCACCAATGCACGATATTTTAGAAGTAATTTCAGTTGAAAATGTAATTTCAATTATGGTGTACGCCTGAAACTAATATAGTGGTATATGTCAATTCAAGCTCAACTGAACAAGAAAAGGAAAAGTGGAAGATGTTATGAGGCCATCCAAGAGACAGACCACACCTACCATGGAGAGCTTGGGAAGGCATCCATGAGAAAGTGACATTTAAGGTGAGAACACAGGTGGAATTAGCCAGACCTCAAAATTTGGTAGGGGGCTGAAGGAGGATTTAAAAAAGAAAAACTAAGTGACTTTTAACTTTTTATAAACACTTTAACTATATATCCTTAATATAAATAAATTTTTAAGAAGAAAATAATTTCTGTTAGTAAATGTTATATATGTGTATAAATTTTATATATATGTACATACATATGTATACACACATAATAAAAAGCCTAGGAATAATGTAAATACAGCATAATATAACTAGGAGGTTCTGCCTTCTGCAGACTGCTCATTCCATTACACTTGGCAATAATGTGATGCTTATCTTACACAATTAAAATTTTATATCCCCTTGATAAAGTTATTAGAGTTAAACTCAATTGGTGAAGTAAAAAAAAAATTGTATTAGGATCGGTGAAGAACAGAACAATTACCAAGCAATTTTCTCTTTTTTTTGGATAGTGGAATTGTCTGGAAGAACAAAGATTAATTAAGAGTTTACTTACCTGCCAGAGCAGTAATCACTATACAAGGTATTACTGTCACGCACATGAGGCAGACCAAGACTGACCTTAGGATTATTTCATTAGAATGCTTTCTTGAAGGAAGATAACCTGGAAAAATTATTGAAAAGCCTGTTTTCTTTTTACATTAAATACAGACATCATACTTCAGAAGCATTAACCATCAAAATGTTACTTTCACTTAATTTCTTGCCTTTTCACTAGAGGGAGCAATTATCCTGTCACAGTTTGAATTTAAGATTTTTTTTTTTTGTCTCTGGAATTTAATTGTTCACAGAAGTTAAGATTGATCTTGAGCACATAATCCATGAAGTAGCCTTGTACCCCTCTCAAAAAATAAATACAAATCTGATTCAACCTGCAAATCCAGCTATCAATTTACTAGAAATATTAAAATCATGTCAATATAACAGGAACGAAATCAACAAAATCCAGTCTGCTGGAAATTCTACATGATAAATTATCCTGATTCTTAAAAAACCAAATGTAAAGGAAAATTTTAAAAGTGATCAGGTGGAATCTATTGATTAAAGGAACTTAAAAGGCATTTTTTTAAAGGCAAATTAAAGTGAGAAGATGATTATAAAAGTCAAATTTTTCTTAGGAGGTAAGTTTAGCAAATAGTAAAGAATATATGGAGGGCTTCTGGGCTGCACAGCAAGCTTTTTCTCTGACAAAAGTAGTTGACAAGGCTGTTCATCTTAGAATAATTCATTAAGCTGTGTGTTTTGTATAATTTTCTACATTTGTGTTGTATCTCAGAACATCCCATATTATCTAAAATCTTAAAAATGTTACTGTTGTAACTCTGTTCTGACTCCATCACTTAATACTTTTAACTGTTTCATCTAGTGTTCTGGACTAAACAGTCATATTTTTCTCCAACATTCCATGCACACTAGAGACTTTTCATTAATGTTTCCCAAGATATTTTTCTTAATTAATAGACTTTTTCTTTTTAACAGTTTTAGGTTTAAAGAAATATTGAAAAGGAAGTATAGGTATACCATTTAATCTGCCCCCAACCTCACCCCTGGTTTCCACTGTATTAACATCTTGAACTAGTGTGGTATGTTTGTCAAAATTGATGAGACAATACACCAGTTAACTATTAACCATAGTTGGTGGTAGAGTTCACTCTTTGGGTTGTACATTCTGTGGGTTTTGACACATTGAGAATGACATGTATTCCCCATTACAGTATCACAGGGAATAGTTCCACCTCCCCTAAAATCCACTGTGCTCCATCTATTCATTTTCCCTGCCTCCCCCCCACCAAAACCCTAGCAATCACTAACCTACTTAACTGTCTCCTTTGCCTTTTCTAGCATATCATAGAGCTGGGAGTCATACAATATGTAGCCTTTTCAGATTGGCTTCTTTCCCTTAGCAGTAAGTGTTTAAGGTTCCTTCATATCTTTTTATGACTTGTTAGCTCATTTCTATTTATCACTTATTAATGCTTAACAATATGGATGTACCATTTTATCAATTCATCTATCAAAGCACATCTTGATTGCTTACAGGTTTTGACAATTATGAATAAGGTTGCTGTAAACATTCATGTTCAGATTTTTGTGTAGATGTAGATTTTCAGTTCATTTGTGTAAATACCAGGGAATATGATTGCTGAATCATAAGGTAAGAGTATGTTTAGTTTTTTGAAATACTGCCAAGCCGTCTTCCAAAGTGTCTGTACTATTTTGCACTTCAGTTCCTGTTGCTCTGTATCATCACCAGCATTTGATGTTGTCAGTGTTTTGGATTTCAGACATTTTAATAGGCATATAGTGGTATCATATTATTGCTCTAATTTGAAATCCCCTAATGATAGGTCATTTAAGCATAATATGCTTATTTACATTATGTATATCTTCCTTGGTGTCAGTTTAGATATTTTGCCTATTTTTTAATTGGGCTTTTTGATTTCTTATTGTTGAGTTTGAGAGTTCTTAATGTATTTTGGATAATAGTCCTTTATCATATTTGTGTTTTGCAATGATATTCTCTAGTCTTTTCATTCTCTTATTGGTGTCTTCCATGGAGCATAAGGTGTTAATTTTAATTAAGTCCAACTTAGTAATTTTTTTCTTTCATGGAGCGTGCTTTTAGAGTTGTATTTAAAAAGCCATCACCAAACCCAAGGTCATCTATAATTTCTACTATGTTTCTACTCTTACATTGCATTATATCCAGTTGACTGACAGCTTTGTTAGTTTAACTGTGTAAGTATGATTTTCTGCCTGCTGTATCTGTCCATTTATGATACAGGGATATTGAAGTATTCAATTATAATAGTTGATTCATCTATTTCTCCTTGAAGTTCTATCAGTTTTTGCCTCACATATTATGACACTCTGTATTTAGGTTTATATACATTAAGAATTGTTATGCATTCTAATTGTTAAGAATCCTTTTATTATTATTTTGTGATGTCCCTCTTTATCCCTGGTAATTTTCCTTGTTTGGAAGTTTCTGTCTGAAATTAATGTAGTATAGCTACTCTAACTTTCCTTTAAGATCAGGAACAAGAAAAGGATGCCCACTCTCCCCACTTTTATTCAACATAGTTCTGGAAGTACTCGCCATGGCAATCAGACAGCACAAAGACATAAAAGGCATCCAGATTGGTAAGGAAGAAGTTAAACTGTCACTGTTTGCAGATGACATGATATGGTACATAAAAAACCTTAAAGATTCACTCCAAAACTACTAGATCTAATATCTGCATTCAGCAATGTTGCAGGATACAAAATTAATATACAGAAATCTGTTGCATTCCTATAGACTAACGATGAACTAGCAGAAAGAGAAATCAGAAAAACAATTCCATTTACACTTGCATCAAAAAGAATAAAATACCTAGGAATAAACCTAACCAAGGATGTGAAAGACCTATACCCTGAAAACTACAAGGCACTCACGAGAGATATTAAAGAAGACAATAGACTTCCGGGAAGATGGTGATGTGAGCAGGGCGGCAGAAATCTCCTCCCAACACTATATTTACTATGAAAACACAGCAAATACATCTATTACTAAAAGAGAGACGAGAATACACAGGAAAGCGCACAGCGTGCAGCTACACCCGAGAGGACTCGGCACCCCAAGAGGCGGGTAAGATACGGAGCCGCGACCCGGCGGGACCCGAGCCCTCCCCCACCCCAGCGCACCAGCGGGAGGAGAGGAGTCAGAGCCGGGAGGGAGTGGAAGTACACCCCGCGAAGTAGCCAGCCCCGGGGATCTGCGCGGGGAGCGCTGACCCACATCGCGCAGTGCAGCGGAGATTGGAGAGACAGAGGGGCAGGATATGAGCGGGGAAAGCGCCAGGGGGCTTGCAGCCGGCTCCCGGGAAGGAAAAAAAAAAAAAGCGCGCGCTTTCTTCAGCGGTCTTAAAGAGACAGGAGCACAGCGGAGGAGCCGGATCGCCCGAGCACACTCAGCCCAGCAGGCTGGGAGTCCTGGGGAGTTTCAGACGCCTTAGCTGGCGACTAAGGAAGCGTAGCCATACTTACACTTCTCACTGAGATCAACAGCCTCCTATTCGTTCCCACCCCTGCCAGAGCGATAAAGGACCCTGCGGAATGGCGCAGCCACAGCTGTGGAATAGTGGGGCAATAGCGCCACCTAGAGCATTCCCACAGAATCTATGTCCGGTGGGCGTTTTTTTGTTTTGTTTTGTTTTTTGTTTTTTCTTTTCTTTCTTTTTTTCTTTTTCTTGTATTTTTTCTTTTTTTTCTCTATTTTTTTCTTCTCTTTTTAAAGTATTAAAGAGCCCAGCTGACACACGTGGCAACTATCAGTGACCAATTCTATAGCCATGAAAAGACAGAGGAATATGGTTCAGACCAAAATCAACCAGACAACCCCAGAGAGGGAGCCTGAAGGGATGGAAATGCACAGCCTTCCTGAAAAAGAATTCAGAATAAAAGTCATAACCATGCTGATGGACCTACAGAGAAATGTGCAAAAGCTGAGGGAGGAAGTGAGGGAACTGAGGAAAGACAATGCAGAAATCAGACAAGCGATCGACGGGCTTAACAGCAGAATGGATGAGATGCAGGAGACTGTTAATGGAATAGAAATCAGAGAACAGGAGTACAGAGCAGCTGAGGCAGAGAGAGATAAAAGGATTTCTAGGAATGAAAGAATATTAAGAGAACTGTGTGACCAATCCAAACGGAACAATATTCGCATTATAGGAGTACCAGAGGAAGAAGAGAGAGAAAAAGGGATAGAAAGTGTCTTTGAAGAAATAATTGCTGAAAACTTTCCCTCGCTGGGGAAGGAAGTAGTCTCGCAGTCCACCGAAGCTCATAGATCTCCCAACACAAGGGACCCAAGGAAGACAACACCAAGACACATAATAATTAAGATGGCAAAGATCAAAGATAAAGACAGGGTATTAAAGGCAGCTAGAGAGAGAAAAAGATCACCTACAAAGGAAAACCCATCAGACTATCATCAGACTTCTCAACAGAAAACTTACAGGCCAGAAGAGAATGGCATGATATATTTAACGTTATGAAACAGAAGGGCCTCGAACCAAGAATATTGTATCCAGCACGATTATCATTTAAATATGATGGAGGGATTAAACAATTTCCAGACAAACGAAAGTTGAGAGAGTTTGCCTCTCATAAACCGCCACTACAGGATATCTTAAATGGACTGCTCTAGATGGAAGCACACCTAAGGCTAAAAAGATGTCACCAGAGAAAAAAAAAATCATAGCAAAGAAAGCAGACCATACAAATACTAACTAAAGGCAAAGAATAAAACACCTATTACAGAAAGAATGGAGGAGGAGGAATAAGAAGGGAGAGAAATAAAGAAACATCAGACAGTGTTTACAATAACTTAACAAGAAAGTTAAGTTAGATTGTCAGATAGTAAAGAAGCAACCCTTGAATCCTTGGTAACCACGAATCTAAAGACAGCAATGGCAATAACTACATATCTATCAATAATTACCCTAAATGTAAATGGACTGAATGCACCAATCAAAAGACACAGAGTAACAGAATGGATAAAAAAGCAAGACCCATCTATATGCTGCCTACAAGAAACTCACCTCAAATCCAAAGATATACACAGACTAAAAGTGAAGGGATGGAAAAAGATATTTCATGCAAACAACAAAGAGAAAAAAGCAGGTGTTGCAGTACTTGTATCAGACAAAATAGACTTCAAAACGAAGAAAGTAGCAAAAGATAAAGAATGACATTACATAATGATAAAGGGGTCAGTCCAACAAGAAGATATAACCATTATAAATATATATGCACCCAACACAGGAGCGCCAGCATATGTGAGACAAATACTAACAGAATTAAAGGAGGAAATAGACAGCAATGCATTCATCATAGGAGACTTCAACACACCACTCACTCCAGAGGACAGATCAACCAGACAGAAAATAAGTAAAGACACAGAGGCACTGAACAACACACTAGAACAGATGGACCTAACAGACATCTACAGAACTCTACACCCAAAAGCAACAGGATACACATTCTTCTCAAGTGCACATGGAACATTTTCCAGAATAGACCACATACTAGGCCACAAAAAGAACCTCAGTAATTTCAAAAACATTGAAATCCTACCAACCAACTTCTCAGACCACCAAGGTATAAAACTAGAAATAAATTTTAGAAAGAAATCAAAAAGGCTCACAAATACATGGAGACTTAACAACACTCTCCTAATTAATCAATGGGTTAACGACCAAATCAAAACAGAAATCAAAGAATATATGGAGACTAATGACAACAACAACACAAAGCCACAACTTCTGTGGGACGCAGCAAAGGCAGTTCTAAGAGGAAAGTATATTGCAATCCAGGCCTATTTAAAGAAGGAAGAACATTCCCAAATGAATAGTCTAAAGACACAATTACTGAAATTGGAAAAAGAAGAACAAATGAGGCCCAAAGTCACCAGAAGGAGGGACATAATAACGATTAGAGAAGAAATAAATAAAATTGAGAAGAATAAAACAATAGAAAAAATCAATAAAACCAAGAGCTGGTTCTTTGAAAAAATAAACAAAATAGATAAACCCCTAGCCAGACTCATTAAGAGAAAAAGAGAATCTACACACATAAACAGAATCAGAAATGAAAAAGGAAAAATAACAATGGACCCCACAGAACTACAAAGAATTATAAGAGAATATTATGAGAATCTATATGCTAACAAGCTGGAAAACCTAAAAGAAATGGACAACTTCTTAGAAAAATACAACCTTCCAGACTGACCAAGCAAGAAACAGAAAAACTCAACAGACCAATCACCAGCAACGAAATTGAATCGGTAACCAAAAAACTACCCAAGAACAAAGCCCCCGGACCTGATAGATTCACTTCTGAATTCGACCAGAAATATACAGAAGAAATAACACCCATTCTCTTAAAGTTTTCCAAAAAATAGAAGAGGAGGGAATACTTCCAAACTCATTCTATGAAACCGGCATCACTTTAATACCAAAATCGGGCAAAGATCTCACCAAAAAAGAAAATTACAGACCAATATCCCTGATGAACGTAGATGCAAAAATACTCAACAAAATATTAGCAAACCGAATTCAAAAATACATCAAGAGAATTATACACCATGATCAAGTGTAATTCATCCCAGGGATGAAAGGATGGTACAACATTCGAAAATCCATCAACATCATCCACCACATCAACAAAAAGAAGAACAAAAACCACATGATCATCTACATAGATGCTGAAAAAGCATTTGACAAAATTCAGCATCCATTCATGATTAAAACTGTCAACAAAATGGGTATAGAGGGCAAGTACCTCAACATCATAAAGGCCGTATATGACAAACCCACAGCTAACATCATACTTAACAGTGAGAAGCTGAAAGCTTTTCATCTAAGATCGGGAACAAGACAGGGATGCCCACTCTCTCCACTGTTATTCAGCATAGTACTGGAGGTCCTAGCCACGGCAATCAGACAAAACAAAGACATACAAGGCATCCAGACTGGTAAAGATGAAGTCAAATTGTCACTATTTGCAAATGACATGATATTGTACATAAAAAACCCTGAAGTCTCCACTCCAAAACTACTAGAACTAATATCTGAATTCAGCAAAGTTGCAGGATACAAAATTAACACACACAAATCTGTTGCTTTCCTATACACTAATGATGAAGTAACAGAAAGAGAAATCAGGAAAACAATTCCATTCACAACTGCATGAAAAAGAATAAAATACCTTGGAATAAACCTAACGAAGGAAGTGAAAGACCTATACCCTGAAAACTACAAGACACTCCTAAGAGAAATTAAAGAGGACACTAACAAATGGAAATGTATCCCATGCTCTTGGCTAGGAAGAATAAACATTGTCAAAATGGCTATACTACCTTAAGCAATCTACAGATTCAGTGCAATCCCTATCAAACCACCAATAGCTTTCTTCAATAAACTCGAACAAATAATTCCAAAATTCATATGGAACCACAAAAGACCCTGAATAGCTAAAGCAATCGTGAGAAGCAGGAATAAAACGGGGTATTACGCTCCCTGACTTCAAGCTCTACTACAAAGCCTCAGTAATCAAGGCATTTTGGTATTGGCACAAAAATAGACCCACAGACCAGTGGAACAGAATAGAAAATCCAAACATTAACCCAAACATATACAGTCAATTAATATTTGATAAAGGAGCCTTGGGTATACAATGGGGAGATGACAGCCTCTTCAGCAGCTGGTGTTGGAAAAACTAGACAACTCCATGTAAGAGAATGAAACTGGACTACTGTCTAGCCCCATACAAGAAGGTAAACTCAAGGTGGATCAAATACTTGAATGTAAGTCATGAAACTATAAAACTCTTAGAAAAAAACATAGGCAAAAATCTCTTGGACATAAACGAGCAACTTCTTCATGAACATGTCTTCCCGGGCAAGGAAACAAAAGCAAAAATGAACAAGTGGTACTACATCATGCTGAAAAGCTTCTGTACAGCAAAGCACACCATCAGTAGAACAAAAAGACATCCTACAGTATGGGAGAATATATTCAGAAATGACGTATCTGATAAGGGTTTGACATCCAAAATATATAAAGAACTCACGCACCTTAACAAACAAAAAGTAAATAATCCAATTAAGAAATGGGCAGAGGACATGATTAGACACTTCTCTAAAGAAGAAATTCAGATGGCCAACAGGCACATGAAAAGATGCTCCACATCGCTAATCATCAGAGAAATGCAGATTAAAACCACAATGAGATATCACCTCACACCAGTGAGGATGGCCAACATCCAAAACATAAACAACAACAAATGTTGGCGAGGATGTGGCGAAGGGAACCCTCCTACACTGCTGGTGGGAATGCAAATTAGTTTAACCATTGTGGAAAGCAGTATGGAGGTTCCTCAAAAAACTCAAAATAGAAATACCATTTGACCCAGGAATTCCACTCCTAGAAGTTTACCGTAAGACTCCAGCAGCCCAGTTTGAAAAAGACAGGTGCACCCCTCTGTTTATCGCAGCACTATTTACAACAGCTAAGAAATGGAAGCAACCTCAATGTCCATCAGTAGATGAATGGATAAAGAAGATGTGGTACATATACACAATGGAATATTATTCAGCCATAGAAGAAAACAAATCCTACCATTTGCAACAACATGGATGGAACTAGAGGGTGTTATGCTCAGTGAAATAAGCCAAGCGGAAAAAGACAGGTATCAGATGATTTTACTCATATGTGGAGTATAAGAACAAAGAAAATAACTGAAGGAACAAAACATCAGCAGACTCACAGAACCCAAGAACGGACTAATAGTTACCAAAGGGAAAGGGACTGGGGAAGATGGATGGGAAGCAAGGGATAAGAGGGAAAAAGGGGCATTACGATTAGCAGACGTAATGTGGGGGGAGCATGGGGAGGGCTGTAGAACTCAGAGAAGACAAGTAGTGATTCTATAACATCTCACTATGCTGATGGACAGTGACTGTAATAGGGTTGGTGGGGGGGACCCGATGAATGGGGTAGTTTAATAAGCATAATATTGCACATGTAATTGAAGATTAATGATACCAAAATAAATTATAAAAAAAAACACCTAACATTTACTTGTCTTTTCAAAATGGGAATAATAATTCTCCTCTCCTGGAGATGGATATTAATTAATTATGATACATATAAATTATAAAAAAATAAAAGAGATTCAGAACTGGGGTCCAAAACCAATAGATCTGACCAAATCCTGTACATTTCTCCCTTCACCATAAAACACTATAAATCTTTGAATGGCTTAGTCACCACAAATTAAACAGTGACCCTTCACTGAAAGAACCATCCCCACTATGATCATTGCCAACATTTTTATCTTGGCCAGACAATTTAATCACATAGGACATTAGTTTCAACATCCACAAAATAGAAATACAACTAGTCCTTCCTCAAATATCATAGGGATGATAAAATGGAATAATACACATGAAAAGTGATTTTCTCATTGTCTCACATTTAGAAAATATTAGGTAAATTTTATTCTTCAAAGGCACTTGAGTACCATAGCTAGGCCATTGAGTAGATATATAGTTAACTTTTTAAGAGCCTGCTAAGCACTTTTCAAAGGTATTTATATACATATCTGTCAGTGCCACATCCTTCCCAACTTTTAGTATTTATAGCCTTTTTGATTTCAGCTCTTCTGGTGGATGGCAAAAGGCATATCATTTTAATATTGATTGACCTTTCCCTGATAACTGATAATGTTCAGTACCTTTTCATATACTTACTGGTTACACATTTATCTTCTTTTATAGTATATTTCAAACTTTTCCCCATACTAGGTTTTTATGGTTAAATTGTAGAAGTATTTCACATACAGTTCATAGATAAGCCCTCAGTTTGTGTCTTCCTATTAATTTTTTCAGTAGTGGTTTTTGACAAACAAGTTTTATTTTAATGACAGCAAACATATATTTTAATGCTAGAGTTTAATAATGTTCTAAGATAGTGTTGCCTGCTCTAAGTTTATAAAGATATTCTTCAGTGTTTTTATCTAGAAACATTTTGGTTCCAGTTTTGATGTTTAAGTTGTAATGATTTTGAATTTACTTTTGTGTATAGAATGAGGTAGAATTTAAAATATTCACTCCAGATAACTGAAAACATGTTTTCAAAAAGATGTGAAGGATATTCATAGCAGCATTATTTAATATAGCTAATAACCACCAACAAAAAAATTAATAAATAAGTTTACTGATAGAAATACTATTCGCCACTAAAAAAGGGATGAGTTATTGAAGTATGCGATGACATGCATGAATGTAAAAGACATATGTTGAATGAAAGAAGTAAGCACAAAAATAATGTATGATATCTTTTATATTAATTTTTAAGTGCATACGAAAGCAATCTTGGTTGCAAAAATCAGAAAACATTTAACTAAGAAGATAGGGCTAATAGACTAAAAAGAATCATGAGGGAACTTTCATTATATGCATATGTTGGTCAGTGGTGTATGGGCGCATACAATTGTTGCAATCAACCAACAATGTAAGATTTATGCATGCCATCTTGAAAAATAAAGTAAAAATAAACATAAATAAAATAAAGGAGGGCAGAAGATTAAAGATGGCCGCATGAGAGGTGAGACAGAGACTTCCTCCTAAAACCACATATAATCTGAAAATATAATTAAAAGAACTAATCCTGAAAGAGCAACAAGAAAGAGAGCTGCGCCAGACTGCATACACCTGCAGAAAAGAATAAACCTCACGGAACAAGAAAACATACCAAAGCCATGGTCTGGCTGGACCCAAGCCCTTCCATCACCCCAACTCACCGGCAGGAGGAAGAGAAATGGAGTGGGGAGGGAGTGGAGGCCTGGCACTGCTGAACACCTACCTCTGGAGATCTGCTGTGTAAGCACAAACCTATATTACATGGTGCTATCGTGTTTAGGGGAGTTGGAAAGCTAAGACAGGCAGAATACATGGAGAGACTGAGAATCCAGCCACTAGTGTAAAGCAGGGACCCACATCCGGCTGCTCTGGGACAAAAGAAAGCCGGGCATTCTGAGAGACTTCCTAACAGTGAAAGGGCTGCTAAAGGGGCAAGGATTGCACAGAGCTTACTGCTCAGGAAAAAGGACATGTAGACAAAATTGTATGGGTGCACTCTGCCCAGCAGGTTGGGAATTTTCATGATCTTCAGGCGCTCCAGCCCCCTGGCTGGCTGTGCAAGTCCAAGGCACCCGTCTGTGATATGTAGCCTGCTGCGCCTTCCTTCTGGCCAGCACCTCCTGGCTTCCAAACTGGCAAACCCTACCCTGGCATTAGGATAGCCAGAGGGAAGTCTGGCCTACAGCAGCTACAAATGCAGAGCACAGAGGCTTATACCTGTGTGGTTTTACCACTGGTTCAGGCAGTAGAGACAGGCATATCGGCCAGGAAGCAGGAAGCAGCTCTTTCCTTACCCCAGGCACCAATACTGCTCCCCTGCAACCCCAAAAATTGCTCAGGGGCAGAGCAGCTCCAGAGAGTAGAGCTTCTGGGCACTAGAGGGTGCCACATACAAATATGAACCATCAAAGGAATCTGGCTCAAAGCATAATTATCAATACATCAGAGAAAGATTCAAATGGAATTGACCTCATGAATCTTCTTGAAAGATATTTCAAAATAAAAATCATTAACATGCTCATGGAGGTACAGAAAAATATTCAGGAACTCAGGAATGAATTATAGTCAGAGATACAATCATTACAGAACACAGTATCAGAAATGAAACATACAATGGAAAGTTTTAAAAGCAGATTAGATATGGTGGAGGAGATGATAAATGAAATAGAAATTAGAGAAGAGGAATACAAAGAAGCTGAGGCACAGAAAGAAGAAAGGATCTCTAAGAATGAAAGAATATTGAGAGAACTGTGTGACCAATCCAAATGGAGCAATATTCGCATTCTAGGGGTACCAAAAGAAGAAGAGAGAGAAAAAGGGATAGAAAGTAGCTTTGAGGAGGTAATTGCTGAAAACATCCCCAATCTGGGGAAGGAAATACTCTCTCAGGCCATGGAGGTGCACAGATCTCCAAACAGAAGGAACCCAAGGAAGTCAACACCAAGACATACAGTAATTAAAATGGCAAAGATCAAGGATAAGGACAGACTATTAAAAGCAACCAAAGAGAGAAATAAGATCATATACAAAGGAAAACCCATCAGGCTGTCATCAGACTTCTCAGCAGAAACCTTACAAGCGAGAAGGGAGTGGCATCATGGATTTAATGCAATGAAGCAGAAAGGTCTCAAAATAAGAATGTTTTATCCGGCAAGATTATCATTTAAATTTGAAGGAGGGATTAAACAATTTCCAGATAAACAAAAGCTGAGAGAATTTACCTCCCACAAAACATCTCTATAGTGTATTTTGGAGGGATGCTATAGATGGAAGTGTTCCTACGGTTTAATAGCTGCCACCAGAGGTACTAAAACCACACGAGAGAAAGTAGAACAGTTAATTACTGAGCAAATGCAAAATTAAACCAACTACACTGAAAGTCAATCAAGGGATAGACAAAGAGTACAGAATATGATACCTAATATATAAAGGATGGGGGAGGAAGAAAAAGGAAGAGAAAAAATTTAACTTTAGATTGTGTTTGTAATAGCATACTAAGTGAGTTAAGTTAGACTCTTAGTAAGGAAGTTACTTTGAGTAACAACATATCTAAAGCCTGCAATGGCAATAAGTACATACCAATTGAAAATCACCCTAAATGTAAATGGTCTAAATACATCAATCAAAAGACATAGAGTCACTGAATGGATAAAAAACAAGACCTGTCTATATGCCGCCTACAATACATTCACTTTAAACCCAAAGACATACACAGACTAAAAGTAAAGGGATGGAAAAAGATATTTCATGCAACTAATAGGGAGAAAAATGCAGGAGATGCAGTACTTGTATCAGACAAAATAGGCTTCTAAACAAAGTCACAAAAGACAAAGACAGACATTACATAATGATAAAGGGGTCAATCCAACAAGAGGATATAACCATTATAAATAACTATACACCCAACACAGGAGCACCTACATATGAGAAAAAAATACTAACAAAATTAAAGGGGGAAATAGAATGCAATGCATTCATTTTCGGAGACTTCAACACTCCACTAACTCCAAAGGACAGACCAGCCAGGCAGTAAATAAGTAAGGAGACAGAGGGAGTGTACAACACATTAAAACAGATGGACCTAACAGACATCCACAGAATTCTACACCCAAAACCAGCAGAATACACATTCTTCTCAAGTGCACATGGAACATTTTCAAGAATAGATCCTATCCTAGGCCACAATAAGAGCCCTGGTAAATCCAGAAAGATTGAAATTGTACCAGACAGTTTCTCAGACCATAAGGGTATGAAACCAGAAATAAATTACAGAAAGAAAACGAAAAATCCTACAAACATATGGAGGCTTAACAACATGCTCCTAAATAACCAATGGATTAATGACCAAATAAACAGACATCAAGCAATATATGGGGACAAATGACAACAATAATTCAACAATGCAAAATCTTTGGGATTCAGTGAAGGCCATGCTAAGAGGAAGCATATTGCAATACAGGCCTACCTCAGTAAAGAAGAACAATCCCATATGAACAGTCTAAGCTCACAATTAACAAAACTAGAAAAAGAAGAACAAATAAGGTCCAAAGTCAGTAGAAGGAGGGACATAATAAAGATTAGAGGATAAATAAATAAAATTGAGAAGAATAAAACAATAGAAAGAATCAATGAAACCAGGAACTGCTTCTTTGAGAAAATAAACAAAATAGATAAACCCCTAGCCAGACTTATCAAGAAAAAAGAGTCTACACACATAAACAGAATGATAAATGAGAAAGGAAAAATCACTATTGTCACCACAGAAATAGAAAGAATTATGAGAGAATACTATGAAAAATTATATGCTAACAAACTGGATAACCTAGAAGACATGGACAGCTTTCTAGAAAAATACAACCTTCCAAGGCTGACCCAGAAAGAAACAGAAAATCTGATCAGACCAATTACCAGCAATGAAATTGAATTGATAATCAAAAAACTAACTAAGAACAAAATACCTGGACCACATGGCTTCACTGCTGAATTTTATCAAACATTTAGTGAAGACCTAATACCCATCCTCCTTAAAGTTTTCCAAAAAGTAGAAGAGGGAATACTTCCAAACTCATTCTATAAGGCCAGCATCATTCTAATACCAAAACCAGGCAAAGACACCACAAAAAGGAAAATTACAGACCAATATCCTTGATGAACATAGATGCTAAAATACTCAACAAAATATAAGCAAACCAAATTCAAAAATACCTCAAAAAGATCATCCATCATGATCAAGTAGGATTTATTCCAGGGATTCAAGAATGGTACAACATTCAAAAATCCATCAACATCATCCATCGCATCAACAAAAAGGACAAATACCGCATGATCATCTCCATAGATGCTGAAAAAGAATTTGACAAAATTCAACATCCATTCATTATAAAAACTCTTAACACAATGGGTATAGAGGGCAAGTACCTCAACATAATAAAGGCCGTATATGAAAAACCCACAGCCATCATTATACTTAACAGCGAGAAGCTGAAAGCTCTTCCTTTAAGATCGGAAAAAAGACAAGGATGCCCACTCTCCCCACTTTTATTAAACATAGTTCTGGAGGTCCTATACATGATAATCAGACAACACAAAGAAATAAAAGGCATCCAGAGTGGCAAGGAAGAATTTAAACTGTCCCTGTTTGCAGATGATATGATATTGTACATAAAATACCCTAAAGAATTCACTCCAAAACTACGAGATCTAATACCTGAATTCAGCAAAGTTGTGGGATACAAAATTAATACACAGAAATCTGTTGCATTCCTATACACTAATGATGAACTAGAAGAAAGAGAAATCAGGAAAACAGTTCCATTCACAATTGCATCAAAAAGAATAAAATACCTAGGAATAAACCTAACCAAGGAAGTGAAAGACCTATACTCTGAAAACTACAGGATACTCATTAGGGAAATTAAAGAAGATACTAATAAATGGAAACACATCCCATGCTCATGGATAGGAAGAATTAATATTTTCAAAATGGCCATCCTGCCTAAAGCAATCAACAAATTTATTGCAGTTCCTATCAAAATAACAACCGCATTCTTCTATGAACTAGAGCAAATTGTTCTAAAATTCATATGGAACCAAAAAAGACCCTGAATAGCCAAAGCAATCCTGAGGAGGAAGAATAAAGCCGGGGGGAGTATGCTCCCCAACTTCAAGCTCTACTAAAAAGCCACAGTAATCAAGACTTTGGTATTGGCACAGGAACAGAACCATAGACCAGTGGAACAGACTAGAGAGTCCAGATGTAAACCCAACCATATATGGTCAATTAATAAACAAAAAAGGAGCCATGGACATACAGTGGGGAAATGACAGCCTCTTCAACAGCTGGTGTTGGAAAAACTGGACAGCTACATGCAAGAGAATGAAACTGGATTATTGTTTAACCCTGTACACAAAAGTAAACTTGAAATGGATCAAAGACCTGAATGTAAGTCACAAAACCATAAAACTCTTAGAAGACAACATAGGCAAAAATTTCCTCAATATAAACACGAGCAACTTCTTTGTGAATGCATCTGCTTGAGCAAGGGAAACAAAAGAAAAAGTGAACACATGGGACTACGTCAAACTAAAATGCTTCTGTATGGCAAAGGACACCATCAACAGAACCAAAAGGCATCCTACAGTATGGTAGAATATATTTGTAAATGACATATCTGACATTAGGTTAACATCCAAAATATATAAAGTATTTGCACGCCTCAACACCCAAAAAGCAAATAACCTGCTTAACTAATGGGCGGAGGATATGAACAGACAATTCTCCTATGAAGAAATTCAGAAGGCCAATAGACACATGAAAAGATGCTCCACATCACTAATCATCAGGGAAATTCAAATTAAAACCACAATGATATATCACCTCACACCAGTAAGGATGGCCCACATCAAAAAGACTAAGAACACAAATGCTGGCAAGGATGTGGAGAAAGGGGAACCTTCCTACACTGCTAGTGGAATGTAAGCTAATTCAACCATTGTGGAAAGCAATATGGAGGTTCCGCAAAAAAAACTAAAAATAGAAATACCATTTGACCTGGGAATCCCACTTCTTGGAACTTATTTAAAGACTACAACTTCTCAGATTCAAAAAGACATATGCACCACTATGTTTATCACAGCACTTTTTACAATAGCCAAGATATGGAAGCAACCTAAATGACCATCAGTAGATAAATGGATAAAGAAGATGTGGTACATATACACAATGGAATACTATTCAGCCATAAGAGAGAAACAAATCCTACCATTTGCGACAACATGGATGGAGCTGGAGGATAATATGCTCAGTGAAATAAGCCAGGTGGAGCAAAACAAGTGCCAAATGATTTCCCTCATTTGTGGAGTATAACAACGCAGCAAAACTGAAGGAACATAACAGCAGCAGACTCACAGACTCCAAGAAGGGACTAGCGGTTACCAAAGGGGAGGTGTGTTGGAAGAGGGGTTGGGAGGGAGGGAGATGGGGATTGAGGGATATTATGTTTAGTACACATTGTGTGAGGGATCACTGGGAAAACAGTGTAGCACAGAGAAGGCAAATAGTGAATCTGTGGCATCTTACTACACTGATGGACAGTGACTGCTGTGGGTATGGGTGGAGTCTTGATAATATGGGTAAATGTAGTAACCACATTGTTTTTTCATGTGAAACCTTCATAAGAGTGTATATCAATAATACCCTAATAAAAATTATTTTTAAATAAATAAAAAAAAATAAAGCAGAGTGGCTGGTTACCATGGTTTTCTGTATTAAGCAACCAGTTAATGAAGAGACTTATGCTAAGTCAGAAACTCCTACCCCCCAAGTTTCTGACCAGTGTGACTCTTCACTTTGTTCACCACCTGGTTAAACATTCTTTCTTGTGTGTCTGGGTCCACAACTCTGCTGCCAGAGTCTCTCACCAGGGAAAACTGCATGTTACTAAAAATCAAATGCCAGAATACCTACCTCATCCTTGCCCTCCCCTTGCAAACTCTCATTGCCTATGAGCCATTTACCTTCTAAAAATTAAATTATGAGTTTAGTTTATTCAAAAATTTTTCATTGAGGAAACTGAATCTCAGGTAAGTTAAATAACTTTTCAAGGTCAAAGAAATGATTTATTTTAAGCACTAAAATTCAGGTCTGTGTGTATATGAAGTCTACTTGTTCTACTTTATTGCATGACTGAGAATAAGGAGTGCTCTGGAGTTGTGAATAAATGTGCATTCTTGAGGAAATGGCCCAACAGAATGTGCCTTTATAAGAATAAAGTAAACTTTTTAGTCCTTTGGATTTCTACAAGTATCAGTACTCAAAAGCTAATAAATTCCTATCAGTTAGAGGATAATTGTATTTTTTTGTCTCTGTATCCCAAAGTGGTAGTGAATTTGGTATGTCTAATTTCACTTTCCCCTTCCTTTATTCATATATTAAAACTCAATTAATAGTGATTAGCTCATTTAACGTTTTTCAAACACATAATATATAAAAAACCTAGAGTTACTATGTAGAAAATAATATATAAAAGTATAAGAGAGAATTCTGTATTCAGCACATATTTTGCTTAAAGCATTTTCTTCTTGCCTAGCTTTATTCAAAATATATGAGGCAATACTTCATTCTTTGAACATTGACAACCGACATTTTGGAAATAAAAAATACTTCCTTTTTCAATAGTTCATCACTTTTATACTGCTTTATCAACATTTTAAAAGGTTTTTTAAATGTCTACTCCCCCCAAAAAGGGGACCTAACAAACAAAATTAAGAAACAAAATGATCCCTCTATAATTCAACAGAAATCTTACAGATAATTGAGGAAATTAGGACAAATGGTAGTAGAAAAATAAAACCAGAGGCAGTCCAGTCCTCAAAATATTTTCAAGGTTTCCCATAAACTTGGTATTGTTTGGCAACAAATTTCATTCTGACCTTACTAGTGGTCCCTTCAAAAAAAGAAATACATGCTGCAGTTTCATTTTCCATTTTATTAAGAAAACAGTTGCTTTGTAGAAAACAGACATTTTTCCAAAGAAACACAGATAGCCTAAATAAAAAGATGCTCCACAACATTACTCATCAGGGAAATTAAAATCAAAACCACAATGAGATATCATCTCACAGTAGTTAGAATGGCCACTATCCAAAAGACAAGAAATAACAAGTGTTGGCAAGTCTATGGAGAAAACAGATCTTTCCTACACTGTTGGTGGGAAGGTAAATTGGTGCAGCCACTGTGGAAGGTAGTGTGGAAGTTCCTCCAAAAACTAAAAATAGAAATACCATATGACCCAATAATTCTACTTCTAGGAATTTACCTGAAGAAAACAAAATCTCTGATTCAAGTAGATATATGCAGCCGTGTGTTTATTGCTGCATGATTTACAATAGCCAAGATATGGAAGCAACCAAAATTCCCACCAATAGATGAATGGATAAAGAAGATGTGGTACATATACCCAATGGAATATTATTCAGAAATAAAAAAGAAAGAAAGAAATCCTGCCATTTGTGACAACATGGATGGATCTAGAGGGGATTATGGTAAGTGAAATAATCCAGGTGATGAAAGACAAATACCATATGATTTCACTTATTTGTGGAATCTAAAAAGAAAAGAAAACAAAATGAATAGAACAGCAATAGACTCATAGACACTGAGAAGTGACTGGTGGTTACCATGAGGGAGGGGTTGGAATGGGTGTGTAGGGAGGGGGAGAGAGATAAAGGGACATAAAAACTCTCAATTATCATATAAGTGGTCATGGGGAATATAGCCAGTGATTCTGTAACATCTTCCTATGTTGACAGTAACTGTACTAGTGGGGGTAGGGATTTAATAAGGTGGGTAACTGGTGAACCAGTGTGTTGTATATTTGAAACTAATATAAGATTGTGTATCAACTATACTTCAATTAAAAGCAAGTTAATACAATGAAATGTTATGCAGTAAATACAAATAAATGAAATAGTGTTCTATGCAACAGCATCAGTGAATATAACACTATTTAAAAAGCCAGTCACTATAACATGAAAAAGTACAAAGTTTATGATTTCTATGTATATATCAGACAAAACTAATGTATGTTATAAGTTAAGATATAGTTGTCTTTGGGTAAGTAGTGGGATAGTGACTAGGAGCGTTAGAGATATTTCTGAGTTGTTGGTAATATTCTATTTCTTTATCTGGTG
This sequence comes from Smutsia gigantea, assembly GCA_032199065.1. NCBI lineage: Eukaryota > Metazoa > Chordata > Mammalia > Pholidota > Manidae > Smutsia > Smutsia gigantea. Next base: position 350,257 of record JAVSCE010016365.1, read on the forward strand.
GGGGGGTGGCTACACAGGTACATTTATTTTGGAAAATACATCATCTTTACACTTAAAATTTGTGTTCACCTGTCTCACCTTTCTCTCTTCCTCTCAGGCATGTTGATTACCTCCTTTTGAACTATATAGAACAGAGTTATACACAAAAGAAAAGATTAAAAATACTCTCATAACAAAATATGAAATAATGTTATCTGTATTCATGGACACAGAATGAAATCTGGGAGAATCACATCAAGTGAAAATATTCAGAGGTTGTGGGGCTGTGGGGAGATAGAACGGGAGACTGCAATTAAAGAGAATCTTAAATTAGAGAATAAAAATAACAATTTTTGTGTCCTTTCATGGGAATATTCTCCCAACTCTTCCAATTGCCCATCTTACACTAAGATATGCAACCAAGTAACTGAAAATTAGAGAAGCATTATTTTGCTCCATCACTCACAACAAATCATGGCCATGATATTCTTTTTTAAAACAATTTTAACTGGTGTACATTTTATTATACCCTTTAAATACAAGAAAGTTTGTATTTCCCTGAATTTTTAAAAGAGAATTTCAAGAATAGACAAAAAAAAAAAGGTGGATAAGACTTCTTTCCTTCTGAAAAATTGGAGGAGATGGACTGTTCTGTACAGTTCTTGCTAAGTATAACTAAAAACTCTGGATATTATAGATGAAACAAACATTAAAAACTCTGAAATGTGGAAAGAAATAGACACACTAGCCAAAGGATATTGAGAGAGAGAGAGAGAAAAGAAGAAGAAAGGAGAAGTAGAAGGAGAAGAAAGGGAGGGAGGGAGAGGAAGGGAAAGGAAGAAAGAAGAAGAAAACATTTAATCTTTCTAGCTAAAGGGAGAGGCAGCCTCACAAGGGAGGAAACCTTTCATAATCATCTCTCTGCTTCATCCAGCCACCACTGAAAAACCTGTGCCTCACCCTCACTCATGAGGGCGAGGGCCCAGTGGGGAGCTGAGACGTCTGCAGTCACCAGGCAAAACTGAGCATCAGCCCCAACATTAGAATCTCTGCAACAATTAATTCAAAATTGATCGCAGAGTGAAAATTGAAACATGGAATTAAAACTTAGGAAAACACATAGGAGAAAATCTCAGGATGTAGAATAAGACAAAAGGTGATTATACTTGACCCCAAAATCATTATCCTTTCTAAGATCCTCACACTGGATCTTAGGAAAAATGAGAAAGGAAGGGAGAAGAAAGAGGAGGAGGGGGAGAGAGGGAAGGAAAGGGACGGGAGGAAAAGTGGAGAACGAAAAGTAGAAGAGAGAGACGGGGGGATAGGTAAAGAAGAGAGAGAATTTTAAAAGGCTAAAATCTGAAGAAAAAACTAAATATAGACAGTTCATTGTGGGTGCAAACATTCATTCATTTGTTCAACCACATAGTGTTAGATTAGGGTTCCTGCTAAGGTAATGTCAGTTTTCACAAAATTTGACAAGTGCACTCATAAATTACAATTTTTTAAATCAAAAGAGTGACAGTTATTTTGAGAAGCAAATTAGGCAGCCTTACAAAAGATAAAGGAACAGACACTTAGTTGTTTGCGAGCTATAGTACCCAGGCTGTAGATTTCAGCATAAAAAACAGTGGACAACAAAACAGTGTAAAGGGATATAGGTGGGTCAGAGTTCTGTTTGCCAAATTTTAGAGGGTCAACTCAGCTAGAAGACTGTGTAATTGGGTCTGATTTTGACTGCATGTGACAAAAATAAAATAGCAGTGGTTTAAATATGAGCGTACCCTCTACTCAGCCCAAATTCCAACCCAGACTCACATCAGATTCACTGCAAATACCTCAAACTCCAGGATCTCTGGATGTCATGGGAACCTCTATGAAATCACAATCTGAGTCCTTGCCAGCTACTTAATCTTCCACAGAAGAACGACTTCAGCATAGACCTCTGATAAATAGACATGAGTCTGACATTCATTAGGAGACACTGATTCTTCAAGAATTTAGTGGACTGTTAGTATGTTTGTCTATTTTAATTTTATGTGCAAATAACCACAGCCAGAGATGTTGTCTCAACATGCATTTCAAAATGATCATGTTTGCCTCAGCCATGAACCTTTCTGTCTGGTCCATTCCTCTCTTACTTTAAAGGCTTAAGCTCATTTGAAACAATAAGCTTATATGGGAAAGTGACTCAGTGCTGCTCCTCCAAAAATCTAGGAGGAACCCTTGAAGAATGGTGGGATTTTAAAAAAGATTTGGGGCTTCTACTATGGTTGCTGTTACAGTGACCCCTTATGATTGTTTAAATGTCTATACAAAAACAATTTTCTCCAACTCTGCAATGCTATACATAATAAGACTCTTAATGATTTTAGAATACAAACCGCACACATAGCACATCCATTAACACTGTGATATTTCTTCCTGTTTATTCTGCAGGGTGGCATAATATGAGTTTATCACCATCTTGTCTAAAGTGAACACATATTCTGTTTCACTTGGTGTAATCATGACTTCACTTCTTGTCCAGCAAATGCATTAATAGTTCTCCCTTTTACTGCGAAAGAGTCTGAGTTTGGAAAATAAATTATATTTATCTTTCTTTTGTCAGACTTCACTAAATGGATCAAGAAGGAACTACACACACCATCATTCTAAATGTTCTCTAAAATTTGTCTAAGATTCCAGCCTCAGACATTGCATGGTCTGAGCCTAGAGATAAAGCAAACAAAGCAAAATAGTTTGCTCCTGCTTAGCAGTAGTAACAAGCTTTCCAGACTGCAAAGGGTAGACAGACCCTCCTGCCTGCTGCTAAACCTTTCCATTAAGTTAGTTCCACATTTTAGATTCTCATAGCAATCGCATTCTATTTTTATATAAAAATTCTATATCAAGTAATGATTGAGTTTGCTTATGTTTAATAAAATATCTAATGAACATTGGCTTACACAAAGATGTTCACATATTTCAACACAAGGAGAATAATTTGGAATTATCATTCTGTTCTAGGACAGCAATTTTCAAAGGGTGCTTATGGACACAAAGATCTCCAATAGTCTTCCAGAGGGGTTATGAAGCCTACATCATTTTCATAATAATACCAGAAGATCACTTGCCTGTTTTCATTCTGTGGACACTTTCAGTAATGATATAAAAGAAATGGTGGCTGAAACTGTTGGCATCTCAGTACAAATATGGGCAGTGTAACTATCTATATTAATAAACACTTGTGTCTTTATTGCCATACACTTAAAGAAAGAAGAAAAAAACTCATTTTAAAAGGTCCTTGATAAAACAATACAAATACTAATTTTATCAAAATTTGAGGCTTAAGTACATATTTTTATAATATTCTGGATGAAAAAAAGAGAATGCTCATATAAAATATGTTCATGCATATATAAGTAAAATGGCTGCCTCAAAAAGTTGTGTGCTTTTGAATTGCAAGCTGCATGAGCTGCTTTTTTCATAACACACTATTTTTACTTGAAAAGATGACTTAGAGACTAATTATCTGTACTCATACTTGGGTGTGTGACAGATGCTAAGTGAATATATCACTTCAAATAAAACAATTGACATCATGTGTTTCCAGGGGTAATACTGAGTTTATGAATGAACAGAGAATTTTGGAAAATTTGTGTCTCCAACCATGAGGTTGGCTATTTCTCAAAACTTTAAGAATTTTCTTATGAAAATATTGGCAATATTAACAAATTATTTTTTCAAGTTTTATAATTAAATATGCCAGCAACTGGCATATTTAGATCTCCAAAATCAGTGAACTAAATTGTTAAATGACTAGTGTATAATGTGGCAAAATTGTACACTGGTAAAGGACCCACTCAAAGAACAAGCTCTATAAACACTAATGGATGTTTATGTAACACAATACAAAGAGTATGATACAGATGTTAGATTTCCTATTGAAATTCATCTTTAATAAACTTAGCACTAATCAAGCTTGGCATAGTACCAAAATATGCACAACCAACTTAAAAGATTATAAAAGTGCTTTTCTTTCCCAACTAACTTACCTGTGTGAGGCCAGATATTCTTTGCAATACTTAGTGTAAAACAAAATAAAAACTCACAACAGATAGAATGCACCAGCAAATATGTGAATCAAGCTGCCTATTATTAAGCCAGACATTACAATATTTTAGAAAAAATTATCTCTAAATACTTTGATTTTTGAAAAATATGAACACATAACATGCTATTCATGTGAATCTGTAATGAGATGTATCTGTTTTTAAATGAATAATGAATTAAGTAATGAATGAATGAATAATAAATATTTAATTATTTATTAAATGTTCTAATTTGCTAATTATCAATAAGTAAAGCCCATATAAGCATAAACTTTCTTGAGCATTCAATAGAGCAATCTTGAGATAAAAATATTTGAGGAACATCATTCAATAATGCAAATAATTACACCTTGAAAAATATGATCTTTCCTTTTTTCCCTATGAATACATAACTACTAATGGATCATAAAGCCAAGAAGATTAAAACAGAAAGGAATATTTTCCTGCCTTTTGCTTCTTTCTTACCTAATAGATTAAAAGACTGAGGACAAAAAGGTTTTACTATTTTGTCCAAAGTTAAACTGTCAAGGGAGTCAGGCAAAGTGTCATCAGATTGGCCCATTTTCCCAGAAGTGTATTTTTCTAAATTAGAAAAAATAATAAATGTGGTAAAATTCCATATCTCATATTTTCAATGATAATAAAATTGTGATAATAGTTTTATAAAAATTCAGAGTGTCAAAAAGGCTTTAAAGCATTCATACCTTTGATTCAATAATCTCAGTTGTAAGATTCCAAAATGATCAAAAAATGACTTGGAAGTAATTAAAACTTAAGCAATCCTAAAAAATTGTAGTTTCAAATATATTTATCTTAATATCATTTCTAATAATAACATGCTGGAAACAATATATATTATAGAGTATTAATAACAATATTCTTCAGGCAGAAAAATGACATTTCTGAAGTCTGTTTTGATATGAAAGACATTAAATATGAGAGCAGACAAAACTAAAGCAGTGCTATGGAGACATGTTTAGCTTTAAATATGTGTGTCAGAAAACAAAAACGCATAAGGTGAATTAATATTAAATTCAAATGTTGAGAAAGAATCAATTAGTTAAACCCAAAGGAAAAGAGACATAAAGGAATAAGGAAAGGAATATGATGAATGAAGCAGAGAACATAGCAACAAAACAACAGCACATAGTTACAAAAAGTAAATGTTACTTTGAAAAGTATGTTATATCTCTGGTCTGGGAATATGAATTGAGGAAAGGAGGTAGATATGAGATTTAAAAATGGTATTACAAACAACCATACACTAATAAATTTTAGAACTAGAGAAAAATTGTGACTTCATAGATACTAAGTGCCAAATGGACTCAGAAAACAAATAGAAAACTCATAACCTAATATGTATTTAATAAATTGAAATAATGGTCAAAGACCTCTCCTGCCCCAGACTCTAGATAATACCATTAATAGGTGTTCACAATATGCTTGCTATATTTGCTAGAAAGAATTAAATTGTTCAAGAAAATGGAAGAACACTTGGTTTATGATTTAATGACATTATTATTGCTTGATTCAAAACCAAACAAAGAAAATGCATGAAAACAAAATTATTGGTTCAGTTCACAGATTAATATGCAATCAAGAATTGTAAACAAATATTAGCTATCCAAATCATACATTTTCTTAAAAATACATAATGACTGCTCTCAGACCACAGTGGAATTAAAATAGAAATCAATAATGGAAAGATAACTGGAAAATCCAAAAATACATGAGGATTAAATAATACATGGGCCAAGGAAGAAATCTCAAGATAAATGTTTAAAAATATTTTGAAATATGAAACTTTTCAAAATTTGTGGGATTCAGTGAAAGCAGTTCTTGAAGGGAAATTTATAACATTGAATGCATATATTACACAAGAAAAAAAAATCTAAAATTAGTAATTTAAATTTACACCTTCAGACTATAGAAAGGAAGAACAAATTAAATCCAAATCATAATAAATGAGATAATATGAAGGCAGAAATCAATGAAATTGGAAACAGGAAATCAATATAGAAAATTAATGGAAACAAAAGCTGGGGTTCTTTGAAAAGATCAGTAAAATCAATAAAATTCTAGCTAAACTAAGAAAAAAAGAAAATAAATTACTAATATCAGAAATGAAAGAGGTAAAATTACTACAGATCCCCTGGAAATTAAAGGATAATAAAGGAATACTGTGAATAGCTCCATGCCCACAAATGTGATAACCTCATTTGAAAGGAATTATTTGAAAAACACAATCTGCCAAAATTCACATTACAAGAAGCAGACTATCTGAATAGGCCTATTTCTATTAAAGAGATTGAATCAGTAATTAATAACCTTCCAAAACAGAAAATACTGGATCCAGATGCATTCACTGATTAATTCTAACAAACATTTAATGAAGAAATTATTCTGTACAGTCACTTTCAGAGGAAAGAAGCAGAGGAAACATTTTCTAACTCATTCTATAAGGCCAGCATTGCCCCAATACCAAAATGAGACAAAGATGATGTACGAAAACTACAGATTAATATCTTTCATGAACAAATGCAAAAATCCTCAGCAAAATATTAGCAAATGGAATCCAACAATGCATAAAAAGAATTGCACTCCAAAAATAGGATTTATCCCATGTATGCAACCAAAACTTTCTCAGCATTAAAAATCAGTTAACGTAATCCGCCACCTTAACAGACTAAAAAGAAAAGCCATTACTATATCAATAGATGAAGAAAAAGAAGTTGACAAAATCCAACACCGATTCATAATAAAAATTTTCATTAAACTAGGAATAGAAGAGGACTTCATATACTGGATAAGAATATCTACAAAAAACCTAAAGTTAACATCATACTGAACAGTGAAAGTCTCAAAGCTTCTCCACTAAGATCAAGCACAAGGAAGGATGCTCCCTCTAATGACTTAGGATGAATCCTACCTCCTTTCTCACCTATTTCTGATCTAGAATGATAATTAGATGAGAATTTGGACTTTAGACTTTAGAGTTGATGCTGAAATGAGCTAAAACTTTGGAGTCCATTGGCATGAAATGAATGTAAGTGAAGAGGGGCATGCATTTTGGAAGGCCAGAAGCAGAATGTTATGGACTGAATGTGTGTGTCCCTCAAAATTCATACGTTAAAGCCCTTATCCCAAATGTGATGATACTTGGAGATGAAGCCGTTGGGAGATAATTAGGGTTAGATGAAATCATGAGGGTGGGACTCTCAGGATGAGATTAGTGCCCTTAAAGAAGGGACACCAAAGAGCTTGCTGTTATATTCTTCCTGCACACACACAAGAAAGAGGCCGTGTGAGTACACAGCTAGATGCAGCCACCTGCAAACTGAGAGAAGAGGCCTCAGAATGAAACCGGCTTTCCACAGCAGTGATCTTGGAATTCCCAGGTTCCAAACTGTGAGAAATAAATTTCTGTTGTTTTCCCACCCTATCTTTAGTATTTTGTTATAGCAGCCAAGCTCATTAATATGTAGAGTGACCATGAGAGACATGTGAACTTGAGACTTGTTTCCTCCTCTAAAGCAGGAGTACCAAGCCAATTGCCTGTGTGTGATGTAGTAATGACTTAAGGTATGAGCTATGGAACTAGATTCGCTGGAATCGACATTCTTTTTTGTAACTTTATAGCTATAAATATTAAGGCAATCTGGGCAAACTACTTCTTTCATTTGTTTCCCCATCAGAAAACTGGGCATTATAATAAAATCTCCCTCATAGGTTGTTTTGGGAATGACAGGAGTTAGCACATTATAATGTTGTTACATAGTATGTGCTCACTAAATGTTATCTAAGAAGGATGCATGTCCATTCAAATAATATTCATTTTCTTTATTTCACTGCATAACTTGCCCACCTTTTTCTACCACTTATCCCTTAGTCTCTGACTCACTTTCTTTCTCCTTCCAACCTTCAGGGTCCTCAAACCCAGCCTGGGTCCTAGAACTGTGGAGCACCTGTAGTTCACTGCAGGAGATGTCTGGCAGCAGCAGGTTGCAATTAAAATGCAAAAAAGAAAAGTGGAAAATATGAAAAAAGGAAAAAGTAGAGCTGCCTCTAATTTTAGTTTGCCTACTAATTAGCAGAGTAACTAAAAAACTCATCGGCAAAGCTGACAGATCTATGCAATGTTGGCTTCTGAGTGGCATCTTCCTGTGGTGAGGAGATGATTCATGACTTCCTTTCTTTCTTTTTGGATATTCTGAGCTCCTTTGGGCTTTGGCAAAGAATTGTTTTCTGTTGTTTTTTTTTTTCCCATGGCAAATGCACAGATCTCAATGTCTGTCCCTGGAATTTCAGCCACAGCAGTGTTTCTTGCTAGTTGAGTAATTTGCAGTCCACAAAGACATTCAAATATGCAAATTCAACTCCCACAACAGCCTTGTAAGATTGGGAGGATATATTTTTCCCCACTTTACAGATGAAGGAATTATATTCTGTTCCAAATAGACTGTGGACTAGTTGAGAGAGGAGGTCATGTTTTATTTGTATATGAATTCTCAAACAGGAAATTGTCTGGGGAACACATGAGTTAATTAGTCAGTGAGTGCATGCTGGAAGCACACAGATGTTTCAGGGCTGGTGCCCGGCAGATCTGCATGTCCAGTAGCAGGCTCTACTATGACCTCTATCACTTAACCAGCTTTGCAACTTTTGGTGAATCACTGTTGTCTGATGAAACCTTCGTGGAGATGTAATATGAAATTATTAGGAAATGCCAGAGGCATAGTAAGTGTTCATTACTCCCAGCAGCCTTTATATTCTGTTCCCTACTCTAACTACTTTCAGGACTTACTGCTTTTAACCAGCAACTGTAGCAGTTTGTGAACATGAGCGAATGTGAAGGTGAAATGTCTTGTCAGTAAAGAGAGGAATTTTGATTTATTAATTCACACTATAATTAATTCATTATACATATTCCAACACAATGGTGGAATATGTATATTGTCCATAATGTGAAAACGACCTCATTAAAATTAAAATTAAATATGCCTTATTTGGCATGAAAAAGAAAGAGCACTCATGCAGCACCTAGCAAGTACAATAATTCTTTGAACATGTATGCTGTCATTAAAATGATCCTAGCCTGGAAAATAGGCATTACTGACTCTAATTTGGCAAATATGTGTATCAAGCCTCAGAGAGAATGGGTGTTTCTCAAGGCAAATATTTAGGAGAGGGGGTTGATGTTTAATTAAAAGTGCCTTAGCTTCTCAAGCCAATAAGTACATGTGCACAAACATGTAATATGTGTGTACTTGCACTCCTTTGTGACAGTGCTTATTTTTAACTTTCTGTCACCTTTAACAATTTCAGTTATTGCTACAGAAATAATCTTAGATGGTTTCTTAATTTTACTCACTGGTTTCCATGCCTCATTTCTCCTAAGAATGATGCATCACTGCAGCAAGTATATGAGAATATTTCAGTGTTGTTACATTCTGTGAAGGATGTATGGTGAATTAGCTAGTATGGTTAATAGAATAGCCGTAGGGATGTCCCACCTGGATTCTCTTCACCCAGATCCTACTGAACTTTCTCCCTGTGTCTGCTACATTCTCATCTGTATAACATGACCATATTAATGAGGGATCAGATCTAGAAGAGGGCACTGTAGTAGAGAAGCTTATGTAGCTGGAAGGCAACAAATGCACTGTGGGCAGCTGGTCAGAGGCAAAATACACAATTCAGGGATAGAAGTAGAAGAAGGATCTTGGTCAAATGCAAGTACTGTAGAGGTCCCCTTGACTGGGTGAATACTCTGTGGTATGTGCATCATTCACCTCTGCCACTTGCTGGCTACGTGCCCTTGAAGGATCCATAACTCTTTTTGAGCTATAGTTTTCTTACCCAAGAAAGAAGTGAGTAAAATTACATACATATCAGAGTGTTTTCTTGGGGATTATACTTGTCTGATATAGAAAATCAGGACTCAGTAAGTGTTATCTATTTTCACTGTTTTTATTATCAACAAATTTAAATATTTATATTTCATTGCTAAGGAAAGTCAAATAAAAAGGAGGGGAATGACCTACTTGAATTCACAAAGCTATGAAATGGCAGAGCTTTCATAAAATGTGAGTTTAACATTGAGCTTCAATACAATTTTCCATCTCAGACATTTCTAGTTGTCTAATCTTACTTTCTGCACTTTCTTGGCCTTGAGATCAGCAATCCTTTGTTCCTCCGTTTTATTCTGTATGCACTTAGCACCATCCAACATACTACATATGCTAGTGGTTATCGTTTTATCTTTCCCTAAAAGAACATTGAGAACAGGAATTTTTATCTTTTTCATTGTCTTACTCTTAGTGGTTGGAAAAGTGTTAGGCAAGTAATAGATGACCAATAAGTATTTGTTAATTTAGTAATAGACCAATGTTAAATTTACTAATGATAGAAAATGAAGACAAGTCCATCTTATTGATTCTGGTAATTGAGGTGACATTCTATAGAATCAATGTAGGTTAAGTAGCAAAAAGGCTTTCTGGCAAAGAGTAGAGAAGGTACAAAAATATGAGCCCAAGCATGGCTTGTGCAGGGATGAAATGTAGTTCACATTAGGAAAAAAAAAAAACAAGATTAGTGAGTGAAGTAGGGTTCTTCAAATTTTAACTTGTGAAATGTATTTCTTGAAAGTCATCGTAATTGATCACAGATAGATCTGAAGCTAAAAATATTTCCAAAAACCTTCTCTCCAAAGTTGAATGTGTAGCGTATGTGTGTGTGTTTTTTCCTTTTTAGAGTTAAGGAATCAATAATGTTTTGTGAAACAAGAGAGATGGTACAGCATTTCCAGGTCCAGTACTTAGTGAGAGAAGGCATTTACTTAGGCAAGGACATGTCGCAGAACTCCTCACCACGCCAGCTTTCCAACTGCACCTGGTGCCTTTTCTTCCCCTGCAGGAGGCTTGATCTGCTCATTAGACATGCAACAAAGAGCTAGCCTGTGGAGCACACATTCATATTCATAATTCAAGTCTGCTGGAAAGTTTTACATTTTTCTTTCTGGGTGGGAACTCATGGTAACAAGGACCAAATAGCTAAGCTGCATAAATGGGACTGATGTGTGGGTCCTTGATTCAACCTTCTTTAAACCTGCCTTCACACTGCTGTCTGGTGGTCTTTTTAGCAAGGTAATAGGACTATGTTATTTCCCTACTTAAAAACCTTTCAAAAGCCCATATCCTCTATAGAACATAGAATAAGGCATACTTTTAAAAAATATCTTACTATGTAACAATCTGAATTATCTAACTTTCTAGATCACATTTTTTTCTTTGTATTTCCATAAGTACACTTGTAGCAGATTTATTATGGTATAGTTTACACACAACAAACTGCACATATATAAGGCAGATATTTTGATAAGTATTTATCTATGCATATACCCCTGAAAACATTAGGACAATTAAAATAATGAAAGGTTCCATCGCTCCTAGAAGCTGACTCCTGCCCCTTTGTTAGCGCTCCCCCTGCTGTTCTCATGAAACCACGAAGCAGCTTTTTTTCACTAAAATTTATCTTATATTTTCTAGACATTTATGTCTTTACTATTTTTCCCTTTCCCTGATTCTTTCTCTGCCTTAGTTGACAAATGGAACTGGAAAAAAAATATGCAATTGTAAAAAGTGAGTGGATGGGTGTCAATGTCACTTCAATAGGAAGTGAGACAAAAAACAGCAAAATCGTCTAAAATGAAGTAGTCAGGTGACCCCAATATTCATTATTATTTAATTTCCAGTGCATTTTGTATTTATTATCTCATTAAACTTTCCTACCTACTGGAAAAAATTTTAATTTTGTCTTTTAGAGATAATAAATTAGGTCATCTAAAATTGGGCTCATTTTTACTAAAATTATTCAAAAAATATTTATTGAGACTCTGTTATGTCCCAAGAGCCAAGCTACATATATTTTACTTATTCTTTTTCACTCAGTATTCATGGAGCACTAATGAAGTCAGATTAAATTTTTCATTTTTTTCTGTAAGTGAGAATGTCAAGATTTTCATTGTTTGATCAAATCACAGATACAGCACAGTCAACATTTGCAAACTCAAAGTTCTTAGCTTGGGATTGTGTGAAGTTACTGTTTCTCTTCTGCGAATTCTCAACTCTGGAGATTTAAAAGGACAAAAAAGGATTAGAGAAAATTTGAAATATGCCAATATATGATGGTAGAGGTGGCACCCGCATGGCTGAGTGGCCATATACAAGCAATACATCAGTAGACAGGCTAATAATACAGATTGACTTTAGATCCATGGAGGCAATGTGCAGCCAGGGAGTGGTTGATATTGGAGTAAATACAGTTTAAGGGGTGAGAGAGATAGTTTAAGTCCTGGGATACCATTAGGAGTTGTAAAACAGACCTGCACTAAACCTGGGAAAGTCAGTACTGATGCTCTTGCCGGCTGCGCCTTGGGACCACCCCACGAGGCCTTAGCAGTGAGGTGTCATATTTTCTGCCAGGCATTGTCATTGGCCTTTTCTTATGACTCAGGTGCTTCTAATTTAAAGCAAGTGTCATCTTTCACTCCATCCCTGCTGCTCACCTCATTTTAAAATAACCAAGATCCCTAATCTGTTCAAATAACCAATTCCAGAGTCCTGTCTTCGAATATCCACTGCTGAACCCATGAATTCACATGTCAGGCCAGTCTGCCAAGTGCACTGCTGGTACCCAAACCCTCCTGCTGCGTGAACCCCAGGAAGCTGAGGTTGGTGCAACAGAAACCACCATCACTGATGCTGCGGCTGATGCCAAAGTTGCTGCAAGAGCCCAGAGCCGCCTGAAGTTGTCACTACTAATGCCAAAGGCTTGGCAGACCGCAGGGAAGCAAACATCCTCTCTGCCTTCCCTCTCCTTGCCAGTTCATTACATGAGCAGAATCTGGGAAACATATTTAAAGGCTTCTAGCTCTCTGAAATTCAGAAATTTCAAAAAGATGCAAATGGAGCTAAAGACTCCAGGCTAATAAACATTACAATCATTAACAGTTAGTTGAATTCTTTGCACTATTGGTAACCTTTGGTATTATTAATACTTTTTTAATAATACTGAGAACCTCAGTTTTCCATCCTAGGTTTGCAAGGTACAAATCATTAAATTTTGATTTCATGTGGAAAATGAATGATGTTTTAGTATAAGTGGTTTCCATGACATATACATGTACATATACACACATACACATGTGCATATATACACTTAAATATAAGATCCAAAATTTTCAGGATACATTTATACTAAAAAGCATTCATTGTTCATCTGATATTCAAGTTTTGACTGGGTGTCCTGTATTTTAATTGCTAAATCTAGTAACCTTATCCCTAGGGATTTGTGAGGATTATATGGATAGCGTCCCCTTCATATATTTATTACGACATTTATTACACAACTTTCCAGTATTTGCTACCCTGGAAAGTTCCACCCTCTCAACCCTCTACCCTTTCAACAGAGATTTAGTGGCAGAAACTATGTTATTGTTATTTTTATTAAGTACCTATGTGTGCAATATATTCTGATAAATACTGGAAATATAAAATGATGCTTGTAGTGGATGCTTAACACTCTACGCAGACACCCACTGTTTCAGAATTGAGACATTTATCCCTTTACCTGCTCAAAACATTGAAAGACACTAAGTCTCACCTGACTTCCTCCTGAAACATTGGCTTGAGCCAATAAGAGTTGGCTTGCTCAATTCATGGCCCCTTTGATGGGCTAAGAGGATGCCCATGTCCAGTGGCTGGCAGATGCATGGACACAAAAGCCCAGCTTCTCTGCCTTAAGGTCAGACTGTTCTGAAGGGGCATCCCAGCTCCAAAGCTCCATGTGAGAACACCCCACTGTTACAACTGTTTTTTTTTTCAGCTTAGCCTCTCCCTTTACTAAATCATGCTTTCCTGGAACATTTCCCCTTAAACGTATGGATGAGGATCTTAGCTTCAATATACAAACATGATTAGGTTAGTCAGTACCTACTGTTATGGTACATAAATAGTCCACCTTGGTTGCAAAAAACAAAAGCCCATTTAATTTAATTTAAAACCTACTTGTTCTTTCTCACTGCTTCTTCAGCTGCAAGCATGAGCTCACCGTGTGATTGTTAAATGATTATTGAGTAAATGACAAGATGACCAAATGAATGTTGTTTATAAATAAAGTGACATTCACATAGTAAATGCTCAATAAATGCTAACTCCATCACACTGAAAGAACAATTTTTAAATTGAGGAAACTTCTCTAACATTCTAGGTACCACTTACAAATTCATGAAAATTTCTACACTTTGGCTTAAAAAAGAAAACCTTTTTGGGAAGCTAATTGAAATTCATTTCTATAGAATTACAAAATTGCATGTTTTTGTCCTAAAGGTAAAGTACAACAGGAAAAAAATGTGGTGGTATACAAAAAAAATCAATGCATGCCTTATACTCTTCCATTATTATCCCACATAATCCAGTATAGTGCTTTGGCTCATCTGGCTGGATTTGAGACACCCTGAGACTTTATGCAAGGATAAATCCAACATTTTTGCCTCTTGATGGACATTCTTGGGAGTTATCATGATACTGGAATTCCAGGACTAGACACAAATATCAGTGGCCAGATCATTTTCCTACTTGCATTTGACAGAGTTGACCAGACTTATGCTTTCATACTGTATTCTACCTTGATTACCATCCTATGTTTCTGATATACACAACCCCTACAAAATTCTTAAATATTGGTATCTTAATATTTTAATAGATACTACATTCTTACTCATGATTTCTCTGATCATTTTCATTCCACTACTTACAAATCTTTATAGCTCAGAATCATTCTAAAGGCCACAGACTTATTTCTCTGACATGTTACTATAAATCTCTATGTGTATTCCTACAAGTACTCCAAGTAAGTATCCAAAATTAATCTCATTCCTCCACCTGTACAACTCAACTCTCCAATCATGTTTTCTTTTATTCCTCTCTTAGTTAAATTTATGATTATTTTCCAAATTTTCATACAGCAAAATTGACATTTTTTGCATGCTGTTATGAGTCTTAAAATATTTATAGATTTGTGTAACCACAACCACAGTGAGATTCCAGAATGGTTTAATTACCCCAATAAATCCCTGCATGCTGTACATCATGCTGCAAATCCTCCCACTTTGCATCCCTCCCCCTCATCCCCAACCCCTGGAAAACACAGATATGTTCCCCTTCACTAGAGATTGCTTTTCCCATAACATCATTTAAAAAGAATCAGATAGTATGTAATCACTGATACTGATTTCTTTAACATCTTTGAGATTCATCTATGCATCAGTAGCTTAATCCTTTTTATCCTTGTTTAGTATTCAATTGTATATCTTGGTTAATTTACCCATTGATTCATTAAAGGACAGAGTTGCTGTAAAAATGTTGTAGAAGATTTTGTGTGAACATAAATTCATATTTGTCACAGGTAAATACCTAGACATGGAATTGCTGGTCATATGGAATGCACATGCTTATGAGAAACTGCCAGACTATTTCCCAGAGTAATACTGTCACTTGAATTCCTTCCAATCATGTATGGGAGTTCCAGTTACTTCACATCCTTACCAGCACTTGGTACCATCATTTTAAAATTGTAGTTTTAATTTTGTTTAATTTTGCTTGCCATTCTCACTCTCTTTCTCATGTGGTATTTTATCTGAGTTTTAAATTGCGTTTTTCTAATGCCTAATGAAAGTGAACATGTTTTCTTGTGCTTATTTGCCATCTCTATGTCCTCCTTGATGATTGTTTGCTCAAATATTTTACTGATGTTTATTTTGATCGAGTATTTTGTTTTCCTATTGTTGAATCTGGGGGTTCATTACAAATTCTGGATATACATCCTTTGATGGACATGTGATTTGTAAATATTTGTCCTAAGTCTGTAGCTTATGTTCTCATTCTACTAACATTGTCTTTAACAACACATTTTTTTTTGTTTGTGATGAAGTCCAATTTAATCAATGTTTTCTTTCATGGATTATGGATTATTTTGATATGTCTCATTTAATTTCTAAGCTCTGAGAGAGTTTATCATTCTCTTTTTGCTATTGATTTCTACTTTAATTCCATTATGGTGGGAAAAATATTTTTATGATTTCAATTATTTTATTTTTTATGTTTTGTTTTATGTTTTAGGATATAATCTATCTTGGTAAATTTTCCACTTGCACTTAAAAATAATATGTACATTGCTGTTTGGTGGGATGCCTTATTCATGTTTATTAGATCCAGTTGACTGATGTTATCTTTCAATTTTCCATCCTTCTTGATTTTCTTTGTGTTGTATTGATTACTGAGGTAGAGAGGCTGAGGTTTCTAACTGTAATTGTGGATTTTTCTGTTTCTCCTTTCAGTTTTATCAGTTGTTCCTTCATATATTTTGAGACCCTATTGTTAGGTGCATATATATTTAGGCTTGTATGTTCATATTGAATTGACCCTTTTATCATAACATGACATTTATCTTTTGAACTGAAAATTCTTCTTTCTCTAAAATCTCCATTGTCTGATATTAATATAGACTCCAGCATTTTTATGATTAGTGTTTGCATAGCATATCTTTCCCATCTTTATCTTCATATAGAACTTAATTATCTAACCATTCACATTTAATGTAGGTATTTACATGTTTGCATTCATTCTATTTTATTATTTGCTTTCTGTATATTCTCTCTGATTTTAATTTCTCAGTGTCCCCTCTCCTATTTTCTGTTGGATGTTTATTAGTATTCTAATCTTTTTTTTTGCTATGTTTGTATGGAATTTTTAGTGGGATTTTCATTATATATTTATTTTGTTTACAGTTTACTTAGAATTAGTATTTAAGTACTTCAAACAGAATAAAAATTTATTATCACATAGATAACTTTACTCTCTTACAGTTATCATATGCATTTCATCTACATGTATTAAAAACTCTATCAGAAAATATCATAATCTCTTTTCTTCCTGACACAAAGATTAGAAATTTAATGTCACCCCAAAGGACTATGAGTCTCTGTTCATCTTTTTCTTTAAATCCTTTTTCCATCTTTTTCCCAACCAGATAGTTTCAATTTCTCTATCTTCAATGAGTAATTAGGGATATTATGAAACCATTTTCTAAGACAAATCTCAATAGTGGAATAATTAGATTTAAATTATGTGCCTAGTTTTGGATATATGTAGTTGGAGGTAAATATGAGGCAACTTAATTTAGATACTATCTTAAATATAGAAGAGAGCTAGGGGCTGGAGACATAACTGTGGAGACATAGATGACATTATAAGCCTTAGTAGGGGTGCAATTCTAAGAAAGGAGTGTGACATATAATGAGAAGAACCATGGGTCTAAGTGTCTGGGAATTCCAACATTTAAAGTTCTCAGAAGTTGAAATCAGAGCTTCAGGAGTAAAACCAGCAGAGCTTGGTGGCATGAAATAAAATACAGTGTTCCAAAAATGAAGGGATTCACATTAGATGCATGACCCGTCCCATCAGACTAGATACATTCCCTGACTCTGGCTTCTTGGTTCAATCTGCACCTCCCAGTATAATCACAATTTCTATTGTGCTTATGGATCTGTTTGCCCCAGGCCCCCTGAAAGAACATCACCTTTCAATTTAAGCTAGTTTCTAGGATCACTCACCTTAAAAGAGAGCCCTTGAGTGATGCCTTTTTCAGCTCATACATAACTTGGAAATGTGATTCATTTAAAAATGTTGCTCTTATAGCAATGGGAGATCAGTCAGAAAGTAGGGTGTAGTTTGAGGGCAAAAGGATTGAGCATCAGTGACATGGTGCTGGAGCCAGCTCCCACCAGCTCAGAAGTCACGTGCTTGTCTTACTGACTGTCTCGTCGTGTCATGTTAGTAGGTTAAAGTGGATCACAGAGGCAACACTTACTCCCATAGAAATCAGAAAATGCAACAAATCATAGCTTATATATATGTATGTGTGTGTGTGTGTGAAAGAGAGAGAGAGAGAGAGAAAGAGTGTTATATGGGCTGAGTTGTGACACCTCAAAATACATAGGTTGAAGTCTTAAACCCAGATGTTAACGAATTTGGAGATAGAGCCTGTAAAGAGGCAATTAAGTTAAAATGAAGTCACGAGGTAGGCCCTAGTCAATATAATTGGTGTCCTTATAAGAAGAGGAGATTAGGACATCGACACATACAAAGGGAAGATCACATAAAGAGGCAGCAAGAAGTCAGCCACTGACCAACTAAGGAAAGAGGCCTCAAAAGAAACCAGCCCTGCTGACCTCTGGAGCTCAGAATCCTAGCCTCTAGAATTTTGATAAATAAATTTCTTTTGTTAACCCACCCAGTCTTTGGTACTTCCTTATGGCAGTGCTAGCAAATGAATATAGTGAACAAGTTATTAAAGGTGTATCAGCACATAATTGCTAAAAACCCTTGAAGGAGTATTGAGATGGCTCTGATAATAACAGCACCTAAAACTTTAAAAACAATATTTAACGTATATTGATAGAAAGCTTGTTACATGACAATTGCTGTCTGTGTCTGACGTATGCTATCATATTAATGGCTGTCCTGCTCTCCTCTACAATGGTAAGGGTGTGGGATAGCAGATGGCATAAGGATTACTGCAGCAGCTATCTCCCAGAATACTTGTTCTTGGCTGCTCCACTAAACTGCAGGAGCACAGCATACCTCTACCTCTTTGCGACCATGACCCCAGCCTCTGGGATTACCATAGTCCTGCCAGAAGCAAATTGTTTCTTTTTCAACCATACACATTTCTCTGAATGAGGCCTGCCTCAATTCAGTCTCATTCTCTGTCAATTGATTTCAGGAACTGTCTGGTTGGGATGCATTTTTTTTTTCTTTTTCCTTTTCTTCAGCTTTTGTATTAGTTAATCCTGGCTCTGAAACTAGGTTCATTCTGGGAAACCTCTAGAATTTCATCTAGAGCACAATTTTAGCTATTGAGATTATGAAGCTAGGACTTCATAATCTTGTGAGAAATATCACTCCCAACAGAATTTTTACAATTTTTATTTTAGGACAGATCCAAATAATTCTGAGGACAGATTATTTACAACAATTCTGGTTTAATAGGAAAAGTCACAAACATGTATTTTTAATTGTCTCATCATCTTCCTATGTCTATTCATCCTTTATTTTTTACCATGTGCCAGGCACTGTTCTATGTCTTCATTATAAAAAAGTTATAAATAAATAAAACATTATTATTAAGATGATTTTTCCTTCCACAATACAGTAAGTTTTTTTCTCACATCCATTGGGAGAATGGGGAATTTTGAGACCTCGTATTTGCAATACTGGAAGCAAAGACATTGAAAGAGTTAAATTCTGATTCTTTTCTACTGTGACACCATACACATTGTGGTAGATTGTATTATTGACAATACAACACTATTATTTTAATTTAGCTGTATAGTAAATTTTCAAACTAGATAGAGATCTCCAACTTTTAGTTCTTTTTCAAAACTGATTTATTAGTATATGTTCTTCACATTTCTACATGAATTTTTAAATCAGCATGTTGATTTTATAAAACATCTTGATAATCTTGATTGGTATTCCATTGAATCTAAATATTTAGTTAAGAAGAATTAACATTTTAACCACTTTGAGAATCCTCATCCAAAAACAAGATAAATATTTCCCATGTCCTTGGGACTTACTTACTTTCAGCAATGTTTTATAGTTTTCAGTTTGATGTTTTATGCATATAGGTCAATGGAATAGAGTAGAAATTCTAGAAACAGGCCAGTGCATGCATGGCCAATTGATTTTTTTTTTGGTATCCTTAATCTACAATTACATGTGCAATATTATGCTTATTAAACTACTCCCTTCATCAGGTCCCCCCCACCAACCCATTTACAGTCACTGTCCATTAGCATAGTGAGATGCTATAGAATCACTACTTGTCTTCTCTTGAGTTGTACAGCCCTCCCCACACCCCCCCAACATTACGTCTGCTAGTCGTAATGCCCCTTTTTCCCCCTTGTCCCTCCCTTCCCACCCATCATCCTCAGTTCCTTTCCCTTTGGTAACTATTAGTCCGTTCTTGGGTTCTGTGAGTCTGCTTCTGTTTTGTTCCTTCCATTTTTTTTCTTTGTTCTTATACTCCACATATGAGTGAAATCATTTGATACTTGTCTTTTTCCGCTTGGTTTATTTCACTGAGCATAATACCCTCTAGCTCCATTCATGTTGTTGCAAATGGTAGGATTTGTTTTCTTCTTATGGCTGAATATTCCATTATGTATATGTACCGCTTCTTCTTCATCCATTCATCTACTGATGGACACTTAGGCTGCTTCCATTTCTTGGCTATTGTAAATAGTGCTGCAATAAACATAGGGGTGCATCTGTCTTTTTCAAACTGGGCTGCTGCATTCTTAGGGTAAATTCCTAGGAGTAGGGTTCCTGGGTTCAAATGGTATTTCTATTTTGAGTTTTTTGAGGAACCTCCATACTGCTTTCCACAATGGTTGAACTAATTTGCAGTCCCACCAGCAGTGTAGGAGGGTTCCCCTTTCTCCACATCCTCACCAACATTGTTGCTGTTTTTGTTTTGGATGTTGGCCATCCTCACTGGTGTGAGGTGCTATCTCATTGTGGTTTTACTTTGCATTTCTCTGATGATTAGCGATGTGGAGCATCTTTTCATGTGCCTGTTGGCCATCTAAATTTCTTCTTTGGAGAAGCGTCTGCTCAGATCCTCTGCCCATTTCTTAATTGGATTATTCGCTTTTTGTTTGTTGAGGTGCATGAGTTCTTTATATATTTTGGATGTCAACCCCTTATCGGATATGTCATTTATGAATATATTCTCCCATACTGTAGGATGTCTTTTTGTTCTTCTGATGGTGTCCTTTGCTGTACAAAAGCTTTTCAGCTTGATATAGTCTCGCTTGTTCATTTTTGCTTTTGTTTCCCTTGCCTGGGGAGATATGTTCATGAAGAAGTCGCTCATGTTTATGTCCAAGAGATTTTTGCCTATGTTTTTTTCTAAGAGTTTTATGGTTTCATGACTTACATTCAGGTCTTTGATACATTTTGAGTTGACTTTTGTGTATGGGGTTAGACAGTAGTCCAGTTTCATTCTCTTACATGTAGCTGTCCAGTTTGCCAACACCAGCTGCTGAAGAGGCTGTCATCTCCCCATTGTATATCCAAGGCTCCTTTATCAAATATTAATTGACTGTATATGTTTGGGTTAATGTTTGGATTTTCTTTTCTGTTCCACTGGTCTGTGGGTCTGTTTTTGTGCCAATACCAAATTGTCTTGATTACTGTGGCTTTGTAGTAGAGCTTGAAGTCAGGGAGCATAATTCCCCCTGTTTTATTCCTCCTTCTCAGGATTGCTTTGGCTATTCGGCGTCTTTTGTGGTTCCATATGAATTTTAGAATTATTTGTTCCAGTTCATTGAAGAAAGCTGCTGGTATTTTGATAGGGATTGCTTTGCATCTGTAGATTGCTTTAGGTAGTATAGCCATTTTGACAATATTTATTCTTCCTAGCCAAGAGCATGGGGTGCATTTCCATTTGTTAGTGTCCTCTTTGATTTCTCTTAGGAGTGTTTTGTAGTTTTCAGGGTATAGGTCTTTCTTCCTTCGTTAGGTTTATTCCTAGGTATTTTATTCTTTTTGATGCAATGTGAATGGAATTGTTTTCCTGATTTCTCTTTCTGTTAGTTCATCATTAGTGTATAGGAAAGCAACAGATTTCTGTGTGTTAATTTTGTATCCTGCAACTTTGCTGAATTCAGATATTAGGTCTAGTAGTTTTGGTGTGGTGTCTTTAAGGTTTTTTATGTACAATATCATGTCATCTACAAATAGTGACAGTTTGACTTCTTCTTTACCAGTCTGGATGCCTTGTATATCTTTGTTTTGTCTGATTGCTGTGGCTAGGACCTCCAGTACTATGTTGAATAACAGTGGAGAGAGTGGGCATCCCTGTCTTGTTCCCGATCTTAGAGGAAAAGCTTTCAGCTTCTCACTGTTAAGTATGATGTTAGCTGTGGGTTTGTCATATATGGCCTTTATGATGTTGTGGTACTTGCCCTCTCTATCCATTTTGTTGAGAGTTTTAATTATGAATGGATGTTGAATTTTGTCAAATGCTTTTTCAGCATCTATGTAGATGATCATGTGATTTTTGTTCTTCTTTTTGTTGATGTGGTGGATGATGTTGATGGATTTTCGAATGTTGTACCATCCCTGCATCCCTGAGATGAATCCCACTTGATCATGGTGTATGATCCTCTTGATGTATTTTTGAATTCGGTTTGCTAATATTTTGTTGAGTATTTTTGCATCTATGTTCATCAGGGATAGACCAATTGATTTTTTAAGAAAAGTGCCATGTTAATTCAATAGTGAGAACAACAGTCTATTAAATAAATGTTTCTTCAGCAACTTTATATCCATAGGAGAAAGAAATTTTTCAACTCTTAATTCACTACATATAGAAAAACATATTTAGATATATCATATACATAAAGATAAAAGAGACAGTTATAAAGTTTCTAGATGCAAACAAAAGAGAAAATCTTCACATTCTTGGAGCAATCAACACTTTCTTAGAGTAATGAAAGCATAAATCATGTAAAAACGGATGAATTGGATTACACCAAAATTGAAAACTTCGCCTCTCTTTAGACATGGTTGGGAGGTGAAAGACAATCTGCAGAATGCAAGAATATGTTCTCAGCCCTTAGATCTAGAAAAGGTTTAGTACCCAGGAATAAAGAACCCTTTCACCTCAAGTAGGAGACAAATAATACAATTAACAAGTGGGAAATTATAAAATACGTAAATCATGGGGATTAAAAGTACAACATAGGAAATATAGCCATTAATATTGTATTCACTTTGTATGAAAATAAAGAAATAAAATGTGAGCAAAACTTCCAGACTTCACCAGAACATATACTAATGACCAATAATCACTAATAACTATACTAATGACCAATAATCATTGATGGTTTATGAAAAAAATGCTTAGCATTATTGGTTGTCAGGGAAATGTAAATTGAAACCATAATGAAAAGTCACATGAATCTACCAGAATGGCTAAGGTTTTAAAATATTGACAATACCTGTGTTGGTGAAGATGGAGAACAATTGCACCTTCAGCATACTGCTTTTTATTGAGTAAAAAAATACAGTGCAACTGCTCTGGAAACTGCTCAGTTTCCTGTAGATATGAGCACACAGTGAGACAGGATCCTGTGAGTCCTTTCCTCTGTATTGAGTACCTTCTGTTGATCCATACTGGTTATCACGCACATTTGCTTGACTCCTTAGAACTTCAGGCACCACAATTTTGATGTCAGAAAGACTGTTTTCACTTTCTTTCTTAGCTTTTCTATTTTTTTTTTGCATGTCCAAGAAAAGAGAAAACAGCTGTTAATGGACAAATTAATATTAGCAAAAAAAAAAAAGCCAATGAAAATGCAAATATTTTAGCAAGCTTGAGAAAGTGGATAAAAACTGGCCTCATGCCATCAAAAGTGCTATATATTCCTTAATCTCTTGGTTTTCTTTTGGAACAAGATGTTAAACATTTGTCTTGTTTGAATTTTTCTTTTCTAAGAGAAACACACATTTTCTGCTGAGACGGTGATCCTTCTCCTCCTCTTTCTCCTTCTCCTCCTCCTTCTTTTCCCTTCCTTAGACCTGAGCTCTCTCACTTCATCAGCTTTGAGAAGTGATTGGTATGATTATGGCCTTGATGGTGATGACAGATTCATTTGTGTATCCTTCTCGCCATCCTCACTGAGTTTATACATTACATATGTACAACTTTTTATATGTCAATCATAACTCAGTATAGTGGTCTAATAAATAAAGAATAAAAATAATTGTCTTTTAGAAATATCTCTTAAGATCCCTAAGGATAAAATAATGTATCTTCAATTTGCTTCAAAGTAATACAGGGAATAGGAAGAGATACATATAAAACAGTGTTGGTCGCTAATTGGTAGCTATTGAATCTGGATGAGCTACATGATAACTCTAATATGTGTATGTTTAAATTTTTCAATAACAAATTTACTGAGTTTTCTAAATATATATACAATACTAGTATTTAGTATTAAAAAAAAAGAAGCATCTTTAGAAAGGAGAGAAACTTGAAAGGTGGCCTTGAAGGATGTGACCAAGAGAAGAGGAAAGAGGACTGGGAGTCTCTGGGAAGACACTGGTTTGCAGAACTGTATTTGGCAGCAACTTAAAAGCTTCCTTTTTCTCCCTTGATGGGATTTTATGAGCAAGAGGTACAGGGAGAAAAACAAAGAGTTAAGAAATATGGTTAAGTACGGAGTGATGAGGACCTTGCTAAAATAGCTGTGTCAAAAATTGGATTAAGCAATGTGTTCTTGAAAAAATGAGCACATATTCAGGCAAATATACCCAGCAGAGTAAATGAGAGAACCAGTTAATGAACTTATATTCATTTAAAGCTACTTGGGAAGTGTTTACTATGACAAGACAATACCCATAAAAGAAAAAAGAGTAAGAATGAGTATACTGAACATATGCATGTGCATATACGTGTACACTCACACACACACACACACACACACACACACACACACATTCTTCCATCCTTAGTTCTCTGTAAGACAGCAAAGCCTTCAGATCATATCTGTACTTTACATAGTCTCCAGGTTGATGGTAAGTATCACTTGATGATTAAATTCAGAAATGGTAGCAACAGTTTTTCCTTTATTCTATGGATTTTCTGATATTTTTGCTTTATTATCAAAATTTGAAATCAGGGTAGCCTCAATTATTGTGTGGAAGAATTTGAATCTTTTTAAAACAAAATTTGCTAAGATTAAATGAATTTCTTAATTTACCTTTTAATTTTTAAAGCAGAATTTATTGATCTCAGTATTTAATTTCCTTTCTTTACATTTATAAAGTGAAATATTTTTCTAAGCTTGAATCCCACCATCTGTTCAATAAGTTACTATTATGTGACATTGTTATTAGAGATTTTGTTTCCCTTTTATAATTTCAATACGTCATATATGGTGACTTTTTGTTAGTGTGGGAAAGGTCAACAAGTCAAATAAAGGGAAAGAATGAGAGACACAGGAGAAAACTGATGAGAGCAGAAGAGTGGATGAGGGTGCAGGATCCATTATATGTTGAAACATGACTCAAGCCAGATTTTCCCAACCTTCTATATATATTTTTGTTGTGTAGCATAGCTCAATAAAGGATTGATGATTTGAATATTGTCACTCTCATTTTACAGAGGAATAAAACTATTTCAGAGATGTAAGCCTACCATCACATACAGTAATAGTGATTGTCAAAATCTGAAATCAGATATGACATTTTGAGTCCACCTTATCAGCCTGCTTTTAGCAAAATCGAATGAGCTCTTGCTTTATTATGAGCATTACAATTGACCCTTGAACAACATGGGTTTCAACTACATCCACTTATACGCAGATTTTGTTCAATAAACATATTGGATAATTTTTTGCAGAATTCTGACAATTTAAAAAAACTCATTATACCTGTAAATAACCATGAATTTCTTTTTATGTTAATTTTTCATTTTGGATACCTAGAGTTACTAATATATATAACAGCTACAATTTTTTGTATCATATAAGACTGTTAATATAAGTACTGATGATTCATCTTGTAAACAGACAACATGAACTTATGGTATTAATAAATGGAGTATGGTACTGCAAAAGTAAATGTATCTCATGATTTTCTTAATGACATTTTCATTTTTTTAGCTTACTTTATTGTAAGAATATACTATGTAATATATACATATAACATACAAAATATGTTAATCAACTATTTTTGTTATTAGTAAGTCTTCAAGTCAAAAATAGACTATTAGTAGTTACATTTTGGGGGAGTCAAAAGTTGTACATGAATCTCAACTGCACAGAGTTAGCACCCCTAACCCCTGTGTTGAACAAGGGTCAACTGTATTTTTCCAATAGTAGAATATATTTAATCAGACTAATAATATTAATTATCTATAAACTATTTCCACTTTCTTCTGCTATTTCTGTGGGATTTCATGTCCTGATTTATGAATTGAAATGATTTAAAGTCACTTTAGATATTAGAATTTTATGATATATGACTGCAAATTTTATAGAAAAATATTTGGGTATTAATTTGTGTACCGGGTAGATCTACAGGAATTAAGCCTGGGTTTTTTGAACCCAGAAAATAATTAAGAAAACTTTATTAAGCACTAAATATGTTCTAGGCTACCTGCTAGTTACTGGGGAAATAAATATAAAAGACATTACCACTGCCTTTCATGAGTTCATAAGTCTATGCTGAAAAACGTTGCAGTGAGAAGAAAAAAAGCAAGAAACAAGTACAATTTCTGGTTGCCATGGGAGCTCAGGTAAAAAGTGACAATACTTACCTACCTTCAGCTACGTTCAGATTGTCATAAATATTAAATGGTTCAAATATTTAAATATTTAATCATAATAAGTCTTTGAAACCCAATGTGTTTTGCACTTAAAATACCTCTCCATTCAGACTGACCATATTTCAAGCACTTAGTGGCCATATGTGTCTACTAGATTGGACAGCACAGCTCTAGAAATTTGAAATTATATAAAGCAATACAGCAGTTCTAATATGAAGAGCTAATTATTTTTTCCATAGTGATAAACAGAACTATGTTACTTTCCCACGTATTCCTATGTCACTTTCCCACTTATTCTTGAATTAAGAATTAGATTTTTTTCTCCCACTTTAATAATAACTAGGTGAGCATAACTGGGAATGCATTTCCAAGCTCCTGTATGAACAGTGAGAGACTGTATTCTAGTCAAATGTTAATGAAAGCCTAGATTCAGAAGTTACCAATATATATAATATTATTCTCTTTGAATCCTATCCCAGCAAACACAGTGATTAAGAAATCTAATGACCAGTTGAAGGTGAAAATTTACAAAATAAAGATCACACATAATTTTAGCCCCTCCTTCCTTTCTTTCTCCTTCCTTTGTGTCTCCAGCAACTACTGTTGAAATCTACTCATAGATCCCACAGAAACTTCCAAACCAGCCATAGCTCCCATGAAGGCTGTGATATTGGACTAAGGCATACCATCTAGCAATATTCTGGTAACCTTCCCAGCACTACATATCCTTTTGGACTAAATCTTATATACTAGTATTTCATTATAAGTTATTTAAAAGAACACAGTATTATTGTTCCCATTGTTATTGTTATTTTTGTTATTGTTATTATTATTGTTATGACTTATGGTGCATGATAGCATATATAGTTTGGGAGAAATGTCTCCTGCACAAACTATATTGCTTGTAGGAACATTATTCCTTCTCTCACGGTTATTTTCTAAAAGCACCCTGCAATCATTTACTTCCATGCCTGGACCATTTGGCTGAATCTCCTTTTACTAAATAATCATATTTGAGGGCCCAAACATATAATATCTTTCTTTCCTTCCTAAATTTGAAAGCAACTAAGGAAGAAGTGAGGCCGAAATCTAAAATCAGCTTTATTACTTTCTAGTACAGTTTTCCTTAATAGGGGGCCAAATTCTCTGACCTCCTTCCCCCAGTCTCAGATGGAGCTTTGCCTATAAGCCAAGTGGGAGCAGACTGCTCACTGCATGGCAGAGGTCAGTGTCCCTGCCCTGAGCTGTCTGTAAAAGGAGAGAGAACACCACAGGGACTGAGCATCAATGCCTAGCTCTTATCCAGTCTCACCTTGCAGAAGCACACTTTTCCTTCCCGAAGTTCCTGCTCTTGATGGAAATGTGAACAAGGTATAAACATTCTTACCACATCACCAATAATTGCCTGAATTGCCCTCTCCTACTTCATGGTCTAGCAATTATAGATAGTTTCCAATTGCTCCAATATTTTCCTTTGCATTATTGCTCAAACTGTTCTCTGCCTAGAGCATTAGCACCTTCCTGATTCATCTAGTGCAGTGTTCTCAAACTGGACAGGGAAAAGGAGAGTTTGCACTACCCTGCCATCTCAGAGAATTATATTTCACATTTATTTCTAGTCATGCTGCATCCTGCATGTGCTACAGCAATCTGGTGGGGGTGAGGAGTGGGCCGGCCTAGGTACTTTATCATCCACAGCAGGGAAATCATTCTGCCCACTGGCTCTTAAGGCTTCTGCTTGGAAGTCACAAGCACTACTTATGCTCAAACACCATTGTCCAAAGAAAGTCACATGGCTATAATCAACATTAAGGAAATGAGAAGTTCATCCTCAAATGTGTCCAAAATGAGCAGAAACATGCACAAACTTGGTACATGCATTAATGAGTAGCACGGTGGCAAAGGGGAAATCATGTTCTAAAACCTGTTATCCCTTAAGTGAATGGCTTGAGGTGTTTATATGAAGTAACAGAGGAAAGACTTGGGTTGGATCCACACTGGGTCCCCCTTCTGTTCAGAACACATCAAGTAGCAAGTGAGTGAAATGATATTTCCTGAGTGAGTTTCATTTGAGATAATGGGGTGATGGCTAGGAGAAAAAACTTTGAGTTTAGACTCAGAAGGAAGTCCACCTGCCTACTTTTGACTCCTGCTCAGTAGTTGTAAAGGAGTATGCTATGGACTGAATTGTGTTCTCCCAAATTCCTATGTTGAAAGCCACCCCAATATAATGGCATTTGGAGATGGGACCTTAAAGAGATAATTAGGTTTAGATGAGGACACAAGAATGGGGTCCTCACGATGGGATTAGTGCCATTATAAGACAAGGAAGGGGACACCAGGGAGCTTGGTGTGTGTATCTCTCTTTCTCAATCTCTACCATATGAGGACACAATAACATGGTGGACCATCTCCAAGTTAAGAAGAGAGCCCTCACCAGAAAATGAACCTGGCCCTCTTATACGTCCTTTCTCTTGCACTTCCCAGCCGTCACTGGGAACTATGAGAAATCAATTCTTGTTGTTTGAACAACCCAGTCTGTTATTTTGATATGTCAGCCTAAGTTAACTAATATGATTAATGTATATCCCTCCCCTTCTCTGAGTTTACTTCTTCATCTATAAGATGGACACAAGACTTTCTATCTACCTTTGTTATAGGATTTTAGGGAGGAACTAAAAAACAAGAAAGATCATCTTCTAAAAATTGTTTCACACCCTGTATGAAAGCTATGAAAATAAAAAGACTGACTGCTATTAATGTTTCAGAACCTCATGTGTTTCTTTGATGGAATTTCTGTCTCCCCAGGCTTGGCCATCTGCTCAGTTCATAGCCACTGTTTATTAAAGTGTGCTAGTGACATTAAGGTAACATGATCAGTGATCATGCTACAGATTAAGACCTACAGCAGCACCACTGAGATGTATTCTTGCCAAGCTCTGTTGTTTAAACTAAATTAGCCTCCTATAGGCAGGAGAAACACAGCAGAGCTTCCACAAAGGCCATCCATCAGTGGAGATTATCACTGACTTGGGTCAGAAGCAGCCCTGCACTGATAAGCCTGTGTGACCTTGGCCAAATCACATAGCCTCTCTGAACTTGGGTGGTAAAAGCTGGTAAATTGTATTAATAGGAGCTCTTATCTTACAAACCTGATCGGGGAAAATAAAACAGAAAAAGTTATTCTAAAGCCCCAACAATTGATTTATTTTATAGTGAGGTCCAGGAATAACACTCTCGTGAGAGGAAGGGAAGGTATCAGCAGTAGCCCATGCCCTGTGGGGAACTCTGGAGCCAATCGATGTCAGTAGACCCACATCCAACGAATGATTTTTTTTTCTTTTTGGCTATTTACTGCTGCATTACTCAATCACTTAATTTATCAAAAATACTATGAATTATTTTTGGTGCTGGGGATACCATGTACAAAATAGAAAAAGTTCTTATCCTTATGAGAAACAGAAACCAAAGGAATATACTAAATATTTTCTACAATCAGATACAATATGTATCTTGGAGGAAAATAAAGCTAAATAAAGCAATAATGGAAAAATACATAAATTATGTGTGAGAAGGAACCTTGGGTCTAAAGTAAAAACATTCCAAGAAAGTAAAAGGCAGTGTAAAACTTCCAGCCCAAGAAAGTAAAATTCCAGTGTAAAAGCCCTGGCAGAATAGAACATGGTGCTCGTGAAAAAAATGAAAAAAAAACTGGTGTGGCTGGAGCAGAATATGGAAGGGGGATTGTACCAAGAAATAAGAAATGAAGGCAAACAATTCAAGTTCATTGGCCTTGGGCAAATTGTTATTCATTTTAAACATATTCCTGCTGAATCTTGTATGGCATACCTCATAGGCTGGAGTTTTGTCAGGATATCGTGAAATACTGTATGTGAAAGTACACTGCATCCTAAAAGTATAAGATATCTTTAAAATACATAAGAGATTGGCTGAGCATACTTCCTTTATCCAATTCTATTCTTTCCTGATAAAATAACCCACCAGCTACCCTTTTATTACCACCACTTAAAAGCCTCTGAAACACATCTTAAGAGTCATGCACTTTCTCTGAAGCAACCCAAACTTCTGCCCTTAATTCTAAATGAGATAATAAATAGAAAGCTTTAAGAAGAGGAACAAGAACATCCATGTTAGCCACTGTTAATATTTTCCTATTACTCTTTGTGAGCTGGTCAAAATAAGAATGAATGGAATCTTCAGGGTCCCTACTTAGATATCTTGCTGAAAGAGATGAGAGGAGATTGGACAAACATCTTTGTACTTCTCCTTGGTGATATGTGGCAATTAGAAAGGAAAAATATATTCATAAATCAGTTCTAATGTTCATGTATCAGAAATTCAATTATATTTCTAATAAGGGGTGTGAACCTCAAGAAAAATAGTTTCTCTGGAGCACCAATATTTCTCAATATATTTGATCAAATCTGGTCTTTAAATTGAGACTGAAAAGTAGATGAGGATGACTGGTGGGGGCAGATTCTGGTTAGGATAGAGGTACAGATATTGCTATCATAATTATTAGTATTCTTGGATAACTGGGTTTTGACACAAGAATAAACTTAATGCTTCTCTTCCAGCACATCATTCTCTAAAAACGAAATAACCATTCTACTGTTGTCTGAATTTTCATCACCAGTACATGTTTTTGTTGTATTTGAAAGTACATTTTAGGCAAAGAAACAAAATTGAAAGGTTACTTTGGCTTCAAAAATTAATATTTAATGCAGTAATATTACAAAATCAAAAACCCATTCTTCTTGTGCTTTTGAATTTAATTTACAAATCATCTTATTTTCTATTTATAAATCCAGAAAATACTAAGAAAACTTCTGCCAATTTTTATGACTTAATTTAACTCCATTACATCTTTTAAATTTAATTTATAACTTTAATTTGTTTATTTTTATTTTAAGTACTTCAATTCTCTAATAAGCTAAGCTTCCCAAGCACCTAACCAACTTCCATAAATCTAATAAATCAAAATTACAAGCTTTTCTAATACTTTTCACAGATGCAGTAAAATTATCTCATACCATTCAACTTAGAGTGACAAGCAAAGTCAAATTTTCAGTTCCACATTTTAAATTAGAATCAATTTAATCTGTTAGATACTCTACAATGTCAAATTATACTTTAATATGCCAAATCCTCCTAAGTTATAAGTGATTAAAATGTCAAACAAGCTCAGGTTATTTCCAAACTTAACATGAAAATATTAAGACCATGAGTTATAATTTGCTTCTTCATGTTCAGAATTAATTCTATCATTTCCTGTGGTTAAACTACTCATTCAAGCACCAATTCATTTGAGAAATTTTAGCACCTACTCTGTGCCAAGCACCATTCAAGATACTGAGTCTAAAACAGGGGGAAAAAAGACCAATATGCCAACTTCATGAAACATATATACAAAGAGAGTGCAAGAGCAGAGAGAATAACAGGAAACAAATAATTAAATCATGTGAGATTTCAGAAGATCACCATAGAGAAAATGATATGGGATAGTGAGTTCCTGAACTACTAGGTTGGCACTTTTAAATAGCATAGTCAGGAAAAGACTCCTATATAAAAAGGTAATAATTGGGAAACACCTAGAGGAAATTAACAAATTTGTCTTGTGGAATCTGAGCAGAAGTGTTCCCGGCAGAGCAGAGGGAATAGAAAATGTGAAGAAACCCAGAAGTTCATGTGGCCATAATGTAGAGGAACAGCCAAAGGCCAGTGTGGCAGGAGCAGGGCTGGCCAAGAGAAAAGAAGTGAAGTCAGAGAGGGAAAGGGGTCCAGGCTATGGGGACCCTCCTGGTCCCTTTTTCTTAAGGAGAAGGAAACTCTATGCAGTGCACTGGGTGGGACTGTCATGATGTGACATGGTGTAATACAACATTTAGCAAGGTGCCTCTACCTGCTCTACTGAGATGAGAGTGTATGTGTGGAGTGAGGAGTAAGAGCAAAAACTGCAAGACAGATTAGAGAATTTCTGCAGTATTCCGGGGGGAATGGCCGTGGTTGTTTTAATCAGGGTGGAAACAAGAGAGGTAGTGAGATTTGGTCAAATTCTAGATATATTAGAAAGGAGATCCAAAGAATTTGCTAAAAGACTAAAGGTAAAAGTGAAGTATGACCTCAAGATATTTGGCCTGAACCACTGGCAAGATAAGATGGAGAAGACCTTAGAAAGGAAAAGTAGAAGTCCATGTGTGGAGCATGTTAAGTTCAGAACCTGTATTGAACATAATGTGGAGATGTCAAGTAGGAGATTAGATCTACGAGCCTGGACAAAAAGTTTCTGAATTATGTACACTTTAGATTACCTATTTACCGAGTGAATCAGTATTACATATTAATAATTTTCATGGTACATGAAATTTAGAACTTCTGATAGTATGGGTAATTTCTTTTTTATTTATTTATTTAAGGTATTATTGATATACACTCTTATGAAGGTTTCACATGAAAAAACAATGTGGTTACTACATTCAGCCCTCTTATCGTGTCCCTCCCAAACCCCACTGTAGTCACTGCCCATCAGTGTAGTAAGATGCCACAGAGGCACTATTTGCCTTCTCTGTGCTTTACTGTCTTCCACTTAAACCCCTCTACACCATGTGTGCCAATCATAATACCCCTGAATACCTTTCTCCCTCCCTCGCCACCCACCCTCCCCCACCCCTCCCCTTTGGTAACCCCTAGTCCCTTCTTGTATTCTGTGAGTCTGTTGCTGTTTTGTCAATTCAGTTTTGCTTCATTGTTATACTCCACAAATGGAGGAAACCATCTGGTACTTGTCTTTCTCTGCCTGGCTTATTTCACTGAGCATAATATCCTCCAGCTCCATCCATGTTGTTGCAAATTCTAGAATTTCTTTCTTTCTTATGGCTGAGTAGTATTCCTTTGTGTATATGTAACAATTCTTTTTTATTCATTCATCTACTGATGGACATTTAGGTTGCTTCCATATCTTAGCTATTGTAAATAGTGCTGCAATAAACATAGGGGTGAATATGTGTTTTTGAATCTGAGAAATTGTATTCTTTAGGTAAATTCCTAGGAGTAGAATTCCCTGGTCAAATGGGATTTCTATTTTTATTTTTTTGCAGAACCTTCATACTGCTTTCCACAATGGTTGAATTAGCTTACATTTCCACGAGCAGAGTAGAAGGGTTACTCTTTCTCCACATCCTCGCCAGCATTTGTTGTTCTTAGTCTTTTCGATACTGGCCATCTTAACTGGTGTGAGATGATATCTCATTGTGGTTTTAATTTGCATTTCCCTGATAATTAGTGATGTAGAGCATCTTTTCATGTGCCTGTTGGCCATCTGAATTTCTTCTTTGGAGAATTGTGTGTTCATATCCTCCGCCCATTAGTTAATCAGGTTATTTGCTTTTTGGGTGTTGAGGCGTGTGAGTTAATTATATATTTTGGATGTTAACCCCTTGTCAGATATGTTGTTTACAAATACATTCTCCCATACTGTAGGATGCCTTTTGTTCTGTTGATAGTGTCCTTTGCTGTACAGAAGCTTTTAAGTTTGATGTAGTCCCATGTGTTCATTTTTTCTTTTGTTTCCCTTACTCGAGGAGATGCATTCAGAAAAAAGTTACTCATGTTTATATTCAGGAGATTTTTGCCTATGTTGTCTTCTAAGAGTTTTATGGTTTCATGACTTACATTCAGGTCTTTGATCCATTTTGAGTTTACTTTTGTGTATGGGACTAGACAATAATCCAGTTTCATTTTCTTGCATGTAGCTGTCCAGTTTTGCCAACACTAGTTGTTGAAGAGGCTGTCATTTCCCCATTGTACGTCCATGGCTCCTTTATCATATATTAATTGACCATATATGATTTGGTTTATATCAGGGCTCTCTAGTCTGTTGCATTGGTCTATGGGTCTGTCCTTGTGCCAGTACCAAATGGTCTTGATTACTGTGGCCTTGTAGTAGAGCTTGAAGTTGGGGAGTGTAATTCCCCCAGCTTTGTTCTTCCTTCTCAGAATTGCTTTGGCTATTCTGGGGCTTTTGTGGTTCCATATGAATTTTAGAATTATTTTCTCTAGTTTGTTGAAGAATGCTGTTGATATTTTGATAGGGATTGCATTGAATCTGTAGATTGCTTTAGGCAGGATGGCCATTTTGACAATATTAATTCTTCCTATCCATGAGCATGGGATGTGTTTCCATTTATTGGTATCTTCTTTAATTTCTCTCATGAGTGTCTTGAACTTTTCAGTGTATAGGTTTTTACATCCTTCATTAGGTTTACTCCTTGGTATTTTATTCTTTTGGATGCAGTTGTAAATGGATTTCTCTGTTAATTCATCATTAGTGTATAGGAGTGCAACAGATTTCTGTGTATTGATTTTATATCCTGCAACATTACTGAATTCAGATAGTACATCCAGTAGTTTTGGAGTGGATTCATTAGGGTTTTTTATGTACAATATCATGTCATCTGCAAACAGTGACAGTTTAACTTCTTCTTTACCAATCTTGATGCCTTTTATTTTTTGTGTTTTCTTATTGCTGTGATGAGGACCTCCAGAACTATGTTGAATAAAAGTGGAGAGTGGGCATCCTTGTCTTGTTCCCGATATTAAAGAAAAGGCTTTCATCTTTTTGCTGTTGGCTGTGGGTTTGTCATGGCCTTTATTATGTTGAGGTACTTGCCTTCTATACCTATTTTGTTGAGAGTTTTTATCATGAATGGATGTTGAATTTTGTCGAATGCTTTTTAGGCATCTATGGAGATGATCATGTGGTTTTTGTCCTTTTTGTTGATGTGATGGATAATGTTGTTGGATTTTCAAATATTGTATCATCCTTTCATCCCTGGAATAAATCCTATTTGATCATAGTGGATGATATTTTTGAATTCAGTTTGCTAATATTTTATTGAGTATTTTTGCATCTCGGTTCATCAGGGATATTGGTCTGTAATTTTCTTTTTTTATTGTGTCTTTGCCTGGTTTTGGCATTAGGGTGATGCTGGCCTCATAGAATGAGTTTGGAAGTATTCCCTCCTTGTCTATGTTTTGAAAACTTTACGGAACATGGGTATTAGATCTTCACTAAATGTTTGATAAAATGCAGTAGTGAAGCCATCTGGTACAGGGGTTTTGTTCTTACATAGTTTTTTGATTACCAATTCAATTTCTTTGCTATTAATTGGTCTATACAGATTTTCTGTTTCCTTCTGGGTCAGTCTTGGAAGGTTGTATTTTTCTAGAAAGTTTTCCATTTCTTCTAGGTTATCCAGTTTGTTAGCATATAATTTTGTCATAGTATTCTCTCATAATTGTTTGTATTTCTGTGGTATCCGTAGTGATTTTTCCTTTCTCATTTCTCATTCTGTTTATATGTGTAGATTCTCTTTTTTCTTGATAAGTCTGGCTAGGGGTTTATATATTTTGCTTATTTTCTCAAAGAACCAGCTCCTGGTTTCATTGATTCTTTCTATTGTTTTATTCTTCTCGATTTTATTTATTTTTACTCTAATCTTTATTATGTCCCTCCTTCTACTGACTTTGGGCCTTATTTGTTCTTCTTTTTCTAGTTTTGTTAATTGTAAGCTTAGACTGTTCATATGGGATTGTTCTTCTTTCCTGGGGTAGGCCTGTATTGCAATATACTTCCCTCTTAGCACAGCTTTCGCTGTGTCCCGCAGATTTTGCATTGTTGAATTATTGTTGTCATTTGTCTCCATATATTGCTTGATCTCTGTTTTTATTTGGTCATTAGTCCATTGGTTATTGTTAAGCCTCCATGTGTTTGTAGGCTTTTTCGTTTTTTTTGCATAATTTATTTCTAGTTTCATACCTTTGTGGTCTGAGAAACTGGTTGGTACAATTTCAATCTTTTTGAATTTACCAAGGCTCTTTTTGTGGCCTAGGATATGATCTATTTTTGAAAATGTTCCATGTGCACTTGAGAAGAATGTATATTCTGCTGGTTTTGGGTGGATAGTTCTGTAGATGTCTGTTAGGTCCATCTCTTCTAATGTGTTGTTCAGTGCTTCTGTCTTCTTACTTATTTTCTGTCTGGTTGATCTGTCCTATGTAGTGAGTGGAGTGTTGATGTCTCCTAGAATGAATGCATTGCATTCTATTTCTACCCTTAATTCTGTTAGTATTTTTTTCACATATGTATGTGCTCCTGTGTTCAGTGCATAGCTATTTATAATGGTTATATCATCTTGTTGTATTAACCCCTTTATCATTATGTAATGTCCTTCTTGGTCTCTTGTGACTTTCTTTGTTTTGAAGTCTATGTTTTCTGATACAAGTACGGCAACACCTGCTTTTTTCTCCCTATTACTTGCAGTAAATATCTTTTTCCATCCCTTCACTTTTAGTCTGTGTATGTCTTTGGATTTAAAGTGAGTCTCTTGTAGGCAGCATATAGTTGTGTCTTGTTTTTTTATCCATTCAGTGACTCTATGTCTTTTGATTGGTGCATCCAGACCATTTACATTTAGGGTGATTATTGATATGTATGTACTTATTGCCATTACAGGCTTTAGATTCATGGTTATCAAAGGTTCAAGCTAAGTTCCTTTCTATCTAAGAGTCTAACTTAACTCACTTAGTATGCCATTGGAAACACAATCAAAAGTTTCTTTTTATTTTCCCTTCCTATTATTCCTCCTCCATTCTTTATATATTAGGTGTCATATTCTGTACTCTTTATCTATCCCTTTTTATTATCTCTGGTGACAGCTATTTAACCTTAGGAACACTTCCATCTATAGCAGTCCTCCAAAATACAGTGTAAAGATGGTTTGTGTTAGCTATATTCTTTCAGCTTTTGCATATCTGGAAATCATTTAATCCCTCCTTCAAATTTAAATGATAATCTTGCCAGTAAAGTATTCTTGGCTTGAGGCCCTTCTGCTTCCTTGCATTAAATATATCATGTGACTCCCTCTAGCCTGTAAGGTTTCTGCTGAGAAGTCTGATGATAGCCTGATGGGTTTTCCTTTGTATGTGATCTTATTTCTCTCTCTAGCTGCTTTTAATTGTCTGTCCTTATCCTTGATCTTTTCCATTTTAATTATTATATGTCTTGGTGTTGTCCTCTTTGGTCCCTTGTGTTGGGAAATCTGTGCATGTCCACGGACTGAGAAACTATCTCCTTCCCCAGATCGGAGAAGTTTTCAGCAATTAGCTCCTCAAAGACATTTTCTATCCCTTTTTGTCTCTCTTCTTCTTCTATTACCTCTATAATATGAATATTGTTCTGTTTGGACTGGTCACACAGTTCTCTCAGTATTTTTTCATTCTTAGAGATCCTTTTTTCTCTCTGTTCCTCAGCTTCTCTGTATTCCTCTTCTGAGCATGAGCATGTTTATGATTTTTATTTTGAAATCTTTCAGGAATATATATTAATTCAGTCTCATTAGGTCCTTTCTCTGGTTTTGAGATTTTGCTTTGAACCAGGTTCCTTTGATGTTTCATACTTGTATGTGGTGCCCTCTAGTACTCAGAGGCTCTACTCTTTGAAGCTGCTCAGCCCCTGGAGTGATGTCGGGGGTCACAGGGGAGTGGTGCTGGTGCCTGGGGGGAGGAAAGAGCTGTTTCCTGTTTCCCTGAAGTTATGCCTGTCTCCACTGCCAGAACCAGTGGGCCGAACATGCAGGCTTAAGCCTCTATGCTTTGTGTTTGCAGCTGCCATAGGCAGGGCTTCCCTTGGCTGGCCTGATGCCAGGACAGGGCTGCTGGTTTGTGAGCCAGGTGCAGGCTAGCCATGAGGAAGACACAGCAAACTGCATATCACAGTGGGGGGCTTTGGAGCTGTGTTCCCTGCCAGGGGGATGGAGTGTCTGAAGATTGTTTAAATTCCCAACATGCTGGACAGAGTGCACCTGGACAATTTTGTCTACCTGCCCTTTCTTCTGAGCAGTAAGCTCTGTGCAATCCTTGCCTCTTTAGTAGCCCTCTCGCTGTTAGGAAGTCTCTCAGACTGCCTGCCCAGCTCAGCCGGATATGAATTTCTGTTTTCCACAAGCAGCTGGAATCCCCGTCTCTCCAGGTATTCTGCCTGTCTTAGCTTTCCAACTCCACTAATCACCAAAGCACCATGCAATGTAGGTTCATGTTCCCAGAGAAGATCTCCAGGGCTAGGTGTTAAGCAGTCCCAGGCCTCCACTCCCTTCCTACTCTGTTTCTCTTCCTCCTGCCAGTAAGCTGCGGTGGGGGAAGGGTTTTGGTCCCGCTGGGTCACAGCTTTGGTACGTTACCCTGTTCCATGAGGTCTGCCCTTTTATCCAGGTGTATGCAGTCTGGTGCAGCCTTCTTTTGTCTTGCTCTTTCAGGATTAGTTGTATTAATTATATTTTCCTATTGTATGTGGTTTTAGGAGGAGGTCTCTGTCTCACCTCTCACACCACCATCTTTAATCCAATCCAGTAGGGGTAACTTCTTTTCTCAAATTTTTTATGTGGAGGAATATGGAAAAGATCTCTAAAGCCATATCCTCCAGATGGATTGTTAAAGCCCAAATCTCATCGATTCAATTTACACCTAAACAAATTATTAATTTAATAAAACAAAATTACCTCTTTTTTGTCCAATTGTATTCTGAAAACTTTTTTACATTCTTCCCCCTGATAAGACCTCCATTCTCATGGATATTTAAGTGGATTTGATTGGATCCTATTTCTACCTAACTGATTTTCCTGGAATTAAGTTCCCACCTCTAAAAGCAGTCCTGCCAAAATCACCTCCATTAACTGCTGTGTGTGTGTGTGTGTATTTTGGGTTTGATTTTGGATATAAGCTTGGCCTTCCAGGTGTCTGTGTGATGTAGATTTTGTAAAGAGGAGCAATACATTGAGATCAATCACACTTTATTTTTTCTTGATCTGAGAGAGCTAAGATGGAAATAAAATCTTTTCACTTTTCAAAAAAGTTAGCAATAGTGTTCCATATAAATAAGCAGAGTGTTCAAAGACTAACTTTGTCTCCTCAGTTGTGGACCTGTTGGCGCTATTTGAAAGAACAAGTTTTCTAGGCTATATATGTATAACAGTAGGAACATGCATCATCTCTTGGAGCTTAGTTACCCAGTTACCCAACCACCTCCACTATCATCCACTTTCCCAAAAAGGAAAAATAAAAAACTTTTTTGAGGAGTCCAAGCAGTGTTATATAAATCACTATGTGAAAACATGTGCATTTTACTTAAAATACACCCTACCCAGTCCTCCATAAGGCTATGTTTTCACAAGCTTGGTGATTAGGAGAGGATAATCATCAGTTACCTATGGGCTACTGGAAGCTAGAGGTGAAATCTGAGCAAAGGTGGAGAGAAAAATTTAGGCATAAGACCTGGAATCACAACTGGACAGCATGAATTCCTCAGGGAAACCCAGATTCATTAAGAAGGGTGAACTGGCATTTAGTATTATTTGTATAAGAAAGTAGAAACAAGTTCAACTAATGTAACTGCTAAAAACAAATCTAGTTAAACTTGGCTGAGTGATGAGTTTTAGCACTGAAATATGTACATTTTCAGCCATTTGGAGACTATTTTGTGAAGATTCCAAAGTATCAAAGGTGTAGTATAATATGTTATAGCTAAAAGGAGACTAAAGTCCATTTCCATTATATTTAAGTGGGTGTTCCCATTAACACCCTTAACCTCAAATGTTTCCAGGTTCAGAATAGTCAGGTGATTTTTCCAACATCACACAGCATGTTAATGTCAAACCTTGATTAAAACTAAATAAAATAAAAGTGTCCAAGATGGAGTTTTATTCAATGCACATTTTAAGTTAATATTTAACGTTCTTTCTATTCTATTTTTTAACTATGCAATGATTGTCCTGTGATTCTTTAAAAGTAGATGAAAATGAAATTTATCATTTTCCTCAATTAGTCCATAAAGTACTCTCTTTTCACTTGTTCATGATCATCTGGATGTAATTTTATCTTTCAAGGACCACATGACCTTAAGCCAGTTTTGGAGTTGGCTATTTTTGTCAAATCTTTAGTGTTCTCTAATTAACCAGATTGCTTTCTTTTCATTTTTCTTAATTTAAGGCCTAATTTTAAAAACCATTCTGTGTGCAGCTTGGTACATTTCCCCATTCAGTAATCCATCTTCTTATTGGCTGGTTTTAC
The DNA here is from genome assembly GCA_032199065.1 of Smutsia gigantea. Taxonomy (NCBI): domain Eukaryota; kingdom Metazoa; phylum Chordata; class Mammalia; order Pholidota; family Manidae; genus Smutsia; species Smutsia gigantea. Next base: position 390,936 of record JAVSCE010016365.1, read on the forward strand.
TATGTTTGCTCCAATTTCTCTTTTCTCAAATGAAGAGCTTAAAAACTTTATTTATTTTAGTGATACACTGTATGTCTTAATGGATATAAATTTGTTTCATTTAGACTATCTCTCTTCTTTTCTTAATATAAACTTTTCTAACCTACAAATAAATTTAGGTATCCAAAAAATCAGAAAAATACAAAGAATTTAGCAGTATACAGAGTTCTTATATTCTGTTTTCTGCATAAGGAATTTCTTTGCATGTAGATACCTTGTTTGCCAGTGGAATATTTAATATCTATAAATATAACATTTTTCAAAACATTTTATTTATTTTATTTAGGGAGACATCTTTCTAGAACATTTTCCTATTCAATTGTACAACAGCATAATGTAATAAACATCATTAGTATAGTCAGGAAGTTCAACCGCCACACACAAAGTGGCTGTACTGAAAGCTAAACGTCTCTCTCGTCTTCCAAAATGTTTCATGGTTTTGTATGTGGACTGTGGGACATATCCATCTCAAGTATTTTTCAGAAGACTGTAATTATGATCAATAATCAACAGACAAAGCATTCTTTTTTAGTGGCCATTATCTAATTACTAAAAGTCAATTACTTAATAAGACAGATTATTTTTTCCCTCATTTTAAACATTTGTGATGTAACTATTCCAGAAACATATCAAGCAGTTCTGGGTATTCTTAATAAAATAAACTGCACATCCTGTAACCTTTTCATGATACTTTAGTAGCTCTATTATGCATGGTAATTATCAAATTACTCTGTCTTACCCATATATCATCTGTGCTTCCTGTCATTTAAGCTCTAGATGAGATCAGTTGAAATGCCATTCCATACCATGTATGAGGTTTAATGTTTTAACAAAAATTTATGCAGTTTCAATGCTTCCCTTTCCTCCTTCTGCTGAATTGTCATTCTTTGTGATTATGTTCTCTCCATGGTACTTGTCTTCATTCTTCCTACCACAAACTGAAAAAAAAAATTTTTTAAAAGAAATGGCTAGATTTGAGTTTGGAGTTTGAGTTGAGTTTGAGTGCAGGAGCTGAAGAAGCCTGACTTCTCTGCATAATGAAGTAGATGTTTTTGCATTGGCTCATGTGTAGCAGGGGGATGAAGTTATCTTAGCCATTGCCACCACATTAACACTTCCTAGAGCAGATGAAAATTATTTTATTTTCTACCTTTCCTGTAGTAGCATTCATAGATTCTAGCACTTTACAATTTAACAAAGAAAACCTTCTAATTACCAGCTTGTTTTCCTACATTTTCTTTTCTTATACAAGGAGTCTGTTTCTCTGCTCTACAGATTTCCAAATTTTGTGGTGCAGAATTTGTTTTGGCCAGAGAAGGTCAAGACCAAATATCTTGTTTTAATTTTGTTATTTGTACATTCATGCATTTTATTTTTTTTCCCCCATGAATGTAGACCTCCATTTGCTTTGTTTGTTTTTATATTCCCTATGCCTACAGTGGTGCCCATCATAGAGAAAGCATTTAATAATGAATAAGTCCATTTTTAACTCTATTTATATAAAGCAATTATATTTCTGTCTCCTATCCATGAGCATGGAGAAAGTTACTTTGCCCAGAGAAGGAAAACAAAATGGCAAAAGGATCCATAGAATTATGTCCCTTAAATTTCAGGCACTGTGTTAGACATGTTATATTTATCTATATAATGTATAATTTAATTCTCACAACTGCCCAACAGAGTAATAATATTTAGAAATAAGAAAACATTAGCTTATTTCATAGTTATGTTAGGTAATTGTTCCAACATCTCATTGATTTTAAATGGCAGAATAGAGTCAGAATACAAAATCATTTACCCTGATTTATAAATCAGTTTTTCATACTGATTTTCTAATTTGGTCAACGTAACAACCCTACCACAGCATATATCCATTTGCTGAAAAAGAAACTAAGGCCAGGAGAGGAGAAATGACTTCTCCAGAGTCACATAGTTGGTTTGTAATTGAAGATTGGCTTCTTAAAAAGATCATTAATGCTAGGCCTGAGCCTTGTTCCTCAGATCGTGCCAACCATCAGCATTCACGACATCTACTAGCTTACTGGATATACCATATCTGTGGCCCCACTACAGGAATTTTCCTTGTAATTTGTCTCTCAATAACTAAATAGATGATATAGATCCAGGGGAAGATGACAGGCAATCCAGGTCATATACGACAAGAATCCCAAGTTAACACACTTGCCCAAAACCTGTTCACTGTAATCAGTTGTGCTGATTCCTTAGATAATAATCTAAACTTCAGAGTCCCAATAAAGAGACTCAACCCACTAGAATTTAAGGTTTAGCAAATCTTGGCATATAGTTTCAGGACAAGACACAATCACAGGAATTATCATTTCCTTTCATTTCTTCTCCACTAAAAGTGTAATAAAAGACTGATGGAAGATGCTCTTTGCACTCTACTGATGGATGCTAATTAGTCTTGCTTGGGCAAAAGAAAACAGCTGAAGAAGGCATAACATAATAAATGGCTCCTAGAACAAGCAAGGTGGGATGGAGAGGGCTTGGTGATTAATACACAACACTATGGAACTTTTAGTAGCTGAAGCTGCTCTGTTCCTCATGTAGACACACTATGAAAGTAATTATTCATATGTAAATTGTGTAATTTTTCTATCCTTAAAAAAATGTTCTTATTCACTCTAAACACAAATTCTAACAAATGAATTCAATTGAACATTATTCTGTAGATCCTTTTTAAATTTTATTCTCTCTCCCTTTACATTTTTTTTGTTTTCCTTTTTAACAGCACTCTCCTTTTAAATGTGACTTTGCAAATAAAAAAGGATGTAACATCTGGAACTGCTTAAAATCAATTTCTTTTATCCTTTATTTTTCTGTTCTATAACTAAAAATGGACTTTGCAATTTGCATCATGCTTCTTTCCTCCTTTTGCTTTAAAAATAAATAAATAAATGCCATCTGGTCTAACAGCTTAGTTGCCAATTATCAGCCTGAGGCAATCCCAAACTGCCAGATAGTCAATGCAGAAAATACGGTTTCAAGAACAAATGCTAACAGAGCCCTTGCTGTAGTACGGCTCAGCACCCTGCCAAATTACCACCCCATGCAAATACTGTCTTATCTCTTGGGGACTTGCAAGATATCCTAGCAACTTGCATTATGGTATATTAGCACCTTGACTTATCTTAATGAAGATGTCTTAAAAACTAAACTGTTTCATAGTTAATGAAATGTACTGACATCCCAGAAAATCAGATCAGCACTCTTCCATTGGAGCTGTGGAGTTGCAAGTATCTGAATTTTCAACTTGTTCATTTTCCTGGGATCACAGTGTCTTTTTGGCCATGGCCAGTGGGGAACACCAGCTCCTCCGTTGTACCTAGCTGAGCCAATTTCTACTGGGTCCACAGGTAGTAGTTATTTACTTATAGTACTATTTTGTTGATTTTTTAAAATTATGTTGATGGAAGGTTTAGAATCACCATGGAGACCTCATCCCCATTTATCCTGTACATCTAAAGCCCAAAAGTCCTGGAAATTCTGCTCCCAATGCAGCCCTACCTCTCCTTTTTTTATTTTTTTATATTTTTATGACTAACTCATTTTACAATTTGAAGTTTCTACCTCTTTATTTCCTTTACCTATTTCACCCATCCTCTCATTCCCCTCCCTGTGGTAACCAGTAGTCTACTGCCCATTTTATGGGTCTATTTCTTTTTTGTTTGTTTATTTGTATTGTTTTTTAGATCCACATATAAGTGAACTCATATAGTATTTGTCTTTCTCTGCCTGGCTTATTTCACTTAGCATAATACTCTCCAGGTCCATCCATGTTGTCACAAATGGCAAGATTTATTTCTTTGTTATGGCTGAGTAATATTCCATTGTGTATATTTGCCCTATCTTCTGTATCCATTCACCTAATGATGGACATTTCAATTGTTTCCATATCTTTGCTGTTGTAAATAGTGCTGCAATGACATAGGTGTGTATAATCTTTTCTAATTAGTGATTTTGTTTTCTTTGGATACATTCCCAGAAGCAGAATTGCTGGGTCCTATAGTATTTCTGTTTTTAGTTTTTTGAGGAGAACCTCTATATTGTTTTTCACAGTGACTGGATGAATTTACATTCCCATCTCTAGTGTAAGAAGGATCCCTTTTCTCCACATCCTCACCAACACTTGTTATTTTGTCTTTAGGATAGTAGCTATCATGACTGGCTTGATTTTGATTTTCATTCCCTGATGATTAATGATGTTAAGCATCTTTTCATGTTTCTGTTGGCCATCTATATGTCTCCTTCAGAACAATGTCTATTCAGGTCCTCTTCCCATATTTTAATTGGATTATTTAATTTTTGTTCCTGGGTTGTAAAAATTCTTTATATATTTTGGATATTAACCCTTTATCAGATATATCATTTACAAATATATTCTTCCACATGGTAGATGGCTGTTTTGCAGTGTTGAGGATTTCCTTTGTTGTACAGAAGCTTTTTAGTTTAATGTAGTCCCACTTGTTTATTTTTTTGTTTCCCTTGCACATGAAAACATATACATAAAAAATTCTTACATATACATAAAAAAATTTGAAGTTCATGAGAGTCTTACCTGTGTTTTCTTCTAAGAGTTTTATGGTTTTATGTCTTATATATAGGTATATAATACAGTTAGAGTTTCCTTTGTATGGAATAAGTGATCTATTTTCATTCTCTTACATGTATATCCAGTTATCCCAATACCATTTATTGAAAAAACTCTTTTTCTCCATTGTATATTCATGGCTCCTTTGTCATATATTAATTGACCACATATGCATGGGTTTATTTCTGTGCTCTCTTTTCTGTTCCATTAATCTATAGGTCTGTACTTGTGCCAGTACCATACTGTTGTTTGTTATTTATTTTTTTATTTTGGTATCATTAATCTACAATTACATGAGCAACATTATGGTTACTAGACTCCCGCATTATCAAGTCCCCACCACATACCCCATTACAGTCACTGTCCATCAGCATAGTAAGATGCTATAGAAACACTACTTGTTTTCTCTGTGTTATACTGCCTTCCCCATACCACCCCCCCCATATTATGTGTGCTAATCAAAATGCCCCCTTTTCCCCCTTATCCCTTCCTTCCAAACCCTCCTCCACGGTCCCATTCCCTTTGGCAACTGTTAGTCCATTCTTCGGTTCTGTGAGTCTCTGGTTGTTTTGTTCCTTCAGTTTTTTCTTTGTTCTTATACTCCACAGATGAGGGAAGTCATTTGATACTTGTCTTTCTCTGCCTGGCTTATTTCACTGAGCATAATTCCCTCTCACTCCATCCATGCTGTTGCAAACAGTTAGGATTTGTTCTCTTCTTATGGCTGAATAATATTCCATTGTGTATAAGTACCACAGATTCTTTATCCATTCACCTACTGATGGACACTTAGGTTGCTTCCATTTCTTGGCTATTATAAATAGTGCTGCAATAAATATAGGGGTGCATATGTCTTTTTCAAGCTTGGCTGCTGCATTCTTAGGGTAAATTCCTAGGAGTGGAATTCCTGGGTCAAATGGTATTTCTATTCTGAGTTTTTTGAGGAACCTCCATACTGTTTTCCACAATGGTTGTACTAATTTATGCTCCCACCAGCAGTGTAGGAGGGTTCACCTTTCTCCACATCCTTGCCAACATTTTTTGTTGTTTGTCTTTTGTATGGTGGCCATCCTTACTGGTTTGAGGTGATATCTCATTGTGGTTTTAATTTGCATTTCTCTGATGATTAGCCATGTGGAGCATCTTTTCATGTGCCTGTTGGCCATCTGAATTTCTTCTGTGGAGAAATGTCTGTTCAGATCCTGTGCCCAGTTTTTAATTGGATTATTTGCTTTTTGTTTGTTGAGGTGTGTGAGCTCTTTATATATTTTGGATGTCAACCCTTTATTGGATATGTCACTTATGAATATATTCTCCCATATTGTAGGATGTCTTTTTGTTCTACTGATGGTGTTCTTTGCTGTACAGAAGCTTTTCAGCTTGATATAGTCCCACTTGTTCTTTTTTGCTTTTGTTTCCCTTGCCTAGGGAGATATGTTCATGAAGAAGTTGTCCTTGTTTATGTCCAAGAGATTTTGCTTATGTTTTTTCCTAAGAGTTTTATGGTTTCATGACTTACATTCAGGTCTTTGATCCATTACGAGTTTACTTTTGTGTATGGGGTTAGACAATGATCCAGTTTCATTATCTTACATGTAGCTGTCCAGTTTTGCCAACACCAGCTATTGAAGAGGCTGTCATTTCCCCATTGTATATCCATGGCTCCTTTATCATATATTAACTGACCATATATATTTGGGTTAATATCTGGACTTTTTATTCTGTTCCACTGGTCTGTGGGTTTGTTCTTGTGCCAGTACCAAATTGTCTTGATTGCTATAGCTTTGTAGTAGAGCTTGAAGTTGGGAAGCGAGATCCCACCTTCTTTATTCTTCCTTCTCAGGATTGCTTTGGCTATTTGGGGTCTTTTGTGGTTCCATATGAATTTTAGAACTATTTTTTCAAGTTCGTTGAAGAATGCTGTTGGTATTTTGATAGGGATTGCATTGAATCTGTAGATTGCTTTAGGCAGATGGCCATTTTGACAGTATTAATTCTTCCTAGCCAGAGCATGGGATGAGTTTCCATTTGTTAGTGTCCTTTGTTATTTCTCTTAAGAGTGTCTTGTAGTTTTCAGGGTATAGGTCTTTCACTTGCTTCGTTAGGTTTATGCCTTGATGTTTTATTCTTTTTGATGCAGTTGTGAATGGAATTATTTTCCTGATTTCTCTTTCTGCTAGTTCATTGTTAGTGTATAGGAAAGCAACAGAGTTCTGTGTATTAATTTTGTATCCTGCAACTTTGCTGAATTCAGATATTAGTTCTAGTAGTTTTGGTGTGGTGTCTTTAAGGTTTTTTATGTACAATATCATGTCATCTGCAAACAGTGACAGTTTGACTTCTTTACCAATCTGGATGCCTTGTATTTCTTTGTTTTGTCTGATTGCCGTGGCTAGGACCTCCACTACTATGTTGAATAACAATTGAGAGAGTGGGCATCCCTGTCTTGTTCCCGATCTTAGGTGAAAAGCTTTCACCTTCTCGCTGTTAAGTATGATATTGGCTGTGGGTTGTTGTATATGGCCTTTATAATGTTGAAGAACTTGCCCTCTATACCCATTTTGTTGAGAGTTTTAATCATGAATGCATGTTGAATTTTGTCGAATGCTTTTTCAGCATCTATGCAGATGATCATGTGGTTTCTGTCCTTCTTTTTGTTGATGTGGTGGATGATGTTGATAGATTTTTGAATGTTGTACTATCTTTGCATCCCTGAGATGAATCCTACTTTATCATGGTGTATGATCCTCTTGATGTATTTTTGAATTCGGTTTGCTAATATTTTGTTGAGTATTTTTGCATCTACATTCATCAGGGATATTGGTCTCTAATTTTCTTTTTTGTGAGGTCTTTGTCTGGTTTTGGTATTAGAGTGATTCTGGCTTCATAGAATCAGTTAGGAAGTATTCCCTCCTGCTCTACTTTTTGGAGAACTTTAAGGGGAATGGGTATTATGTCTTCTCTATATGTCTGATAAATATCATTGGTGAATCCATCTGGCCTGGGGGTTTTGTTCTTGGGTAGTTTTTTGATTACTGATTCAATTTCATTGCTGGTAATTGATCTGTTTAGACTTTCTGTTTCTTCCTTTGTCTGTCTTGGAAGGTTGTATTTTTCTAGGAAGTTGTCCATTTATTCTAGGTTATCCAGTTTGTTAGCATATAGATTTTCATAGTATTCTCTAATAATTCTTTGTATTTCTGTGGTCTCCATTGTGATTTTTCCTTTCTCGTATCTGGTTCTGTTTATGTGTGTAGATTCTCTTTTTCTCTTAATAAGTCTGGCTAGGGGTTTATCTATTTTGTTTATTTTCTCAAAGAAGGAGCTCTTGGTTTCATTGATTTTTTCTATTGTTTTATTCTTCTCAATTTTATTTATTTCTTCTCTGATCTTTATTATGTCCCTCATACTGACTTTGGACCTCATTTGTTCTTCTTTTTCCAGTTTCAATAATTGTGACTTTTGACTCTTCATTTGGGATTGTTCTTCCTTCTTTAAAAACGCCTGGATTGCTATATACTTTCCTCTTAGAACTGCTTTCGCTGTGTCACACAGAAGTTGGGGCATTGTGCTTTTGTTGTCATTATCTCCATATATTGCTTGATCTCTATTTTAATTTGGTCCATTGATTATTTAGGAGCATGTTGTTAAGCCTCCATGTGTTTGTGAGGCTTTTTGTTTTCTTTGTACAATTTATTTCTAGTTTTATATCTTTGTGATCTGAGAAGTTGGTTGGTAGAATTTCACTCTTTTTGAATTTACTGAGGCTCCTTTTATGGTCTAGTATGTGGTCTATTCTGGAAAATGTTCCATGTGCACTTGAGAAGAATGTGTATCCTGCTGCTTTTGGGTGTAGAGTTCTGTAGATGTCTCTTAGGTCCATGTATTCTAGTATGTTGTTCAGTGCCTCTGTGTCCTTATTTATTTTCTGTCTGGTTGATCTGTCCTTTGGAGTGGGTGGTGTGTTGAAGTCTCCTAAAATGAATGTATTGCATTCTATTTCCTCCATTATTTCTGATATCATTTATTTCACATATGTCGGTGCTCCTATATTGTGTGCATAGATATTTATAGTGGTTATATCCTCTTATTGCGCTGACCCCCTTATTCTGTAATGTCCTTTTTTGTGTCTTCTAACTTTCCTGGTTTTGAAGTCTATTTTGTCTGATGGAAGTACTGCAACTCCTGCTTTTTTCTCCCTATTGTTTGCATGAAATATCTTTTTCCATCCCTTCACTTTTAGTCTGTATATGTCTTTGGGTTTGAGGTGAGTCTCCAGTAAGCAGCATACAGATGGGTCTTGCTTTTTTATCCATTCTGTTACTCTGTGTCTTTTGATATGTGCATTCAGTCCATTTACATTTAGGGTGATTATCGATAGATATGTTCTTATTGCCCTTGCAGGCTTTGGATTCATGGTTACCAAAGGTTCAACGGTAGCTTTTTACTATCGAACTGTCTAGCATTAACTCACTTATTATACTATTTTATACACAGTCTGATGATTCTTTATTTATCTCCCTTCTTATTCTTCCTCCTCCACTCTTTATATGTTAGGTGTTTTATTCTGTACTCTTTCGTGTTTCCTTTGATTGTTTTTGTGGATAGCAGACTTTATTTTTGCCTTTAGTTAGTATTTGGTTGTTCTGCTTTCTTTGCTGTGATTTTATTTTATCTGGTGACATCTCCTTAGCCTTAGGAGTACTTCTGTCTAGAGTAGTCCCTTTAAAATACCATGTAGAGGTGTTTTGTGGGAGGCAAATTCCCACAACTTTACTTATCTGGAAATTGTTTAATCCCTCCTTCAAATTTAAATGATAATTGTGCTGGATACAGTATTCTTCATTCAAGGCCCTTCTGTTTCATTGCATTAAATATATCATGCCATTCTCTTCTGGCCTGTAAAGTTTTTCTTGAGAAGTCTGATGATAGTCTGATGGGTTTTCCTTTGTAGGTGATCTTTTTTCTCTCTCTCTGTGCCTTTAATACCCTGTCCTTGTCTTTGATCTTTGCCATTTTAATTATTATATACCTTTGTCTTGTTCTCTTTGGATTCCTTGTGTTGGGAGATCTGTAGGCTTCCATGGGTCTGAGAGTCTATTTCCTTCCCCAGCTTGGGGACGTTTTCCTCAATTGTGTCTTCAAAGATACTTTCTATCCCTTTTTCTCTCTCTTCTCCTTCTGGTACTTCTATAATGAGAATATTGTTCCATTTGGTTTGGTAACACAGTACTCTTAATATTCTTTCATTCCAAAGATCCTTTTGTCTCTCTCTGCTTCGGCTTCTCTGTATTCCTGTTCTCTGATTTCTACTCCATTAACAGTGTCTTGCACCTCATCCAGTCTGCTCTTAAGACCTTCTATTGATTATTTCATTTCTGTTATCTCCCTCTGGACTGCATCCCTTAGATCTTGCATATTTCTCTGTAGGTACATCAGCATGGTTATGACTTTTATTTTGAATTCTTTTTCAGAAGGATTGGTTATATCTATTTCACTAGGCCCCCTCTCTGGCACTGAGTGATTTTTGACTGGACCAGGTTTTTCTGCCTTTTCATGGCAATAGAAGTGATCACCGGCAGGTGGCGCGTGTGTCAGCTGGGAGAAAAAAAGCCCCTTACTGCTTGCTGATTGCCTTGCCCTTCTCCACTGCCTGTGCTGGTTACCCGCACACCAGGAGCAGTCTCTGGGTTAATTCCCTGAGCTGCCGTGGGCTGTGCGTCCCTTGGTATAGCCTAGGGCACTGCAGGGGGTTGCAGATGCGCCAGGGTGTTCTCCTGTGAGAACGGCACCCGTTTGTGCCTTCCAGACCTCGCGCCGGCTTCCTCCATCTGTGCCAGGCAGCTGTGCATAGGCAGCAGCCTCTGGGTCTGGCCTGGTTAGCTGTGTGCTGGGAGAAGACTCTGTGTGGTTGCTGTGGGTGGGGCTGCTCCACAGCAGTGGCGGGTCAGCCCATTTGCTTGCAGCACGGTGGGGGGAATGAATGGCAGGCTTCTTATTGACATGAGGGGCCTTGGCGCTGCAGTGCCGCCCAGGGGGTTAGGATGCCTGAAGGTCCTTAAGATTCCCAGCTTGCTGGGCTGAGTGTACCAGGATGATTTTGTCTACCTGTTAAACCCTTGTCCATTTAAGACTTTTAAAGCACCTGCTTTTCTTTTGTCCCAGCAGAGCCAGCTGTGGAGACCTGCTTGCAGTCTCCATCTTGGATTTTACTTTTCCTTTTCTCTAATATCCAATACACCATGCGATGTGTGTCTGTGCTCCCGGTGCAAATGACTATGGCTGGTTATTTAGCAGTCCTGTGCTTCCACTCCCTCCTCACTCTGATTCTTTTCCTCCCATTGGTGAGGTGGGGTGGGGGGAGTGCTCAAGTCCTGCCAAGTCATGGCTTTGTATGTTATCCTTTCCGTGAGATGCTGAGTTCTTGCAGATGTAGATGTAGCCTGGCTATTGTACTGTATCTTCTGATCTCTCTTTTAATGAATAGTTGTATTTCCTGTATTTTCAAAAACGCACATGGTTTTGGAGATTTCTGCCGCCCTACTCACACCACCATCTTCTCTTTTTCTTTTAGTACCATACTGTTTTAAACACTCCAGCCTTATAGTATAGCTTGAAATCATGGAGCTTTATACTCCTGGTTTTGTTCTTCTTTCTCAAGATTGCTTTGGCTGTTCAGGGTCTTTCATGGATCCATATAGATTTTAAGATTATTCACTCTAGTTCATTGAAAAATGCCATTGGAATTTTGATAGAGATTGCACTGAATCTGTAAATTGCTTTGGGCAGGATGGCCATTTTGACAATCTTAATTCTTCCTATCCATGAGCATGGGATAGATTCCCATTTATTTATATCTTCTTCAATTTCTCTCATCAGTGTCATAGTTTTCAGAGTACAGGCAGTTTACCTCCTTGGCTAGGTTAATTCCTAGGTATTTTATTGTTTTTGATGCAATTGTAAATGGAATTGTTTCATTGATTTCTCTTTGTGATAGTTGGTTGTTAGTATATAGGAATGCAATAGATTTCCATGTATTGTTTTGGTATCCTGCAACTTTGCTGAATCCATTAATTTATTCTAAAGAAGTTTTCTATATTTAATATCATATCATTTGCAAATAATGACAGTTTTATATTTAATGTGGGTACTTTTATTTCTTTTTGTTGTCTCATTGCCATGGCTAGGACTTCCAGTACTATGTTGAATAAAAGTTTTGAGAGTGGGCATCCTTGTCTTGTTCCTGATCTTAGGGGAAGACTTTCATTTTTTGCCATTGAGAATGATATCAGCTGCGGGTTTGTCAAATATAGCCTTTATTATGTTAAGGTATGTTCCATCAATAGCCATTTTATTGAGTTTTAATCATGAATGGATTGAATTTTGTTAAATATTTTTCAACATCTACTGAAATGATCATATGGTTTTTATCCTCCCTTTGTTAATGTGGTGTATCACATTGATTGATTAGCAAATATTATATCATCCTTGCATCTCTGGAATAAATCCCACTTATTTATGATGAATGATCCTTTTGATGTAATTTTGAATTTGCTAGTATTTTGCTGAACATTTTTGAATCTCTGGTCATCAAGGATATTGGTCTGTAGTTTTCTTTTTTGGAGTGTTTTTGTCTGGTTTTTGTTTTATTTATTTATTCATTTATTTTTATTAAGGTATCATTCATATACAATCTTATGCTCAGGTTTCACATGAGCAACATTGTGGTTACTACATTCTCCCCTTTAATCAAGTCCCCACCACATACCCCATTACAGTCACTGTCCATCAGCATACTTGGTTTTTGTTTTAGAGTAATATTGGTATCACAGAATGAGTTCAGAAGTGTTTCCTCTGCTTCTGTATTTTGGACAACTTTAAGAAGGGTAGGTATTAGCTTTCTTTGAATGTTTGGTAGAATTCAACCATTAAGCTGTCTGGTCCTGGAATTTTCTATGTTGGGAGCTTTTGAGTACCAGTTAAATTTCATTACTAGTAATTGGTATGTTCATGTTTTCTGTTTCATCCTGGGTCAGTCTTTGAAGATTGCATATTTCTAGGAATTTATCCATTTCTTCTAGGTTGTCCAATTTATTGGCATATAATTTTTTTATTAAGGTATTATTCATATACACTCTTATGAAGGTTTCACATGAAAAAATGATGTGTTTACTACATTTACCCATAATATTAAGTCTACACCCATACCCAATGCTGTCACTGTCCATCAGTGTAGTAAGATGCCACAGATTCACTATTTGCCTTCTCTGTGCAACACTGTTTTCCCTGTAATCCCCTGCACCATGTGTACTAAACATAATACCCCTCAATACCCTTCTGCCCTTCTCCCCTCCTGCCCTCCCACTCCCTTCCCGTTTGGCAACCACTAGTCCTTTCTTGGAGTCTCTGAGTCTACTGCTCTTTTGTTCCTTCAGTTTTGCTTCATTGTTATACTCCACAAATGAGGGAAATCATTTGGCACTTGCCTTTCTCTGCCTGGATTATTTCACTGAGCATAGTATCTGCCAGCTGCATCCATGTTGTTGCAAATGGTATGATTTGTTTCTTTCTTATGGCTGAATAGTATTGCATTGTGTATATGTACCATATCTTTATCCATTCATTTACTGATAGACACTTAGGTTGCTTCCAATCTTGGCTACTGTAAAATGTGCTGCAATAAACATAGGGGTGCATATATCTTTTTGAATCTGAGAAGTTGTAATCTTTGGGTAAATTCCATGGAGTGAGATTCCTAGGTCAAATGGGATTTCTATTTTTAGTTTTTTGAGGAACCTCCATATTGCTTTCCACAATGGTTGAACTAGCTTACATTCCTACCAGCTGTGTAGGAGGGTTCCCCTTTCTCTGCATCCTTGCCAGCATTTGTTGTTCTTAGTCTTTTCGATGCTGGCCATCCTTACTGGTGTGAGTTGATATCTCATTGTGGTTTTAATTTGCATTTCTCTGATGATTAATGATGTGGAGCATCTTTTCATGTGTCTGTTAGCCATCTGAATTTCTTCTTTGGATAACTGTCTCTTCATATCCTCTGCCCACTTTTTAATTGCGTTATTTGCTTTTTGGGTGTTGAGGTGTGTAAGTTATTTGTATATTTTGGATGTTAACCCCTTGTCAGATATGTCATTTACAAATATATTCTCCCATACTGTAGGATGCCTTTTTGTTCTGTTGATGGTGTCCTTTGCTGTACAGAAACTTTTTAGTTTGATGTAGTCCCATGAGTTCATTTTTGCTTTTGTGTCCCTTGCTCAAGGAGAAGCATTCAGGAAGAACTTGCTCATGCTTATATTCAGGAGATTTTTGCCTATGTTGTCTTCTAAGAGTTTTATGATTTCATGACTTACATTCAGGTCCTTCATCCATTTCAAGTTTACTTTTGTGTATGGGATTAAACAAAATCCAGTTTCATTCTCTTCCATGTAGCTGTCCAGTTTTGCCAACAGCAGCTGTTGAAGAGGCTGTCATTTCCCAATTGTATGTCCATGGCTCCTTCATCATATATTAATTGACCATATATGGTTGGGTTTATATGAGGGCTCTCTAGTCTGTTCCATTGGTCTCTGCATCTGTTCTTGTGCCTGTACCAAATTGTCTTGATTACGGTGGCTTTGTAGTAGAGCTTGAAGTTGGGGAGCATAATCCCCCCAGATTTATTCTTCCTTCTCATTATTGCTTTGGCTATTCAGGTCTTTTGTGGTTCCATATGTATTTTAGAATGATTTTCTCTTGTTCGTTGAAGAATACTGTTGTTATTTTGATAGGAATTGCATTAAGTCTGTAGATTGCTTTAGGCAGGATGGCAATTTTGACAATATTAATTCTCCCTATACATGGGCACGGGATTTGTTTCCATTTATAGGTATTTGCTTTAATTTCTCTCATGTGTGTCTTGTAGTTTTCACGGTAAAGGTCTTTCACTTTCTTGGTTAGGTTTATTCCTAGGTATTCTATTCTTTTTGATGCAACTGTGAATGGAATTGTTTTCCTGATTTCCCTTTCTGCTAGTTCATTGTTAGTGTATAGGAAAGCCACAGATTGCTGCATATTCATTTTCTATCCCACACCTTTGCTGAATTCATGTATTAGATCTAGTAGGTTTGGAGTGGATTCTTTAGAGCTTTTTATGTACAATATCATGTCATCTGCAAACAGGGACAGTTTAACTTCATCCCTGCCAATCTGGATGCCTTTTATATCTTTGTGTTGTCAGATTGCCATGGCTAGGACCTCCAGTACTATGTTGAATAGAAGTGGGGAGAGTCGGCATCATTGTCTTAAAGGAAAAGCTTTCAGCTTCTTGCTGTTAAGTATAATATAGGCTATGGTTTGTCATATATGACCTTTATTATGTTGAGGAACTTGCCCTCTATACCCGTTTTGTTGAGAGCTTTTTATCATGAATGGATGTTGAATTGTGTCAAATTCTTTTTCAGCATCTATGGAGATGATCATGTGGTTTTTGTCCTTTTTCTTGATGTGGTGGATGATGTTGATGGATTTTCGAATGTTGTACTATCCTTGCATTCCTCGAATAAATCCTACATCATCATGATGGATGATCTTTTTGATGTATTTTTGAATTCAGTTTGCTAGTATTTTGTTGAGTATTTTTGCATCTATTGTCATCAGGGATCTTGGTCTGTAATTTTCCTTTTTTGTGGTGTCTTTGCCTGGTTTTGGTATTAGAATGATGCTGGCCTCATAGAATGAGTTTGAAAGTATTTCCTCTTCTACTCTGGAAAACTTTAAGGAGGATGGGTATTAGGTCTTCACTAAATGTTTGATAAAATTCAGCTGTGAAGCCATCTGTTCCAGGCATTTTGTTCTTAGGCAGGTTTTTTATTACCAGTTCAATTTCATTGCTGGTAATTGGTCTGTTCAGATTTTCTGTTTCTTTCTGGGTCAGCCTTGGAAGGTTGTATTTTTCTAGAAAGTGTCTGTTTCTTCTTGCTTATCCAGTTTGTCAGCATATAATTTTTCATAGTATTCTCTAATATTTCTTTATATTTCTGTGGTGTCTGTAGTGATTTTTCCTTTCTCGTTTCTGATTCTGTTTATTTGAGTAGACTCTCTTTTTTTCTTGATAAATCTGGATAGGGTTTATCCATTTTGTTTATTTTCTCAAAGAACCAGCTCTTGCTTTTGTTGACCCTTTCTATTGTTTTATTCTTCTCAATTTTATTTATTTCTGCTCTAATATTTATTATGTCCCTCCTTCTACTGACTTTGGGTCTCATTTGTTCTTCTTTTTCTTGTTTCATTATTGTGAGTTTAGACTGCTCATATGGGATTGTTCTTCTTCCCTGAGGTAGGCCTGTATTGCAATATACTTTCCTCATAGCACGGCCTTCATGTGTCCCTCGGATTTTGCAGTGTTGAATTATTGTTGTCATTTGTCTCCATATATTGCTTGATCTCTGTTTTTATTTGGTTATTGATCCATTGGTTATTTAGGAGCATGTTGTGAAGCCTCCATGTGTTTATGGGATTTTTCATTTTCTTTTGTAATTTATTTCTAGTTTCATACCTTTGTGGTCTGAGAAACTGGTTGGTACAATTTCAATCTTTTTAAATTTACCGAGGCTCTTTTTGTAGCCTCGTGTATGATCTGTTCTTGAGAATGTCCCATGGCACTTGAGAAGAATGTGTATTCTGCTGGTTTTGCGTGTAGAGCTCTGTAGATGTCTGTTAGGTCCATCTGTTCTATTATGTTGCTCAGTGCCTCTGTCTCCTTACTTGCTGGTTGATCAGTCCTTCAGAGTGAGTGGATTGTTGAAGTCTCTGAGAATGAATGCATTGCATTCTATTTCTCCTTTTAGTTCTGTTAGTATTTGTTTCACATATGTAGGTGCTCCTGTGTTGGGTGCACAGATATTTATAATGGTAATATCTTCTTGTTGGACTGACCCTTTTATCATTATGTAATGACCTTCTTTGTCTCTTCTTTCTTTGTTTTGACATCTGTTTTGTCTGATGCAAGTACTACAACTCCTACTTTTTTCTCCCTATTAGCTGCATAAAATATCTTTTTCCATTCCTTCACTTTTAGTCTGTGTATGTCTTTGGGTTTGAAGTGAGTCTCTTGTAGGCAGCATATAGATGGGTCTTGTTTTTTTATCCATTCAGCGACTCTATGTCTTTTGATTGGTACATTCAGTATATTTACATTCAGGGTGATTTTCGATAGGTATGTACTTATTGCCATTGCAGGCTTTAAATTCGTGGTTACTGGAGGTTCCAGATTATCTTCTTTACTATCTAAGAGTCTAACTTAACTCACTTAATATGCTATTACAAACACAATCTAAAGGTTCTTTTTTTTCTTCCTCCTTTTTCTTCCTTCTCCATTGTTTATATATTAGGTATCATATTCTGTACTCTTTGTCTATCCCTTGATTGTCTTTGGGGATAGTTAATTTAATTTTGCGTTTGATTAGTAATTAGCTGTTCTACTTTCTTTACTGTGGTTTTATTACCTCTGGTGACAGGTATTAAACCTTAGGGACACGTCCATTTATAGCAGTCCCTCCAAAATACAATGTAGAGATGGTTTGTTGGAGGTAAATTCTCTCAGCTTTTACTTATCTGAAAATTGTTTAATGCTGCCTTCAAATTTAAATGATTATCTTGCCAGATAAAGTGTTCTTCGTTCAAGGCCCTTCTGCTTCATTGCATTAAATATATCATGCCACTCCCTTCTGGCCTGTAAGGTTTCTGTTGAGAAGTCTGATGATAGCCTGATGGGCTTTCCTTTGTATGTGATCTTATTTCTCTCTCTAGCTGCTTTTAATAGTCTGTCATTTTTCTTATCTTTTCCATTTTACTATATGTCTTGGTGTTGTCTTCCTTGAGTCCCTTGTATTGGGAAATCTGTGCATCTCCATGGCCTGAGAGACTACCTCTTTCCCCATATTGGGAAGTTTTCAGCAATTACCTCCTCAAAGACACTTTCCCTTTTTCTCTCTCTTCTTCTTCTGGTACCCCTATAATGCAAATATTGCTCCTTTTGAATTGTTCACAAATTTCTCTCAATATTCTTTCATTCTTAGAGATCCTTTTTTCCCTCTGTACCTCAGCTTGTTTGTATTCCTCTTCTCTAGTTTCTATTTCATTTGTCTTCTCCTCCACCATATCCGATCTGCTTTTAAAACCCTCCATTGTGCTCTTCAACGATTGGCTCTCAGACCTGAATTCATTTCTGAGTTCTTGAATATATTTCTGTACCTACATGAGCATGTTAATGATTTTTATTTTGAACTCCCTTTCAGAAAGATTCATGAGGTCAATGTCATTTAAATCTTTCTCCAGAGTTGTATTAATAATTTTACTCTGAACCAGGTTCCTTTGGCATTTCATATTTGTATATGGTACCCTCTACTGCTCAGGAGCTATACTCCATGGAGCTGCTTAGCCCCAGAAGCATTGTTGAGGGTCACAGAGGAGTGGTATTGGTGCCTGGGGGGGAGGAAAGAGCTGTTTCCTGCTCCCGAATGCTATGCCTGTTTCCACTGTGTGAACCAGTGGGCTGAGCACAGAGGTATAAGCCTCTATGCTTTGCGTTTGTAGTTGCTGTAGATAGATCATCCCTCTGGCTGGGCTAACGCCATTGTAGGGTTTAGCGGTTTGCAAGCCAGGGGGAGCTGGCCGGGAGAAAGGCCCAGTAGGCTGCATATCATGGGGGCAGTCCTTGGAGCTGTGTGGCCAGCCAGAGAGCTGGAACACCTGAAGATTGTCTAAGGAGGAAGATTTCTTTTTCCTCCTTAAATATGAGACTCTGTATGGCAAAGCTCCCTTCCTGCTGGGCATAGTGCACTGGGACAATTTTTCTAACTGTCCTCTCTCCTGATCAGTAAGCTCTGTGCAATCATTGCCCCTTTAGCAGCCCTCTTGCTAAAGGCTTCCTTGTTAGGAAGTCTCTCAGACTGCCCACCTTTCTTTTGTCCCAGAGCAGCCAGATATGGATCCCTGCTTTCCACAAGTGGCTAGAATCTCAGTCTCTCCAGGAATTCTGCCTGTCTTAGCTTTCCAACCCCATAATCACGAGAGTATCATGCAAGCACCATGAAATGTTGGTTTGTTCTCCCAGAGCATATCTCCTGAGTTAGGTGTTCAGCAGTCCCAGGCCTCCACTCCCTCCCTGCTCCATTTCTCTTCCTCCTGCTGGTGAGCTGGGGTGGGGGAAGGGCTTGGGTCCCGCTGCATCACAGCTTTGGTATGTTACCCTGTTCTGTGAGGTCTGGTCTTTTCTCCAGCTGTATGCAGTCTGGTGCAGTCCTCTTTCCTATTGCTCTTTCAGGATTAGTTGTATTAGTTATATTTTCATATTATATATGATTTTAGGAGGAAGCCTATGTCTCACCTTTCACGCCGCCATCTTTAATCCAATCTGGCATATAATTTTTTGTAGATTTCTCTTTTAATTTATAATTTCTGTGATGTTGTTTGTAACCTCTGATTTTGTTTAGTTATGCCCTCCCTCTTTTTCTTGGTAAGTCTGGCTAAGGGTTTGTCTTTTTTTTTCCCAGTGAACCAGATCTTGATTTCATTTATTTTTTTCTATTGTTTTCTTGGCTCTATTTTATTTTCATTCTGATCTTTATTATATTCCACATTCTACTAATATTTTCTTTTTTTATTCCAGGTCCTTTAGTTGTAGAGTTAGATTGTTTGTGTGAGACAGTTCTTGTTTCTTGAAGTGGTCCTCTATTATAAACTTTCCTCTTAGAATCACTTTTGATGCATCCCATGTATTTTGAAACACGTTTTGTGTTTCTGTTTTCACTTGTCTCCATATATTGATTTCCTCTTTGATCTGTTCCTTGATCCCTAAATTATTTAGAAGCATGTTAATTAGCCTCCAAGTGTTTGTGTGTTTTTTTCCAGTATTTTTTTGTAATTGATTTCTAATTTCATACCATCAAAGACTGAGAAAATGCTTAATACAATTTCAGTCTTCTTAAATTTGTTGTGACTGGTTTTGTGTCCTAATATGTGATCTATTTTGGAGAATTTTCCATGTATGCTTGAGAAAATGTATATTCTATTCCTCTTGGGTTGAATATTCTATATATATCTGTTAAGTCCAGTTGGTCTAATATATCATTCAGTGCTTCTGTTTCCTTTTTTATTTTATTTTTGGAGGCTCTATCCATTAATGTAAGTGGGGTGTTAAAGTCCCTTACTATGTTTTGTTGTTTTAAATTTCTCCCCTTAGATCTGGTAGTATTTAGCTTAAATATTTAGTTGCTCCCATGTTTGGTGCATAGATGTTTACTATTGTTACATCCTCTTGTTGAGCTGATCACATTATCATTATTTAATGTACTTCCTTTCTTTTGTTATTTTCTTTGTTTTGAAGTCTATTTTGTCTTCTGTAAGTATTGCAACTCCGTCTTTTTTATATCTATTTGCATGTTATATCTTTTCTTATTCCTTCTGTTTCAGTCTGTGTATGTATTTTGGTCTGGAGTCTCTTGTAGGCAGCAAATAGATGGGTCTTGTGTTTTTATCTATTCATTCACTGTATGTCTTTTGATTGGAGCAGTTAGGCCATTTACATTTGAAGTAATTATCAATATATATGTACTTAATGTCATTTTGTTAAATGTTTCCGGTTTGCTTTTGTTGTTCTTCACTGATCATTTCTTCCTCTCTTGCTCTCTTCTCTTGTGTTTTATGACTTTATTTAGTGGTATGGTTTCCTTCTTTCTTTTTTGTGTATCTATTATAAGCTTTGGTTTGTGGTTACCATTGGGTTCTTAAATTACTTCCTCTGAATATAACAATCTATAATAAGTTGACAGTCACTTAAATATGAACACATTCTAAGCATATTTCTTACCCCACCCATGTTTTATGTACAGTATCTTCTTTTACACATTTTTAAATTGATCCCCTTAACTAAATTTTAGATATAATTTCTTTGTGCTACTTTTGTCTTTTAGACCTTCATACTAGCTTCTACGTAAATGATCTACTACTTCTGCTCTATATTTGCTTTACCAGTGGAAATGTTTCCCTTTTTAAATTTCTTGCTTCCATTTAGAGCATTTTCTTTTTCTCTTAAAGAAATATTTAACATTTCTTGTAAGGCTGGTTTAGTAGTGGTGAACTCTTTTAACTTATGGTTATCTGTGAAGCTCTTTATCTCTCCTTCAATTTTGAATGATAACCGTGCTGGGTAGAATATTCTTGTTTGGAGGTTTTTTCCATTCAGCACTTTAAATATATCATGTCATTCCCTATGGCCTGTAGAGTTTTTGCAGAAAAATCAACTGGTAAGCTTATGGGGTTTCCCTTATATGTAATTTGTTGCTTTTCTTTTGCTGCTTTTAAGAGCCTCTCTTTGTCTTTGATCTTTGACATTTTAATTACAATGTGTCTGGGTGTTGGCCTCATTGGGTTCATCTTTTTGGGAGCTCTCTGTACTTTCTGGACCTCATAGACTGTTTCTTTCCACAGATTAGGGAAAATTTTCAACCATTATCTCTTCAAATAAAATTTACAGTCCTTTCTCTACTTCCTCTTTTTGAGACTCCTATAATGAGGATGTTAGGATGTTTGATATTGTTCCAGAGCCTCAAATTGGGTTTGATGTTGTCTTATCCTATTCTCATTTTGTTTAATTTTTTCTTTCTTTTTTTGTTAAACTTAAGTGGTTTCCATTACTCAGTCTTCCAAGTAACTGATACAATCTTCTGCATTCTTTTGTCTGCTCTTCATTCCCTCCAGTGTATTTTTTATTTCATCTATTGAATTATTCATCTCTGATTGGCTCTTTTTTAGGCTTTCTCCCTCTTTGTTGAGATTGCCTTGAGTTTCACTATTGTTTTCTCTAGTACAGTGATTATCTTTACAACCATTGCTTTAAACTTTATATCAGGCAGATTGGTTAACTGTTTCATTTTGGGGTTTTTTCTTGTTCTGTCATTTGAAGTGTATTCCTCTGTCTCCTCATTTTGTATGACTTTCTTTGTTTGATTCTTTGAATTAGTTGAAAGGGCTCGCTCCACCAGTATTGAAGGATTGGCCTTGTATGGGAGAGTCTCCTTTGCAGACTGTGTGTCCCTCATGATTTTGGCAAACTGGAGGCCAAGTAAGTGTGAGATGTGCTTTTCCTGGTGTTGGGACTCCAAGGGCATTGTTCTGAGGACATGGCCCTGGGGGTCTGTTGGAGGGGATCCTGGATGGATACCTGTGGATTCTGCATGGGTAGGGGGAGTGTGGTGGGCTGGCAGCAGGTCATAGATGCACTGCAGTTAACTCCCATATTGGTGCCAGCTGAGTCCTGTGTGCCTCTTCACCCATATGCTTGTGCACACTCTGGACCACTTGAACCACTCTAGAGAATTCATTTGTTGGGCACCTGCTAGTGATGTGGAGTCTTAGTATGTCTCCCCTCAGCCCCTGTGTACTCTAAGCTTCTCCTGGGAATTCTCACATCAGTGCCCATAGTCCTGCTGGCAGCTGATTTCAGGCCCTGTGCCCATGATCATTCCCCCACAGCCCCTGCATGCTCTAGGCTTTTACAGGGAGTTCCTGTGTTGGTGTCCAATGATCCTGCCAGTGAACAGGATCAGACACAGTTGTGTATGTGTTCCTCCGTAGCCCCTGCACATTCTGGGCTGCTCTGGGAAATTCCTGCTTCTACACCCATTGGTCCCCCTAGTGGTTAGGATCAGACGCCATGCATGGGCATGTTTCCCATCAACCCCTGCACATTCTGCCTCACCTCTTTCCATCTTCAGTGTTGCTATCTAGATCCAACTTATTAATATTCTTTGACTGGTTGCAATTCAAAACTTTCTTTATGGTCTTTTATTTCCATTCTTCCTACATAGTGTGGTCTTTTGAAAATATAAGTCAAACCATGTTACTCCTCTTCTTTAAATGAGGCAGTGTGTTTCTACTGAACTTATGGATAACATCCAAAATCCTTAGAAATAGGCTATGAACTTACATTGCCTCTCCTGGACCAGCTTGGTTCTTCATTGTTTCTCTTCATAAAATGATCTGTTGGATCTAAAAGAGCAAAGACCATATTTACTTTGTTCAACATTCTGACATATACAGTAGCTGACATATAGTAGTCACTCAAAAAGGTTCTTTAAATTAATTCAGATTGAGTGTTGGTTCTTACTATTTTTGTCATGTTGGACAAATCTTATCGTTAGCTTAAATTTTCTTACTTACAAGGTGAGATAACTAATTATTTATCAAGAGTTTTGTTGGGAGGGTTAAAGGAGAATCTATACTTGTAAAGTCTAGTTGATGCCATACACAAAAAAATAAAGGTGAATAAATTAATATTAGACAAATATTTTAATGCTAGCTCTTGTACCTACTACCATTAAGTCTTTAGGGAAATTTCCTAAACTTTTCAAGCCTTATTTCCTGATCTGTAGAATGAGATTATAAAATCTTCTGGAGAGACTTGCTTGGAAGAATTATATGAGAAAAATATTGGTAGAGAACAGGGATTAATGTATAAGTGTTCAATAAACAGTAACTATTGTTATACTATTATTGATTTATGACCATAAAAATAAATAAAAATTAATGAGTTCTTTATGTCACTAGAATCAGAAAATTTCACCCTTAGATAGATCCCTAGTAGTACTTTTTACTGTCCCCCATACCTGATTCCACTACATGTACAAAACTACATGTAAAACTCCTAGACTGGCATGGTGTAGAAGCTGTCTCAGGAGCCTAGATTTGTATTTCTCAAAAAAAAAAAAATCTGTCTTGTTATTCCACACAGATACCCATCATGTTCTATTTCTTTATACTCTACCACTCATCCACCACTTATGTCCTCCACCCCACACACTCCATTTTTATACATTAGCTCCCAATCTGTACCAAATGTTTTATTTTTGATATATTTGATACTTGTTACCTTAGTTTTACCATTTCTCTAAGACATCCTTTCAAATTATATCTTCTAACTTCATTGAAGGAACCCATGTTTCCCATTCTACATTAGTTGCCCTGTTTGTGCTTTGTCTTCCCTCTACCCTAGCTGATATTATACCACACATGTATACTAGTTTCCCTTTGAGGATAAAGAAACCATATGCCTTGTTAATCCAGTCCAATATCTGCTATATTATTCATTAACACATATTTCTTTAAAAATAAAACCACAAGTTTGATGCATCTCAACTTCATGTCCCAAAATACTATGCGGAATACTCCAGTCCTGAGCCAGTCCTTGTTACACCTCATAAGAGATAAAATTAAACACTGGAGGTGGGGAGTGAAATAATAAGCAGAACAACAACAAAACTTTTACATGGAAAGGTTAGTATTATATTCAGTTTTCTTGCAAATTATAAAAAAAGGGAGAAAAGGAACTTAGGTAACTTCTCAGGGAGTCATTTCTTCATTGAGTAATAGAAATAGTAGTAGCCACCACATAAAATTGTGTGGATTAAAACATTTATATAGTATTTACAGATAAGTGTCCATTAATTTTGTTCTTTTCTCTTCTTGTATTAATTAGAATTTAAAGAGAATATCTTACAAAAGTTATAAAATAGGCCCAAAACATTTGAAGTGGGCACATTGATATCCACATTCACATTTTACTACAGAATGAGTTTGGAGGTCCCTTCTTCCTTGGAATTCTTCAAACCTTCTATGTAACACTGTACATCCAGGTAGAGATGAAGGATGGGAGAAGGTCTTTCCTGCCACTCACAGAATTGCTTTGAGCCTTTAGGCATAAGACCCAATTATCCTTACTGTCTTGCTTTGCATATATAAAAAATGTTGTGATTGCTCATGAAATTAAATAGCATCTTTTTCAATCTGTTGACATTGATTGGTTTGATGACTAAAATAACTTAAAGAATAAAATGGAAATATGAGAGAAATGACTAAACTCCAGGCAGTAGTTTTTATAGCCAGGAGTGGTATTTTCACAATCCAGGTGTTTAGATGAGCATTTTTGTACACAATAAAGCAGGGAAGAGTGATAATTATAGTTGGAAGACTTGTACAATATTTGTAAAATTATTTGTTTATCATAAATATTATGACTTTTTTTCCATTTCACAACTAACTGAAACCTAAATTATTTGTTTCTGCAGGCCCATTATTTACTAGGACATCATTGACTTCATGAATACAATGTCTTCCTATGAGGCAGCTATACAAAGCACAGAATTATCATATTCATTCAGATTTAACTGGAGAGACTATCTGTTAGAATTGTGGACACTTTGGATAACAAAATAGATAACACATTATTTGTCACCAAAGTTATGCATATTGCAATTTGAACTAACAAACTATTATTAATTGAATACACTTCATGGACATTCTTTACTGATGAGAAGAACATGAATTCAGTAACTCATTTATTCAAAACATTTTTATGCACCTAATGTGTGGCAAACAGTTCTAGTGACTGAAGAAACAATGAATAAGTTGTTTTCTTAGCAAAAGGATAAGGTTTGGAGAGCTTCTAGGTTGTTGAACACATGGAAACTTCTGGGGAGAGTGATGCATTCTGAGAGCTCTGTACCCTTGGAATCTTTGTACCCTTTCTGTGTGCTTTGCCCTAGGTATCTCTTACATTTGGCTGTTCCTGAATTATATCCTTTTATAATAATATAAAAAATCAGTGTTGTAGTAAATAAAATGTTTTCTGAGTTCTGTGAGCTGCTCTAGCAAATTAATCCAGCCTAAGGAGTGGGTCATGGGAATCCTTGATTTATAACCACTTGGTCAGAAATACAGGTAACACCTGGGCTTGAAACTGGTGTAGTTAGAGGCAGTTAGACAGACAGGAGCAGGAGGGAAGAAAGGAGGACAGCAGACCACCCAGTCCCCACATAGAGACCATCCTGTCTCCCTTAGACAAAACTCTTTTGCAGTTTAGCACAGACTGATAAGCAAAATATATGGTTTGCAGGGACTTCCCAATTTTTGAGCATGTGCACTTAAAGAGAAACTTGTCCACTAGTAACCCCAAGGCCATTATAATATCATTTACATTGCAGTTTTGCACTCCCCACCCTACCCCATGGGTTTCACTTAGGCACTCATGGGAAGATAACCAACACATACGTGCACCAAGAAGTTGGAGGAGAGGAACCAAGGCAGATCCTATGGGTAGTGGGATAATGACAAAATGAAAGGAGGAAACCAAATAAACTCCCATAAAATGAACGATGCAAAACTTGGCAAGTTGCTACTAACCCTCAGGGTCAGCTCACTCCCTGTGTCTCTGGAGTATACTTGTACTTCCATTTTGCTAAGTAAAAACCCTTTGTAGTTTTAATTCCCTATCAAGTCTCTTGACTGTATTCTTTCCTTCAAGAAGACAAGAACTGAGGGATTCCACAATCCACTGCCCAGTAATGGTGTTTGAAGTCCAAGGAAGGGGTTGTCATAACTCCCAGTCTATAACCACTCATTTAGAGCACAGGTGATGGCCCAGGCTTGCAATTGGTATCTGAAGTGGTAGTGAGTGGAGGAGGATGTGGAGGTGGGGAAGCCATCTTTTGAAATCAAGCCCCTAACCTCTGAAATATGATGCTGTCTCCAAGTGGATAGTATCAGAATTAAGTTAAATTACAGGACATAACAGCTGGTGTCCAAGAATTGCTTGGTGGTATGGGGGAAATCCTGCCTCCCATGTTGAAACTGAATCCAGGTACCCAAAATAATACCACTACCATGGTATCCATAAGACTTCATTACAGATATTGGTTGATGGTAGTTTCAAACCTGGAGGTGGTAGCTGAATTTCAAGACTGAGTTCCCTGATGACTACTGGGCCCATTATCCTGTGTTCCAAAAATGTTCCCAAAGCCCTTTTTTTACCCCAGAGATTGTCTTCTCTTAAGACTCCACTTTCTAGTTTCTGCCAGGTCTGATGTCTGGATTTTCATATGCATGTCTGCATCATAAAACTTCACCTATATCTGCCATCACTGAGGTCATTCCAGTTCCATCCCTGGAGGCCAGGTACAGGAAGACACCGCATGAGACCTGGACTCACTGTCCTATTTAGGACCACACAATTATTACCACATGAACTCTGTTTCTAAATTTTTTACCCTCTTTGCTCACTGCTTTGTAACCTGTTTCCATAATCAGTGTTATCATCAGCTTTAACAACCTCAGTGACTTCTGAATCCCTTGGAGATTTTTTTCTTTTCAAAGAAATGTCAGACTATCAAAGGAGGGGCTTTGAAACCAGACAGCTGATGTAGGTTCAAATTCCTACAGAAGTTATGTAACAGATATTGATTGGGACTCTTCCCAGATTAAAATGCTAAATCACTCTGAGTCTCAGTTCCCTCATAACTAGTATGGAGAAAATCATGATCTCATAAAGTTATAGTGAGCACAAGATGTGAAGGATGCATATACTTATCTCCTTTCATATTGCTACAACCCTAGTTTAAGCAACCATTGATGAAATGCTGAACCTCTGCAATGGAATCCTAACTAGTCTCTCTGGCCACAATGCTTTAAAATGTTAGTCAGGTTACCACTCTTTAAATCATCTACTGGCTTTCCATTGCACTTGGAATAAAGAACAAACACTCTTCAAGACAGGGCTCCTTCCTCTTGCCTATACTCCAGCCTAATTTCTGAGACTCCTCACCTTGCTCACTGTGTCTGAGACATACATGCTTTCTCCTGGTCCTTGAGACTCATATTTTGAGAGTCTCAGAGACACACAGCCTTGTTAATTCCTCCAGCAGGAAGGTAGCCCACCCTGTTTTAGGTCTCACCTCCACTGAAGCCTACATGTCCATCTCTCACTGCCCATCACTCTCTGTTCTAACACCTTGTAGTATTCTCTGCAAATAACTTTTCACTCTTTGAATTGTTCTCTGTAATGCCTATCATATTCATTTGCTTATTATGTACTTGTTTGTTTACATCATCTATTTATTTTTCCCTCACATGAATGTCAGCTTCATGTGAAAAGAGATTTTGGCTTGTTCTGGATAGCAGAGGTGTTAAGAGCACAGACACTAGAATCAGACTTTCCTAGACTGATTTCACCTCATAACTGTTGTATGGCTCTAGATAATTTGCTTAACCTATTTCTCTTCTCTAAAAAATCAATTAATTATAAGGTGTCTAATTTAGTACAGTGTGTAGTGCATAGTAAACTCTCCATAAATAGTATAAATGTTACTGTTATCCTTAGGCACACAGAAGGTACTCAACAAATATGCACTAGCATAGTGCTTGGACCACAGTCAGTGTTAAGCAATGGAATTTATTCATATTGCTGTCAATACTACTACTATTACTGGAGATGGGTCCTTGGTCTCAACATGAGAAATTCAAGAATGGATGAAAAAGCGTTGAACTTTAAGAGTTTATTTGGAGAATAAGAGTTTAAGGAAAAGCAAGGGTACATGCAAGAGAGTTGAGCATGGACAGACCCAGAGGTGGTAGCCTCAAAGAAACAATAGGAAGCCTTTTTATGTAAAGGGAGATGAATATACGTGGGGATAGCTTCCGAAGGGCACAGGTGGGGTCTTCTTGGAGTTCCAGCTTGCTTCATCCTCATATTGGGTGGGGAGTTTTGGCTATATTTGGTTTTCATCAGCATTGTCATGCAATCGGAAGGCATGATTTTCACTATGCTAATGAATGTATAATGTACTTTGGGGTGAATTTGCATCAACTTCTCCTACATGCTGAAACCAGCCTGTTGTGGCCAATCTGTTATCTATATTCTTATTCCCCATGTCCCGTTAAAACAGCTTACATAAAATGTGTAGAATATAGGCATCCAGCCAAATGTAAACACCAGCCAGTCCCCATGCCCCTTCCTTACTCATGTCAGGCTATCTGCCTATGCTAACACTGCTACTAATAAACAGATAATAATAATAAAATTATTCAGCAGCAGCAACATTAACAATACAGAGTATTAGGGTTTTGAAAAGATGTGCAGAAACCAAGAACTCTACTATATATATATTTTTTAATTTTTTATTAAGGTATTATTGATATACACTCTTATGAAGGTTTCACATGAAAAAACAATGTGGTTACTACATTTACCCATATTATCAAGTGCACACCCATACCCCAATGCAGTCACAATTCCATCACTGTAGTAAGATGCCACAGATTCACTGTTTGCCTTCTCTGTGCTACACTGTTTTCCCCGTGACCCCCCACACAATGTGTACTAAACATAATACCCTTCAATTCCCTTCTCCCAGCCTCCCCACCCACCTTCCCACACCCTTCCCGTTTGGTAACCACTAGTCCCTTCTTGGACTCTGTGAGTCTGCTGCTATTTTGTTCCTTCAATTTTGCTTCGTTGTTATACTCCACAAATGAGGGAAATCATTTGGCACTTGTCTTTCTCCGCCTGGCTTATTTCACTGAGCATAATATCCTCCAGCTCCATCCATGTTGTTGCAAATGGTAGGATTTCTTTCTTTCTAATGGCTGAATAGTATTCCATTGTGTATATGTATCACATCTTCTTTATGCATTCATCTACTGATGGACTCATAGGTTGTTTCCATATCTTGGCTATTGCAAATAGTGCTGTGATAAACATAGGGGTGCACATATCTTTTTGAATCTGAGAAGTTGTAGTCTTTGGGTAAATTCCAAGGACTGGGATTCCCAGGTCAAATGGTATTTCTATTTTTAGTTTGTTGCAGAACCTCCATATTGCTTTCCACAGTGCTTGAACTATCTTACATTCCCATCAGCAGTGTAAGAGGATTCCCCTTTCTCCACATCCTTGCCAGCATTTGTTGTTCTTAGTCTTTTTGCCACATTCTTGCCAGCATTTCTTGTTCTTAGTCTTTTCGATGCTGGCCATCCTTACTGGTGTGAGGTGATATCTCATTGTGGTTTTAATTTGCATTTCCCTGATGATTAGTGATATGGAGCATCTTTTCATGTGTCTGTTGGCCATCTGAATTTCTTCTTTGGAGAATTGTCTCTTCATATCCTCTGCCCATTTTTTAATTAGGTTATTTGCTTTTTGGATGTTGAAGCAAGTGAGTTCTATATATATTTTGGATGTCAACCCCTTGTCAGATATGTCATGTACAAATATGTTCTCCCATACTGTAGGATGCCTTTTTGTTCTGTTGATGGTGTCCTTTGCCATACAGAAGCTTTTTAGTTTGATGTAGTCACAAGTGTTCATTTTGCTTTTGTTTCCCTTGCTCGAGGGGATGCGTTCAGGAAGAAGTTGCTCATATTTATATTCAGGAGATTTTTGCCTATGTTGTCTTCTAAGAGTTTTATGGTTTCATGACTTACATTCAGGTCTTTGATCCATTTTGAGTTTACTTTTGTGTATGGTGTTAAACAATAATCTAGTTTCATTCTCTTGCATGCAGCTGTCCAGTTTTGCCAACAGCAGCTGTTGAAGAGGCTGTCATTTCCCCATTGTATGTCCATGGCTCCTTTATCATATATTAATTGACCATATATGGTTGGGTTTATATGAGGGATCTCTAGTCTGTTCCATTGGTCTATGGGTCTGTTCTTGTGCCAGTACCAAATTGTCTTGATTCCTCTGGCTTTGTAGTAGAGCTTGAAGTCATGGAGCATAATCCCCCCAGCTTTATTCTTCCTTCTCAGGATTGCTTTGGCTATTTTGGGTCTTTTTGGTTCCATATGAATTTTAGAACGATTTGCTCAAGTTCATTGAAGAATGCTGTTGGTATTTTGATAGGAATTTAATTAAATCTGTATATTGCTTTAGGCTGGATGGCCATTTTGACAATATTAATTCTCCCTATCCATGAGCATGGGATGTGTTTCCATTTATTGGTATCTTCTTTAATTTCTTTTGTGTGTGTCTTGTAGTTTTCAGAGTATAGGTCTTTCACTTCCTTGATTAGGTTTATTCCTAGGTATGGAATTGTTTTCCTGATTTCTCTTTCTGCTAGTTCATTGTTAGTATATAGGAATGCCATAGACTTCTGTGTACTAATTTTGTATCCTGCAACTTTGCTGAATTCAGATATTAGATCTAGTAGTTTTGGAGTGGATTCTTTAGGGTTTTTTATGTACAATATCATGTCTTCTGCAAACAGGGACAGTTTAACTTCTTGCTTGCCAATCTGGATGCCTTTTATTTCTTTGCATTGTCTGATTGCTGTGACAAGGACCTCCAGTACTAAGTTGAATAGAAGTGGGGAGAGTGGGCATCCTTGTCTTGTTCCCAATCTTAAAGGAAAAGCTTTCAGCTTCTCACTGTTAAGTATAATGTTGGCTGGGGGGTTGTCATATACGGCCCTTATTATGTTCAGGTCCTTCCCTATCTATCCATTTTGTTGAGAGTTTTTATCATGTATGGGTGTTGAATTTTGTCAAATGCTTTTTCGGCATCTATGGAGATGATCATGTGGTTTTTGTCCTTTTTTTTTTGATGTGGTGGATGATGTTGATGGATTTTCGAATGTTGTACCATCCTTGCATCCCTGGAATAAATCCTACTTCTTCATGATGGATGATCTGTTTGATGTATTTTTGAATTCGGTTCGCTAATATTTTGTTGAGTATTTTTGCATCTATGTTCATCAGGAATATTGGT
>JAVSCE010016366.1:0-29645 GCA_032199065.1 Smutsia gigantea
TACCTGACACCCCGAGATGAAACTGCTACTCTCTACCTGCTCTGACCTCCATCTGACCTCTCATCTTCTGACACCCCACACATCTCCTTGATCACGTGCTTATTAATTACCAATCCCACCAAGGGAGCCCCGAGCGCAGGGATGTCTTGTCGGCTGCCCTGGACCCCGACCTGCCCCTGGCACGCCAGCTACTCAGGAAGGGTCTGCTCCGCGTCTTTGAAGCCCCGTTCGCAAAAGAGGAAATCAAGGAACTGGGGGAAGCCTCTCGCCGCTACAACTCGCAGCAACACCGTGGAGTCCCGCTGGGGTCAACGGACAGCCGTCCCTTTTCCGCGGGGCGCGCCCTCGGCCGTCAATCTCGCGCTCTGCCGGCGCTGAGTGGCTCGCGGAATGGACCGGCATCAGCTCAGGGGGCGGAGCGGGGCTTCGCGGCCAATCGCGGGGTGCAGGGCCGCAGGCCGCGCCTCCGAATGGTCGTCTATAGCAACGGGTCAGCCTGGGGGCAGGGCGGCGGTGTCCACAGCAGACTTGGACCTCGGGGCGGCGCAGAGCCGAGCAGGACGCGCAGGTGAGTGGCGCGCAGGTGAGGGGTCGCGCGCAAGTGGGCGGATGAGTTAGAAGGGTCACACATGTGGGGGGCGCGCGAAAGTGAGGGTCCCTGCGCGGGGGGGTGGTTGCGGAGGAGATGTGTGCGCAGGTGAGGCCTAAGGCCTCTGCACGAGCGAGGAAGGGAACAGTGCTAGAGGGCAGAGGGCGCGTGTATGCAGGTGAGGAGGCCGGGGATGTCGGAGGCGACCCTTCGGAGTGCTCTGCCCGGGTGGTCGGGAGCCCGGGCGAGCCAGGTGAGTAATAACTGGGCCCAGTTGGCCGGTGCCTTCCTTGGGTAGCCCTCAGGAGCCAGTGTTGTGCTCGGTGATAAGGAGGGAGCAGGTGGAAGAGGACGCCGAGCTGCTTGTCTAGGAATGGGTTAGGTGGGAGGCCCGTGAAGAGGTGTGGGGGTACGCCTAAAGGGGCTTCTTTCCTTTTCCAGCCAGCCCTACCTACTTAAAATCGTGATACATTGCCTCTTCCCTGAACATTTTATGATGTTGTTTAAAAGTCTTTTTAAGGGTAGGAATTGATCTGGTACCATTTTCCATGAAAGGTGAGGAAAGGTGGAAAGGAAGAACGATTTTTGTGGAAGCCTGTGAGACTCCTGCCACGTGCTGGGCATGTCCCCCCAGACAGGCTCTGTTCTTGTGCTCAGAACAGCCTGCGTCTTAGGCATCACCGCAGCCCCCAGAGGAGGGGACTGAGGCTCTTGAGAGGTGACCTGTGGTGAGCCGCAGAGCCAGGGTGTGGCGTGTGCCCGACACTGTGTGTACCAGGCAAAGTGGCTGGGAGATGAGACCCCCCCTGCCCTCCCCCTCACACGCCCATCTTACACTTCTGAGCCATGAGAATCATAAGACTCTGGAGATTTTAGAGGTTGAGGTAAACATTTTCAGTGCTATTCACGGGCCTAAGCTGCAATTTCCACTTCGAGAAAGTAAAGACAACTGGTGAACCAGCTCCTGTCTGTCAGCCGAAGGAATGAAATAAAACACGCCCAGAACACCTCCCGTTTCCAGCCATCTGTTGCCAAAGATGTTACACATCTATTACAAGACTCAGTGCCTAAAGCAGAGGTGACTCGTGGGTGAATGAACTCTATAATCTCAAAATATTTATTTGGCCTGTTTTATTCCCTGGAACAGAAGCTTCTTTCTGTTGGCAGCATTCTGTTTGGCTTTTCCATTACTTAGCTCTGAGCCTGTACATTGCTGTTCCTTTTGAAGTTTTCCAGCGTGTTTGATCAGAGTAACTGCCCCACACCAGGCTCTGTACTCTGAGTTTTGTGGCTGTAGAGATGGACGGACTCTGCCCACACAGAACTCTTCACCGGCTTGTACATCACTGTTATCTGTAAACTACCTGTGTACATTAAGTGATGCGGCCACTGTTCCCACATGACACATGAAAATATCTTTCATCATTGGAAGAGTTTAAAATAAATGCATATTTGTATGAAATTCATGATCACATTAAAAAAAAATGAGTTTCAAGCGGTCTATATATATAAACAGCTCGCCAGAAGTAAATTTGCCTTTCATTCTTTCAGATACTCTTGTATTATTGTTTTTACCACCTATTTCTAAATAATTTGCTTTTACCACTCCCAGCATTACACATTGCCTCCTGCACATCTGGTAGTCAGTCAACAGCCAGGTTAACTGCTCCTCAGAGCAGAAGATGCGGGACTCAAGAGAGCTGCTAAAAGAATGCCCAGGGGAAGGGAAGGGAGGTCCGAGGGTGACACTGCTGTACACCAGGCAGGAACCAGTCCCCATGGTCCCAGTGGAATGGCTGTGCAGAGGGAGAGTGGAAATGATACGTTTTGCTGGGCAGAGTGTGCAGGAAAATTACTGCTGTGTATGACAGCTTCATTAGAGCTTTCAGGAAAAAAAAAGTGACAGATGCACAGAAACCTTAGCAAATGGAAAACATGAGATAACCATTAACTCTAGGAAAAATAAAGTCATACGGGGGTGGGGAGGGGTGTTTTATATGAGACCCAAAGAAAGGGACATGCAAACATATTCTAAGCAGAGAAGAAGCAGGTGTCAGGAATGAGATGAAGCATCTCCCAGGACAGTAAAGACCCTCCTGTGCCCGGAGCAGAGGATACAGGGGAGAATGGGGAGGAAGGGAGGCAGGAGCAGGTCATGAGAGGGTTCTGAGCCATGGTCGGCCCTGCTCCCATGGTGTGAAGGCCATTCTGCCACCATTTGCAGATAAATTGACATGAACAAGCGCAGAGGTGGGAGAGCTGGGTGGGAAATCACTGCAGATTCCAGGAACATGACTGAGGTGCAGTGGTCTGTCTTTGGCCTGAGTCTGCAGTCCTAGACGAGGTAGGGAGTAGGTGTGCCAAGGGGCCAGCCCCGCAGAGCCCGAGAGAAGTGGCATATGTGGCAGGGAGGTGCAGTGGCTCTGCCCCACAGGACCAACTGAGTGGGCTGTCTCTCTTTCCTTCAGGTCCCAATGGCTGCAAAGTCCCAGCCCAACGCTCCCAAAACCAAGAGTCCGGGCAGCGTCGCCAGTGGCAAGGCTGTGACTCAAGGGCAGTGGGGCCGCGCCTGGTAGGGTCTCACCCATCTTCGCAGCTAGAGAGTAAAGTGGGGTCTTAGTGAGAGGGTGCCAGCCTTTGGGATTTTAAGGACCTATTAAAAAAATTTTTTTGTCATTAAGACTAATGAAAAGTAAGCAGTTTCCCATTTTATAAAGGGACAAATTAGAAAAAGAAGAAGCTAAAACTGACTTCAGGACAGCTGGTACCCTGCCCAGCTAGGCAGCTCATTGTCACAGTCCACCTTGGGACCTAGCATGTGGGGATGTGGGTGTGGGTAAGCGTCCCCCACAGCCCGGAATGGGGAAGCCTCCAGCCTTGTGGGTTCCAAAAGGCCTCCCTGTGTTCCTGTCCTGGGCCCTGGGCGTTGTGTGGCACAGCATCACACGTTGAGTGGCTTCTCTAGGCCAGTGGGGGAGGCCTTTGCCTGAGAACTAAGCCTTCTCTCATGAGGTACTGAGCAGTGGGACACATACACCCAGCAAGCCATGCTGTGTGCAAGCTCAGGCGGTGGGCAGGAGGGCCCGCATGACCATGTCTTCGGCTCCCACAGGGAGGTGGACTGGTTTTCCTTGGTGAGCATCGTCTTCCTGCTGCTATGCGCGCCCTTGATTGTGTACTACTTCATCATGGCCTGTGACCAGTATAGCTGCTCTCTGACCGCCCCGGTGCTGGACGTCGCTACCGGCCGGGCTTGTCTCACAGACATCTGGGCCAAGACTCCGTCTGTGACGAAGAAAGCGGCCCAGCTCTACGCCTTGTGGGTTACATTCCAGGTCAGCCCTTCCAGCCAGCGAGCCTGGGATGCATAGGGTGCAGAACCTCCCTGCCTGCTGGGTTAGTCCCGGCCTTCTGTCTGGGAAATGGGGTCCTGGCCCAGGTTGGCATTCTCGTTCCCAGGACCTGAAGGTCCCAGCGTTTAGGCTGTAGAGTCCCTCTCCATTCAGGGCCCTTGGTCCCTTTGGTAAAGTGATTAGGGGCAGCAGGAGTCACCACTGTCTAAAAGCAGAACATCAGAGGATGAACGGATGACCACAGTGTAGTCACCTGCACAGCAGAATATTACTCAGCCATAAAGAAGAAAGAAGGTCTGACACCGGCCACAGCACGGTTGGACCTCGAGGACGTGATGAGCAAAGGGAACCAGCCGCACAGGCCACATAGCACGTGATCCACTATGTGAAATGCCCACAACAGGCAGATCTGTGGAGACAAAGTGGATCAGTGGCTGCCAGGCACTGGAGGGTGGGACGGGGAGAGACTGCTGATCAGGGTGGGGGTCCCTTTCGGGATGATGGAAATGCCCTGGATCCAGGCAGGAGTGATGGTTGCACGCTCTTGTGAATGCACCAAATGCCACTAAGTCGTGTGCTTTCGAGGGTGAATTGTCTGGTGTGTGAGTCATCTCACTGTCTAAAGGTGAGTGGGCAGGACTCACGGGTCCTGAGGGGAGCGAATGAGCCAGTGGAAGGGAGATGCCCGTATGCTTTAGATGGCCGTGCCCTCCCTATGGGCTCCCCCCAGAGGTGCAGCCACAGCTCTGAGGGTCATGGGCACTTCTGGAAGAACAACAGGCCAGTGACCAGTCAGGACTCACGGCCACACCTGTCATTTCACTAAGAGCAAGGCTGTGCTGTAACAGCGGGGCCTCTGGGCCTCGGGTCACTGGGCTGAAACCTGTGTTTCAGGTGCTTTTGTACATGGTGCTTCCCGACTTCTGCCATAAGTTTCTGCCGGGCTACGTGGGTGGCGTCCAAGAGGGTGCCGTGACCCCCGCAGGTAACAGCCCAGGACCGCCCCTCTCACTCACCCGCTTGCCCCCCACCCCCCATGCTGCTTCTGCCCCAGGGTGCTCACTGGCAAAACCCAAGTGAACTTGGGGAATCGCCCCAGTGGCCGGCCTTGTTGCCTTGAGGGCAGCCCAGCTAGTGGAGCAACTCTCCACCAAGAGCACCCCTAGTCCACCAGTGGTGTCTGGGGTGGGGTGGGGGAGCTCTTGTTTAGGGCATCTCATGGTTTCCTGGTCCAGTCATGCACCACGGTTGCCGAGAACCCCCGAGGAGCCCAGCAGGTGGACTCCCACCTGGTCCTGCCTGTGGGGACCCCAAGGGGCATCTCCCTCTGCTCCTACTCCAGCCCGGCCACCGCCGGCCAGTCATTCAGCCTGGTCAGTTACAGAGAATCCACACGTTTTTCCTTTTCCTCGTCCCTGACAGTGTGAGGTGTGTGCCTGGTGTTTCTTTCAACTTGGAGCTGGAATTGGAGCAGGTGCTGGGCACTCAGGGCTGGGGCCTAGGGGCCTCGGGGCCGACTCCTGGGCAGCTGAGGCCCTTGGAGCAGGTAGGGCCTGAGCCGGCTGCCTTCCAGCAGGGAAGACGCTTTGATCTCTGAATCTTCCCTGCACAGGCGTTGTCAACAAGTATGAAATCAACGGCCTGCAAGCGTGGCTCATCACACACCTCCTGTGGTTTGCAAACTCTCACCTCCTGTTCTGGTTCTCACCCACCATCATCTTTGACAACTGGATACCACTGCTGTGGTGTGCCAACATCCTCGGCTATGCTGTTTCCACCTTCGCCATGGTCAAGGGCTACTTCTTCCCCACCAATGCCCAAGACTGGTATGTTCCTCAGTAGCAGGCCAAGCCTGCAGTGGAAAGCAGGTGCTTTCACTCCTTGCCTTCTGCATTACCGGGAGGTGGGAAGTTGTAAAGCCTGAGGACTGAGAATCCTTGAAAAAGGAGCTTGGTGGGGCTTGCTTGTCTCTGAGAGCAT
This sequence comes from Smutsia gigantea, assembly GCA_032199065.1. Lineage (NCBI taxonomy): Eukaryota > Metazoa > Chordata > Mammalia > Pholidota > Manidae > Smutsia > Smutsia gigantea. The sequence goes on from JAVSCE010016366.1 coordinate 5,923, forward strand.
CCTTTCTAAACATCTTGGTAGCTTCTCCTGCTTCAGGAAGAATGCAGTTGAATGCAGATGACCAAGTCTGACCTCAACTGAGTCACCCCTAGGGTGCCATGGGAGCAGGAGGCGGGGAAGGAAACTTGTGGCTGGGGACTCGGGCAGCCCATTGCCTCTACCTCTGGAATGGCAGTGTGGCCCGAAAGGATCGTAGTGAGGAGTCTTGTTATCCCGTTGGCTCCAATGTAACAGCTATCTAGGGAGAACCCTGCTGATTGGTGCCCATTCTCATGAAAGCCCTGGGTTGGACCGTTGTCAGCCAGCCAACTGGCCAGGCAGCTCTTCAATTTTCCACCTATCCACCCACATACCCATCCATCCATCCATCCACCCACACACCCATCCACCCCCATCATTCACCCCTGCCTCCGTCAGTCCCTCCATCTATCCCTTGCACCCTCCATCAGCAGAAATCGCGGGCTTCTCTTGTGGACAGGTGTAAACAGTGGGGCTTTACCAGTCTCTTATTCTGGGGCTGCTTACAGTCCAGTCTCGGAACCCCAATAAAGCTCAGTGCCCTTCCCCTAACTCTACGTGGCTCTTGGGGACTCTGTGTGGTGATGAAACAATGAGGCTGCCCTCTGGGCCTCATAGTCATTTCCCCTGCTTTATAATCACATCAGCTGCTGCAGACTTTGTATATTTTCTTTCTTCTATCCTGAGGGAAATGGATATGAAAATGTTTTCTAATTAACACAGAAACCCCGTGTACAGAACAAGTTATACCTAACGAGGGTGCACATGGGTCATTCAGCTGATTGTCCAGTTGACCCTGGAGAGGGCTGTGGGGCCGGGTAACCAGGGCCACAGGGGTTAAAACCTTGTCAGTGGGGGCGGGTGTGGGCCTGGGGCCTGGTTCCTGGCCCTGAGCATGGCGCTTTCTTCACTCTACTTTGGCATAATTTGCAAATTCACCTGCCCACAGGAGGCCCGGATGCCCCTGTCCACCTCACGCTGTGTGCTTGGCTGCAGGGTAGGATCTCTGTCCCATTGAGCCAGTTGTGCAGCTCACTGTGCCATGCCTCGGGGACCTGGAGGAGGGCAGGGGGAGCGTGGCCAGGTCTCCCTGTTCCCCCGGACATGGCAAGCCTCCCCAGGGCTTCTCTCTGAGGGCGTCTCTGCTGAGCTGGAGCTGACAGCTCCATGGCAGGAAATGAGGATGCAGGAAGATGAGGGGACCATGTCATGAGGTGCACTTTTTTGCCTTATGTATGTTTTATTTCTCTTTCTAAGCAAATTCACAGGCAACTTCTTTTACAACTACATGATGGGCATTGAGTTTAACCCTCGGATTGGGAAGTGGTTTGACTTCAAGCTGTTCTTCAATGGGCGCCCTGGGATTGTCGCCTGGACCCTCATCAACCTGTCCTTTGCAGCCAAGCAGCAGGAGCTGTATGGCCATGTCACCAACTCCATGGTCCTGGTCAACGTCCTGCAGGTAGCCTGTCTGCGACACAGCATGGGAGCCCTGCCACGTGCCGGGTGCCGGGAAAACCCGAGAGCCGTTGCTGCCTAGGGGCCCTACCCCAGCGCCTCCCGAGGGAAGTGGCCCCGTCCCGCGCACGTCTGGGAGCAGGGTAGTGAGTGTGTAGTGACAGGCCCGTCCTTGCATGAGGCTGCTGGGTTGGCCCTGGGGGCACACTATTCGAGGCTCTTTCCAGGTCCAGGGAGCACCTGTTAGCGGCCTGAGCCGTCAGTGGGCCTGGCGATGTGGTTCTGGCATCTCTGGAAGGACCCTTGCCTGCTGTCCTGGCCACATTTACCATTAAGGGCCCCTGCAGCGTTTTTCCCGCATGGGTGCCATGGGCCCAGCAACCCCCTTGGGGTGGGGAGATGAGCAGTGACCCATTTTCACCGTCTGCCTGCCTGTCTGATGGACATTGGTGTCCTCGACCCCCACAGGGCACAGCAGTCATGGTGCTGCAGGGGCAGAGGCCGGGGTACACCTGGATCACTCACCCTTTGGGCGCAGGGCGCCCGTGCTGGCGTGGAGCCTGGCATCGCTGCCACCTCCCTGTGGGCTGTCCAGAGCCCTTCCATCCTGAGTGGCCTTGCTCGTCTCTGAACTGCACACCCGGTGTCACCTGGGGCATGTCTGGTGCTCTGCTTTCAGGCATTATTTGTGGGTCCTCCTTGCCGTCTCAGACTGAAGACCCTCTGAGGCTCTGAGGACAAGGACTCCCTTCTCCGCCCGTCCTGCCTGGTCCCCCGTGTCCCGGGGTGGCGCAAAGCCCCGGAGCAGCCAAGGGGAGCATGTCACCAAAGTAACTCAGTGCCACCCCAGATGCCACCGCCTCCTGCCCACGTGGTTTCCTGGGTGCCCCAACCGGCACCCCATGGCTGGCATGTGACTACTCCTGTTCCACAGGCCATCTACGTGCTGGACTTCTTCTGGAATGAAGCCTGGTACCTGAAAACCATCGACATCTGCCACGACCACTTTGGCTGGTACCTGGGCTGGGGGGATTGCGTCTGGCTGCCGTACCTCTACACGTTGCAGGTGAGGCACAGGGCAGCCCCATAGGGTGTTGGGCTGCCTGGCCCCTGGCTGCCGTGCGAGCAGCACGTGGACACACCCTGGCTTTGGTTGCACATGGGTGTCTGTGCCGGGGGCAGGGAGGCTCGGGAAGGGAGGCCGCTCTGTGCCCGGGAGGAAGGGAGGCCTGCTGCATCAGTGTGCTCGGGCGTTTCCTGTCTCCCAGGCCCAGAAGGCTGAGACCCTGGGTGGGCAGGGCCAGCTCCCCCCGAGCCCCTGCACTAGGTGTGTGGACGCCGTCCTCTCCGTGTCCTCACATTCCGTCCCTCTGTGCGTGTCTGTGTCCTGATCTCCTCTTCTTCTGAGGACACAGTCCTGGGATCAGGGCCACCCTATGACCTCATTTATCTTAATCACCTCTGTAAAGACTCTAAGTCCAAATACACTCCTGTTCTGAGGTCTTTAGGGCTTAGGACCCCAATATGTGTATTTAGGCAGGGACAGCTCAGGCCATAACACTTAGAGAAAAGGATAATAATAGGTACAAAGAAAGAATTTGGCTGAACTGGGATGGGGGAGCATTTATATTCATAGTTGTTCAAATCTTAATGCTGAAAGGATGAGAGACCTTCTTCTTTATTTACCTTATTGTTAAATATTTATGAGGGTCTCTGTGGCACCGGCACATGCTGGAGATTCAAGACAGGGCAGACATGGGTGGGCCCTTGGGGCTCACAGCTGTGGAATCATGAAGCCGGCCGCCCAGTGCGGGAGGGTGTGCCTGGCAGGAGTGGGGTGCCGACCTCTGAGAGAGGCTGGTGGAGGAGACCCCAGCCTGCAGTGGGGGGTTGGCAGAAGCATCCGTGGACAACTACAGCCACCTGAGGGCAGAACATTCCAGAAAGGCCGAATAGCACGTGGTAAGTCTGAAGGCAAGAGGGTTTGGGATGAGAGGGCGACTGGGGCGTGGCTGAGGGCAGAGTCCTGTGCCAGGAGCAGTGAGGCAGGCTGAGGTGGCCAGGGTCCTCTGTAGAGCTTTGACATGCTTGCCAGAGTCGAGGTGTCCAGAGGAACCCGAGTCCTCACTTCTTTAGGGCTACCAGCGGGTGTGCGGGTAGGGGGCTTGAGCCTGTCCCCACAGGTCTCTGCCACATGAGGGCTGCCCAAAGCCACGGGGTGCCCTGGAGCGGTGATCTGTGGTGGGCTGGGCTGCTGGGTCCTGCAGCCGGTCACGGGCTGCACACCGCACAGGCTGTTGGGGATGGGTGGGGCCTCACCCTCAGGTTCCCCACACCCCTCCCAACTCCCATGAGCCCCCCTGCTTTGATCTGTGTGGTGTGCCAGGCTCCTGTGGGCACCATGGAAGGCCTGGCCAGATGGCACCTGCTTGTTTGCTTGGTCATTGAGTGAAGAGGCCCAAGGATGGAGGGAGGAACGCGCCCTAGAGGACTGGTTTGGCCAGCAACCAATGGTGGCCCGCATTAATAGGCCCTCCTCTGCAGTGTGGAGAGATGGTGAACTGCAGGATGTGCACTGGTTGAATGGTTATGTGGGTGGTAAGGATGTGGCTGATGTCAGCTGGCTGATACCCTGCATGGCATCCTGAAGCAAGGGCTGTGGGAAGGCCAGAGAGGCACAGCAGAGCAGGCAGGGTCGGGGGAAGCAGCCCTGGGCTGGGGGCCAGAAGTCCTGGCGTCTCATCCCCATGCTGTTGGAAACTTGCTGGTCCTCATGTGCTCTGCATGGTCCGTCTGGAGCTGCTTCTCCACCTGGCTGGTCATGGGCTCCCTGCCTCCCTGATTCCATGAACCATTTTCTAGGCGGGCAAAACAGTAATAATAGATCACATGAGTGTGTGTGTGTGTGTCTGTGTCTGTGTATCTTACTATGTACCAGGCCTCGTTTTGGTCTCTGTATATATGTTAAGTACAAATATATTTATGTATTTCATACTATATTTGTACTAGGGTTCTCCAGAGATAAAATCAATAGGACATATAGACTGTATATGTATGCATGTACAAATGTTTACATATGTGCATGTGTGTGTGTGTGCATGTATGCATATACATGTACATATCCACAGAGAGAGATTAATTGGCTCTGGGGGTTGTGGGGCCTGGCAACCCTAAAATCTCCAGGGCAGCTGGCGTCTGAAGGCTGTCGACCTGCAGAATCCGCTCTCATTCTGGGGAGACCAGTCTTTTATCCACGTGATTGGATGAGGTCCCCCACGTAATAGTGAGAACCTGCTTTACTCCAAGTCTTACCGATTTACGTGTTAACCTTCTCTAAAACATACCTTCATAACAACTAGTGTTTGACCGAATATCTGGGTACCATGGCCTAACTAAAGTGACGTAAAATGAACCATCACAATAGTATATTCAAATTACTATTTTTTAAGTATTAGATATTCCATATTTATACTATATAGGACGTGTCTGTGTGTATTTGTGTATAACGTGGAGATAGATGACAGAAAGGTAGGTAGCCAGGTGGGTACACCAATGGGCACATTGCTCACCTGATCCCCTCAGCAGCTCCCGAGGCAGGGGCTTTGGTTTACAGGAGAGGAAACTGACGCCCGGAGTGGTTGGAAGGAGACCACGTTCTGTGCCCCGAGCCCCTGCCTGCTGCCGGATGTGGCCGCCCTGACCCTGCCCTCGCCCTGCAGGGTCTGTACCTGGTCTACCACCCTGTGCAGCTGTCCACCCCACACGCCGTGGGTGTCCTGTTGCTGGGCCTGCTGGGCTACTACATCTTCCGGATGGCCAACCACCAGAAGGACCTGTTCCGCCGCACGGATGGGCGCTGCCTGATCTGGGGCAGGAAGCCTGCGGTCATCGAGTGCATGTACACATCAGCAAGTGGGCAGAAGCACCACAGCAAGCTGCTGGCATCGGGTTTCTGGGGCGTAGCCCGCCACTTCAACTACACGGGCGACCTGATGGGCAGCCTGGCATACTGCCTGGCCTGTGGCGGGGGCCACCTGCTGCCCTACTTCTACATCATCTACATGGCCATCCTGCTGTCCCACCGCTGCCTGCGGGACGAGCACCGTTGTGCCAGCAAGTACGGCGGTGACTGGGCGCGCTACACCGCCGCCGTGCCTTACCGCCTGCTGCCTGGGGTCTTCTGACGGACCCCGGGGGGAGCCCCAGGGCAGGAGAGGCTCTGCCGCTGGGCCTCCTGGAGCGCCCACTCCGTTTCCTCACCCGTAAAACGGAGCAAACCCGTCCTTGGCGGGTGTCTCTGTCAGTGTGCTGTTCTGTCCCTTTGGCACAGGGGCTTCTGGGGTCTGTGCCGGCAAAATGACCAGTTTCTCTGTTCGGTGTTTGAGGGCAGGAGGGTGACCTGGTCCCCTTGGCAACTGTGATGACAGTGTTTCTCTGTATTGGAGCCCCAGCTGCCGTGCTGCCCAGACCAACTGGTGTGGATGCTTATGGGCCGCCGTCCCACGCCAGACCACGTCCTGCTAATGGGTGGAAGGAGGTGGATGGAGAAGACTGCATCAGCCCCAGGTCCACCCTCATCACTTGCTCTGCCATAGTGAGCTGGATCTGTCAAAAGTGCCTCCTTTGGGCACGGGACATTGCATTTGTCCTCGCGGGTGTGGGACGCAGCACAGGAAGGGGCCTTCTGCTTAGGGAGGGGACAGTCAGGGGCCAGGCCTGCATCATGCAGACCTGACCGCCGGGGCTCCCAGCCTCTGCTCCCCCAAGCATCCAGCGGCCTGGGCACCCTGCTGGTGTCGAGTCTGACGAGTCTGAATCCCTCCCTTGGGTGGGGCCCCTATGAAGTGTTCCTTACTGTGGGCACTTTCCCTCAACCCTAGGATTTTCTTGAAAGCTCTCTTTAAATGTCACTGCCCTGGAAGGGTTTGTGGTTCTTTCTATTAAACATTCCTGTGCAAACTTCATGTGGCCTTAGTCTCTGGATCAGGTCTTCCACGTAAGGCCTGGTGTCCAGTACAAGAGGGGATGCCCTGGAAATGTTTACCCACGTGCTCGGGCACTGCATCGCCATTTGGGTCCCCACATGGGGGGATCCACGTGGCACCACCCTGCCCCAGCCACAGGTCCGTCCTCATCCAGGCTATCCCTGCACCGTGTGCAGAGTCCATTCCCTTTGCCAAATGAAGAAACACCAGCTTGGCCGCCTGCCTCTCTGGCAAGTGGGTGGAGATGCCGGAAAGCAGGTGCCGGGCTTGCCATGTGCCCACAGAAACCAAGACTGGCAGAGGCTGTGAGCCCAGTGCCAAAACACTGCGGGGAGGGGTGTGGGGTGCACCTACCCTGTGTCAGGTGAGTAAGCCTGAACCCAGAGGTGGCCTCCTGAGCAGCCCTGGAGGGGATCGCAGGGTGGGCCCCACCACCCAGCCCAACTTCAGATCCTGTGCCCAAGGCTGGTGCCTCATGCTGCCTGTGCCAGCTCCCGGGCAACTTTGTCACAAGCCACAAGAGTGATCTGAATGCCGGCCAGCCCTGGGGAACCACTGCCCTGGACCCCTCCTCTTCCCCTCGGACACTGAGCAGCTTTGTCTGATGGAAGCTGGGATGTGCTGGTTGTAAGCTCGGACTCTGGCTCCACCATTAATTGCTGTGTGACCTTTATCAGGTGATTTACCTTCTCTGTGCCTCACCTTCCTCGTTTGAGAAGTGAGAGTAACCATTATTTGCCTGTGTTGCCTTGAGGAGGCTTCTCAGCTTAAATTTGTAGAAGAGCTCACAGATCTGTCTTGGATCTGCCCTTGTGTACAGCTGGGTGCTGGTTGGCACCTCCAGGCTGGGCTGCAGTGTGATCTCTGTGCAGGGCACTCAGCAGGCGCAAGGCCAGGCTGTGCTGCCTATTGCTCGCCCTGTGTTATGTGGATGGGGCAAGGACAGGGTGCTGCGGGAGCCCCACTTTGTGTACAGAGAGATGAGGACATGCCAGCCTCTCAGCCACTGGTTGTGAAGCGTGTCAAGTTCTCGGGGAAGCCATGGCCCCTGGACCCCTGGGCAGATGGCCTGGAACTTCTGTTTCCTCCCCAAGGGGAGGGCTGCTTGGACCTTCACTGCCAGGGCAGCTGGACCTGGCTCCAGGGGCTGGTACAGAGAGGTGCTGAAGGCTTGTTGGGTGGAGAGCGGGGAGGCGGTACCACTCGGGAAGAGGGCTCAGTCTGTCCGTCAGTGTCCCTCAGGCCTCACCAGCTGTCAACAGCCTGCAGGACGGCCTGGTTCAGGAACCCAGGTGGGCTCATTCAGAGGGACCGTTGCTGTGCGGACAGTAAAGCGTGGCACATCCACCCTGCACTGGGCCTTGGAGAACAATGACCGCTCTCCCAGAATCCACACCATGGGCTCCAGCAATAGGCCATGAAGTGTTGCTCCAGCCTGCGCTGGGTCCCCAGCCAGGGAGTGACCCTGTTCTGGGCACTGCCCACTGCCCACTGAGGGGCTGGCAGGTCCCGCCCCGTCTCCAAGATGGCTGATGGGGCCAGCAAACAGAATCAGGATCTGAAGAAACTTGTCTCCAGTGACAACCAGCAGGTGGTAGAGGCCACATTCAAACACAGGTTTTAGCTTCCAGTTGCATTGTGATCAGGGACCACAGACTTCGGGACTGAAAGCAACACAGATTTGTTTTCTTACAGTCTGGAGGTCTGAGTTTGAAATGAGTGTCACAGGCCTCAAATCAAGGTGTTGGTGGGCAGGGTCGCTGCCCTGAGCTCTAGGGGAGGGTCCCTCCTCTGCTCTCCCCGATCTGGGGGCTCCCGGCCACCTTGGCTTGTGGCCGCATCCTCCAGCCTCTGCCTTCTCCCATTCCTTATCAGATGTCCCTCCACTCCCTCTTAACTGGAATGCGTGGTGACATTGGCCCACCTGGATCATCTCCCATCACAGCCAAGTCCCCTTTGCCACGTAAGGCAACATTCCCGGCCCTGGATTGAGGATGCGGGCATCTGGGGATGTTACCCAGCCCCCTCCACGTCCACCCACTGTACCCTCCCCCATGTGCCCCCCTTTCCCCTTTGTTCACTATGGTTAAAGGAAACCCCATGAGCCAAATTAAAACGCAGACTGCAGAGAAACATGTATGTCTGTCCTGTACTTGTCAGACAAAGGACACAAAATCAGTAAGACGTTCTCTGAGACAAAACTGAGCAAGTGTCAGGGGTGGGCAGTTAATAAAAACACAAACAACTGATGCTTTGAAAAGTTGTTCAGTTTCTCTAGTAATTCAGGGAATAAAAGTCAACGTCACGGGATGCTTTGCCTCTTATCGCTATGGCAGGCTTCACCCCGCAGTGCCGCAGCGCTGAGGTGAGAAGAGGCCCTAGGAGTGCGGACAGGGCAGGCGTCCAGGGGGCGGTGGCCAGTGTCCGCACAGAAACTGCCAGTGAGATCCCCAACGCCGTCCTCCGCTCAGGTTGCCTCAGGAATTCAGGGAAAGGTGTGGGCTCAGGCAGCCTGCCTGCCCTCCAACGGACTTTTCACTTTAAGCTGCTACGCATCCACTCTTGACAGTTCTCTTGGATTTTCTGTCTCCGTGAGGTTCTCCCAGAGTTCATCCTCTCTGCTCTCTGGTTGGGGGGGGGGCATCTTTATTTCCATGACTTTGAGCTCGGTATCGGGTGGATTGCTTATCTCCATTGTGTCTGGTCCTTTTTCTGAGGTTTTGTCTTGCTCTTTCAATAGAACATAGCCCTCTGTCCCTCACCTTGACTGTTCCAGTGATTAGGCAGGCCACCTGTGGCTCCTGGTCTTGAAGGCACTGGCCTTGTGTGGAGGGGCCCATGGCGCGGGCCCCGGCCCACCGAAGCCAGGTGCTGTGGGGATGCCCCTTGGTGGCTGCTGCAGGCACTGGGGACGCAGGGCTGCCCCCACCCCCTGCCCGGGGCAGGAGTCGCTTTGGAGGGGCGCCGGTCCTGGCTCAGTTTCCTATGGCCCTCTGCCTCCCCAGAGATCAGCGGCTGATTTTCAAAGCCAGATGTCTGGGGGCTTGTTTTCCAGGGCAGGTCCCCAGGGCAGGGGTGCCTGGTGTGGGGCCCTGTGCCCTTGTAGGGCAGACCCCTGGGCCGTGCTGTCCCTCCCGCTTATGGGTGGCCACGCGGGATTTGGTGCCCACTTCTTCTCTGTTGCTCCTGCCTGTGTTGATGCAGCTTTTCCTGATCTCTAGCTGTGGAGAGCCATCCTGCTGGCCTTCAGGTTGTTTCCAGGGAGAGCTGCTCTGTGTAACTGCAGCCCTGGTGTGCCCGTCAGAGGAGGTGAGTGGGGTCTCCTACTGTACCTTCACATTCAGTCTGGGAATTGTAACCATGATGAGTAATAGTTTCCAAAGGACATGCATGAAGGGAAGAAGTCTATCCACCCGGCACCAGCACTGGTGGGACTGTGTGATGGGGGATGGTTTGTATGGCTTGTTTTTCTGCCTTTTTATTAAATGCTATTTTGCAGTGACTCCTCTGTGGAGTTGCATTATAGATTAGGAATGCTGGTTGTGGCTGGGACAGAACGAGACATTTGCTTTTAAAAAAGTAGATCTTCCATCCTAAGGAGGCCTGAGAGAAGAGGTAATTCTGGCCGGGGAGATGTTTTCTGTGCCAGGATATACTGCCAGCGGCCTCCCTGCTGTGGAGCACAGGAGACCTATTCCAGGAGGGGCAAAGGCTGGGTGTGGGTTCACCTGGCCCTCAGGTCTCCCTTTTGTGGTCTGCTAGAGGAGTTTGTTGGAAGTGGGTGGTGGTTGCTAAATAGGTACCCAGCCAGGTTCTCTGGATAAAAGGTACAGGTGTGTAGAACATTACATGCGAACAAAGATGTCAGTTTGCTCTGCATGTTTATTTTCCAGGAAAGGCAGAATATTCTCACCCTGCAGAACCACACACTGCTCCTTACCAAACTCAAATTTTCAAATCTATTAGGAGTCATTTAAAAAGCATGCCCGGTGTTGCGTGGGAAGACTGCCATGAGGGGGAGACGTGGATGAGCTGGGTTTGGCTTCTAGGAATGTGGCACCCAGAATCTGGCTGTTCTCCAGTAACCTGCAGAGAGACCTGCAGACATCAGCCAGCTCCTGGTCATCTAGGAGGGGCTGGGGTCAGCTTGATCACCTGATCAAACGGGTTCTCCAGGAGGGCTCTCGGTGAGGGGCAGGTAGCCTCAGCTAAGCACGGGCAGCCTGAAGGCCCTCCACTGGCACCTCTCTGGCCTGGATTTTGCGACAGCAGCCCCAACCCTGGCCTTTCTGCCTCCTACCTCACTGCCCCATCTTGTCCTGGTAGAACGTGAGTCAGATTGTGTCACTGCCCTGCTCAGGACTGTCCAAGGGCTTCTCATGTGACAGAATAAAAGCCAAGGTCATTTCAAGAGTCTTCATGGACTCAGCCATGCCAGCTGCCCTGCTGGTCCTCCAAGGCCCCAAGCTCTCTGCAACCTCAGGGCCTTTGCACGACCATTCCCCCTGCCTGGAACCCTCTTCCCCTAGACATCCATGTGGCTTCCTCAAGGACCTTCAAGACTGTGCTCAAACATCACCTTCAAGTGAGGCCTTCCTGAAAAGCTACATTCTGCCTTATTTTAATTCCTAGAACTTGCAGGCAAGTCAGAATATAAATTACCAATGCATTTTGCTTATCTGTACCCCCCACTGGAATTCGAGCTCAGAGAGGGTAAATTTCCAATTATTTTTGCTGTGTATTCCCCTTTTGTTATCATCCCCATTTTATAGGTGGGGAAACTGAAGCACAGATCAATAGTGGGACTTGCCCAAGGCTCCTGGCTGACAAACCGCAGAGCTGGGGGTCAGGCTCCGTCTGGCACCAATGTACCCTTCCTCACCTCTCCCTGGACCCGGGTCTGGTGGGTAGTCGGTGAACACTGCTTAAGTGATGGGAAAGGAGATGCAGAGAGGGCCCAAATGAAGAGCTTTCCAACCATGGATTGTAGCCCATTCATGGGGCATAAAGTCATCCCTAGAAGGGCAGAATTACATTCTACCTCCTGCTGTTAAAAGTTCCCCCAAGTTGAACGGCTTAAACCAACAGTAAACATTAAGCCACAGTTTCTGAGGCTTGGGAATCCAGAAGCAGCCTTGTGGGGGAGGGGAGGAGTTCTGGCTCAGGGCCCGTCCTGATGCCATAGTCACGATGTCGGCTGGGCTGTGTCATCTGGAGGATTCACTTCCAAGGGGCTCCTCCTGTGTTTGGTGAAGCGATGCTGGATGTTGGTGGGAGGCCTCGGTTCCTGCCATGGGGACCTCTCCACAGGGCCGAGTGTCCTCACAACAGGGCGGCTGGCCCTCCCAGATGGGCGAGCCCGGAGACCTGAGGCAGAGCATGATGTCCTTTCTGCCGTGCCCTGGGGGTCATGCTCCACCATGTCCTTTGGTGATCCAGGTCAGCACCGCTCGGGGGGAAGAGAGGTCCCAGGCCAGGGATAGCAGGGCAGCAGTGGCAGCTGGATAAAGAACCGTGTGCAGGGCAGTGGAGAGGGGGTGGGAGTCGGGTGGGGGTTGAGTTCCATGAGGAGGCAGGAGCGGGGGCCTTGTCACCACACTGGAGAGCAGCTTCCAGGGGCTTGTGTTTGGTAGCTCCCGCCCGGCTTCTGCCCTCTGGCCTTTTACCTAGATGGTTCCCAGTGCATGAACTACAGAAGAAGAAATGGCACATGGATAGGAAAGTGGCCCCCGTGGTAAGTGCATGGGAGGCTAGCACGAGGTGGACGAGCCTCAGGGGCCCCAGGCCTCATGTCCCCAGCCTATGATGCACCCTTGCCTTCCTCCCGATCTGATTATGAAGGTACAATTGGCTGGTTTGCGTGAGAAGGTACAACTTCACATTTTAGACCATACATCACAGGGCTTCCTGCTAATGCCTGGGGGGAGGCTGCAGGGCAGGCCGGCTGGGCCCCAGGGGCGGGAAGTGCTGTGGCCCCGAGCTCCTCCTGCAGGCAGCACCAGGGACCTGTTTGTTTTCTGCACATCCCTTTGTCTTTCATCATTAACTTTAAAAAATAGGTAATATGCCCAACAATTGCACTCTTGGACATTGGAAAGAAAAATGTATGTCACACAACACTTGTACATGAATGTTCATGGCAACTTTTCACATAATCGTCAAAATCCATAAACAACTCAAGGCTTTCAACAGGTGAATGTTTAAACGCTGGCACTGTGGACTGGACTTTGTGTACTCCGTCAAAGTCCGTATGTTGAAGCTGTACCCCCCCAGTGTGATGGTATTAGGAAGTGGTTAGGGTCAGATGAGATCATGGGGTGGGGCGTCCCTGATGGGATCACTGTCCTTATACGAAGAGGAAGGGTCTCAAGACCTCTTCACCATGAGAGGGCACAGAGGGAGTGTCCTGCAGACCAGGGAGCAGGCTGTCGCTGGGAGCCCGACTGGCCAGTGCCTTGACCCTGGACTTCCAGCCTTCAGAGCTGCGAGAAGTCAGTGTGTATTGGTGAAGCCACCCGGTACGTGGTACTTCTGCTATAGTGGCCCGAGCAGATAAGGTGCCAGAATACTGGTCAGCAGTAAAGAGAGTGACCAGTGATACACAGCAGCTTGGATGAATTTAGGGAATTCTGCTTTGGAAACAAATCCCGAAAGGCTGCATACTATATTATTCCATCTCTAAAATTCATGAAATAAAATTGTGGAACTTCAGAGCCAATCATCAGCTACCAGGAGTTAGGGCCAGGGTGGGAATGCTTCTAAAAGGCAACATGGGGTCTTGTGCAGACAGAATTTTCTGTGCTTGGTGGTGGATGCACGAGCCTGCACGTGGCAAAAATGGCATAGAATACACATACGTGCACACACACATGGGTGCACAGACACACGCACACAAGTAAAATCGAGACATCTGAATGACACTGGTGCGCTGCGTCAATGTCAACCTATAGGTTGTGATCTCGTGCTTCAGTCTGTGAGGTGTCACTGGGGGGGATTGTGTTAAGGGGGCACCAGACCCCACTGTATTATTTCTTACAATTGTACATGGATGGACAATTGTCTCAAAATACAAAGTTAAGTATAAATTAGTGATGTGCCGCATGGCGTCCCCGGCCCAGCCACCCAGTCCTGCCCCATGGGGCAAGGGCTTCACGGTTTCCTGTGTGCCCCTTTGGAGATGTTCTGGGTGTGTTTGTGCATAGGGGTGAACCTGCTTTTGGAAATCTGAATCGTAGCTTCCTGGAGGCACTGCCCTGGCCCTGCCATGCCCCATGAGCGCACGCCTTTACCCTTCCACCTCAGCTGCCTCCTATTTATTTATTTATTTATTTTGGTATCATTAATCTACAGTTACATGTGCAACATTATGGTTACTAAACTCCCCACTTCATCAGGTCCCCCCCCACTTACCCCATTACAGTCACTGTCCATCAGTGTAGTGAGATGCTATAGAGTCACTACTTGTCTTCTCTGAGTTGTACAACCCTCCCCGTGGCCCCCCAAAATTACGTCTGCTAATCGTAATGCCCCTTTTTCCCCCTTGTCCCTCCCTTCCCACCCATCCTCCTCAGTCCCTTTCCGTTTGGTAACTGTTAGTCCATTCTTCGGTTCTGTGAGTCTGCTGTGGTTTTTTTCTTTCAGTTTTTTTCTTTGTTCTTTTTTTTTAATATAATTTATTTTATTATCATTAATTTACAATTACATGTGCAATATTACGATTATTAAACTACCCCTTCATCAGGTCCCCCCCACCAACCCCATTACAGTCACTGTCCATCAGCGTAGTGAGATGCTATAGAATCACTACTTGTCTTCTCTGAGTTGTACTGCCCTCCCCGTGCCCCCCCAACATTACATCTGCTAATCGTAATGCCCCTTTTCCCCTCTTATCCCTCCCTTCCCGCCCATTTTCCCCAGTCCCTTTCCCTTTGGTAACTATTAGTCCGTTCTTGGGTTCTGTGAGTCTGCTGCTGTTTTGTTCCTTCAGTTTTTTTCTTTGTTCTTATACTCCACATATGAGTGAAATCATTTGATACTTGTCTTTTTCGGCTTGGCTTATTTCACTGAGCATAATACCCTCTAGCTCCATCCATGTTGTTGCAAATGGTAGGATTTGTTTTCTTCTTATGGCTGAATAATATTCCATTGTGTATATGTACCACATCTTCTTTATCCATTCATCTACTGATGGACACTTAGGTTGCTTCCATTTCTTGGCTATTGTAAATAGTGCTGCAATAAACATAGGGGTGCATCTGTCCTTTCAAATTGGGCTGCTGCATTCTTAGGGTAAATTCCTAGGAGTGGAATTCCTGGGTCAAATGGTATTTCTATTTTGAGTTTTTTGAGGAACCTCATACTGCTTTCCACAATGGTTGAACTAATTTGCAGTCCCACCAGCAGTGTAGGAGGGTTCCCTTTTCTCCACATCCTCGCCAACATTTGTTGTTGTTTGTGTTTTGGATGTTGGCCATCCTCACTGGTGTGAGGTGATATCTCATTGTGGTTTTAATCTGCATTTCTCTGATGATTAGCGATGTGGAGCATCTTTTCATGTGCCTGTTGGCCATCTGAATTTCTTCTTTGGAGAAGTGTCTATTCATGTCCTCTGCCCATTTCTTAATTGGATTATTTGCTTTCTGTTTGTTAAGGTGCATGAATTCTTTATATATTTTGGATGTCAACCCTTTATCAGATACGTTTTTTATGAATATATTCTCCCATACTGTAGGATGTCTTTTTGTTCTACTGATGGTGTCCTTTGCTGTACAGAAGCTTTTCAGCTTGATATAGTCCCACTTGTTCATTTTTGCTTTTGTTTCCCTTGCCCGGGGAGATATGTTCATGAAGAAGTCGCTCATGTTTATGTCCAAGAGATTTTTGCCTATGTTATTTTCTAAGAGTTTTATGGTTTCATGACTTACATTCAGGTCTTTGATCCACCTTGAGTTTACCTTTGTGTATGGGGCTAGACAGTAGTCCAGTTTCATTCTCTTACATGTAGCTGTCCAGTTTTTCCAACACCAGCTGCTGAAGAGGCTGTCATCTCCCATTGTATATCCAAGGCTCTTTTATCAAATATTAATTGACTGTATATGTTTGGGTTAATGTTTGGATTTTCTATTCTGTTCCACTGGTCTGTGGGTCTGTTTTTGTGCCAATACCAAATTGTCTTGATTACTGTGGCTTTGTAGTAGAGCTTGAAGTCAGGGAGCGTAATTCCCCCTGTTTTATTCCTCCTTCTCAGGATTGCTTTGGCTATTCGGGGTCTTTTGTGGTTCCATATGAATTTTAGAATTATTTGTTCCAGTTCATTGAAGAAAGCTGTTGGTAGTTTGATAGGGATTGCGTTGAATCTGTAGATTGCTTTAGGTAGTATAGCCATTTTGACAATATTTATTCTTCCTAGCCAAGAGCATGGGATGCATTTCCATTTGTTAGTGTCCTCTTTAATTTCTCTTAGGAGTGTCTTGTAGTTTTCAGAGTACAGGTCTTTCACTTCCTTCGTTAGGTTTATTCCTAGGTTTTTTATTCTTTTTGATGTAATTGTGAATGGAATTGTTTTTCTGATTTCTCTTTCTGTTAGTTCATCATTAGTGTATAGGAAAGCAAGAGATTTCTGTATGTTAATTTTGTATCCTGCAACTTTGCTGAATTCAGATATTAGTTCTAGTAGTTTTGGAATGGAATCTTTAGGGTTTTTTATGTACAGTATCATGTCATCTGCAAATAGTGACAATTTGACTTCTTCTTTACCAATCTGGATGCCTTGTATGTCTTTGTTTTGTCTGATTGCTGTGGCTAGGACCTCCAGTACTATACTGAGTAACAGTGGAGAGAGTGGGCATCCTTGTCTTGTTCCCGATCTTAGATGAAAAGCTTTCAGCGTCTTGCCGTTAAGTATGATGTTAGCTGTGGGTTTGTCATATATAGCCTTTATGATGTTGAGGTACTTGCCCTCTATACCCATTTTGTTGAGAGTTTTAATCAGGAATGGATGCTGAATTTTGTCAAATGCTTTTTCAGCATCTATGGAGATGATCATGTGGTTTTTGTTCTTCTTTTTGTTGATGTGGTGGATGATGTTGATGGATTTTCGAATGTTGTACCATCCTTGCATCCCTGGGATGAATCCCACTTGATCATGGTGTATGATCCTCTTGATGTATTTTTGAATTCGATTTGCTAATATTTTGTTGAGTATTTTTGCATCTACGTTCATCAGGGATATTGTTCTGTAATTTTCTTTTTTGGTGAGGTCTTTGCCCGGTTTTGGTATTAGAGTGATGCTGGCTTCATAGAATGAGTTTGGAAGTATTCCCTCCTCTTCTATTTTTTGGAAAACTTTAAGGAGAATAGGTGTTATTTCTTCTGTATATGTCTGGTAGAATTCAGAGGTGAATCCATCAGGCCCAGGGGTTTTGTTCTTGGGTAGTTTTTTGATTACCAATTCGATTTCGTCACTGGTGATTGGTCTGTTTAGTTTTTCTGTTTCTTGCTTGGTCAGTCTTGGAAGGTTGTATTTTTCTAAGAAGTTGTCCATTTCTTCTATGTTTTCCAGCTTGTTAGCATATAGATTCTCATAATATTCTCTTATGATTCTTTGTATTTCTGTGGGGTCCGTCGTGATTTTTCCTTTCTCATTTCTGATTGTGTTTATGTGTGTAGATTCTCTTTTTCTCTTAATGAGTCTGGCTAGGGGTTTATCTATTTTGTTTATTTTTTCAAAGAACCAGCTCTTGGTTTTATTGATTTTTTCTATTGTTTTATTCTTCTCAATTTTATTTATTTCTTCTCTAATCTTTATTATGTCCCTCCTTCTGGTGACTTTGGGCCTCATTTGTTCTTCTTTTTCCAATTTCAGTAATTGTGTCTTTAGACTATTCATTTGGGAATGTTCTTCCTTCTTTAAATAGGCCTGGATTGCAATATACTTTCCTCTTAGAACTGCCTTTGCTGCGTCCCACAGAGGTTGTGGCTTTGTGTTGTTGTTGTCATTAGTCTCCATATATTCTTTGATTTCTGTTTTGATTTGGTCGTTAACCCACTGATTAATTAGGAGAGTGTTGTTAAGTCTCCATGTATTTGTGAGCCTTTTTGATTTCTTTCTAAAATTTATTTCTAGTTTTATACCTTGGTGATCTGAGAAGTTGGTTGGTAGGATTTCAATATTTTTGAAATTACTGAGGTTCTTTTTGTGGCCTAGTATGTGGTCTATTCTGGAAAATTTTCCATGTGCACTTTTTTCTTTGTTCTTATGCTCCACATATCAGTGAAATCATTTACTTGTCTTTCTCCCCTTGGCTTATTTCACTGAGCGTAATACCTTCTAACTCCATCCATGTTGTTGCAAATGGTAGGATTTGTTTTCTTCTTATGGCTGAATAGTATTCCATTGTGTATATGTACCACCTCTTCTTTATCCATTCATCTACTGATGGACACTTAGGTTGCTTCCATTTCTTGGCTATTATAAATAGTGCTGCGATAACCATAGGGGCGCATATGTCTTTTTCAAACTGGGCTGCTGCATTCTTAGGGTAAATTCCTAGGAGTGGGATTCCTGGGTCAAATGGTATTTCTATCTTGAGTTTTTTGAGGAACCTCCGTACTGCTTTCCACAATGGTTGAACTAATTTGCAGTCCCACCAGCAGTGTAGGAGGGTTCCCTTTTCTCCACATCCTCGCCAACATTTGCTGTTTGTGTTTTGGATGTTGGCCATCCTTACTGGTGTCATGTGATATCTCATTGTGGTTTTAATCTGCATTTCTCTGATGATTAGCGATGTGGAGCATCTTTTCATGTGCCTGTTGGCCATCTGAATTTCTTCTTTGGAGAAGTGTCTATTCATGTCCTCTGCCCATTTCTGAATTGGATTATTTCCTTTTTGTTTGTTGAGGTGCGTGAATTCTTCATATATTTTGGATGTCAACCCCTTACCGGATATGTCATTTATGAATATATTCTCCCACGCTGTAGGATGTCTTTTTGTTCTACTGATGGTGTCCTTTGCTGTACGGAAGCTTTTCAGCTTCATATAGTCCCACTTGTTCATTTTTGCTTTTGTTTCCCTTGCCCAGGGAGATATGTTCATGAAGAAGTCGCTCATATTTATGTCCAAGAGTTTTGCCTATGTTTTTTTCTAAGAGTTTTATAGTTTCATGACTTACATTCAGGTCTTTGATCCACCTTGAGTTTACCTTTGTGTATGGGGTTAGACAGCAGTCCAGTTTCATTCTCTTACATGTAGCTGTCCAGTTTTGCCAATCCCAGCTGCTGAAGAAGCTGTCATCTCCCCATTGTATAGCCAAGGCTCCTTTATTATATATTAATTGACCTTATATGTTTGGGTTAATGTCTGGATTTTCTATTCTGTTCCACTGGTCTGTGGGTCTGTTCTTGTGCCAATACCAAATTGTCTTGATTACTGTGGCTTTGTGGTAGACCTTGAAGTCTGGGAGCGTAATTCCCCCTGTTTTACTCTTCCTTCTCAGGATTGCTTTAGCTATTCAGGGTCTTTTGTGGTTCCATATGAATTTTAGAACTATTTGTTCCAGTTCATTGAAGAATGCTATTGGTATTTTGATAGGGATTGCATTGAGTCTGTGTATTGCTTTAGGTAGTATAGCCATTTTGACAATATTTAGTCTTCGTAGCCAAGAGCATGGGATGCATTTCCATTTGTTAGTGTCCTCTTTAATTCTCTTAGGAGTGTCTTGTAGTTTTCAGTGTATAGGTCTTTCACTTCCTTCATTAGGTTTATTCCTAGGTATTTTATTCTTTTTGATGCAATTGTGAATGGAATTGTTTTTCTGATTTCTCTTTCTGTTAGTTCATCATTAGTGTATAGGAAAGCAACAGATTTCTGTGTGTTAATTTTGTATCCTGCAACTTTGCTGAATTCAGATATTAGTTCTAGTAGTTTTGGAGTGAAGTCTTTAGGGTTTTTTATGTACAATATCATGTCATCTGCAAATAGTGACAATTTGACTTCTTCTTTACCAATCTGGATGCCTTGTATTTCTTTGTTTTGTCTGATTGCCGTGGCTAGGACCTCCAGTACTATGTTGAATAACAGTGCGGAGAGTGGGCATCCCTTTCTTGTTCCCGATCTTAGATGAAAAGCTTTCAGCTTCTCGCTGTTAAGTATGATGTTGGCTGTGGGTTTGTCATATATGGCCTTTATTATGTTGAGGTACTTGCCCTCTATACCCATTTTGTTGAGAATTTTTATCATGAATGGACGTTGAATTTTGTTAAATGCTTTTTCAACATCTATGGAGATGATCATGTGGTTTTTGTCCTTCTTTTTGTTGATGTGGTGGATGATGTTGATGGATTTTCGAATGTTGTACCATCCTTGCATCCCTCAGATGAATTCCATTTGATCATGGTGTATGATCTTCTTGATGTATTTTTGAATTTGGTTTGCTAATATTTTGTTGAGTATTTTTGCATCTATGTTCATCAAGGATATTGGTCTGTCATTTTCTTTTTTGGTGAGGTCTTTGCCTGGTTTTGTTATTAGAGTGATGCTGGCTTCATAGAATGAGTTTGGAAGTATTCCCTCCTGTTCTATTTTTTGGAAAACTTTAAGGAGAATGGGTGTTATGTCTTCTCTATATGTCTGGTAAAATTCAGAGGTGAATCCATCTGGCCTGCGGGTTTTGTTCTTGGGTAGTTTTTTGGTTACTGATTCAATTTTTTTTGCTGGTTTTGGTCTGTTTAGGTTTTCTGTTTCTTGCTTGGCCAGTCTTGAAAGGTTGTATTTTTCTAAGAAGTTGTTCATTTCTTCTAGGTTTTCCAGTTTGTTAGCCTATAGATTCTCATAGTATTCTCTTATGATTCCTTGTATTTCTGTGGGGTCCGTCGTGATTTTTCCTTTCTCATTTCTGATTGTGTTTATGTGTGTAGATTCTCTTTTTCTCTTAATGAGTCTGGCTAGGAGTTTATGTATTTTGTTTATTTTTTCAAAGAACCAGCTCTTGTTTTCATAGATTTTTTCTGTTGTTTTATTCTTCTCAATTTTATTTATTTGTTCTGTAATCTTCATTATGTCTCTCCTTCTGGTGACTTTGGGCCTCATTTGTTCTTCTTTTTCTCATATCAGTAATTGTGTCTTTAGACTATTCATTTGGGATTGTTCTTCCTTCTTTAAGTAGGCATGTGTTGCAATATACTTTCCTCTTAGAACTGCCTTTGCTGCGTCCCACAGAAGTTGTGGCTTTGTGTTGTTGTTGTCATTTGTCTCCATATATTGTTTGATCTCTGTTTGAATTTGGTCATTGACCCATTGATTATTTAGGAGCATGTTATTAAGCCTCCATGTATTTGTGAGCCTTTTTGTTTTCTTTCTAAAGTTTATTTCTAGTTTTATACCTTTGTGATCTGAGAAGTTGGTTGGTAGGATTTCAATATTTTTGAATTTACTGAGGTTCTTTTTGTGGCCTAGTATGTGGTTTATTCTGGAGAATGTTCGATGTGCACTTGAGAAGAATGTGTATCCTGCTGCTTTTGGGTGTAGAGCTCTATAGATGTCTGTTAGGTCCATCTGTTCTAGTGTGTTGTCAGTGCTTCTGTGTCTTTACTTATTTTCTGTCTGGTTGATCTGTCCTTTGGAGTGAGTGGTGTGTTGAAGTCTCCTAAAATGAATGCATTGCTTTCTATTTCCTCCTTTAATTCTGTTAGTATTTGTTTCACATATGCTGGCGCTCCTGTGTTGCGTGCATATATATTTGTAATGGTTATATCGTCTTGTTGGACTGACCCCTTTACCATCATTATATAATGTCCTTCTTTATCTCTTGCTACTTTCTTCGTTTTGAGGTCTGTTTTGTCTGATACAAGTACTGCAACACCTGCTTTTTTCTCCTTGTTGTTTGCATGAAATATCTTTTTCCATCCCTTCACCTTTAGTCTGTGTATATCTTTGGGTTTGAGGTGAGTCTCTTGTAAACAGTATATAGATGGGTCTTGCTTTTTTATCCATTCTATTCCTCTGTTTCTTTTGATTGGTGCATTCAGCCCATTTACATTTAGGTTGATTATTGATAGATCTGTACTTATTGCCATTGCTGGCTTTAGATTCATGGTTACCAAAGGTTCAAGGGTAGCTTCTTTACTATCTAACAGTCTAACTTAACTCTCTTGTTAAACTATTATAAACACAGTCTGATGATTCTTTATTTCTCTCTCCTTCATCCTCCTCCATTCTTTATATACTAGGTGTTTTATTCTGTACTCTTTTACATTTCCTTTGACTGTTATTGTGGATAGTTGATTTTGCTTTTTGCCTTTAGTTAGTATTTGGATGGTCTGCTCTCTTTGCTATGATTTTATTTTCTCTGGTGACATCTTTTTAGCCTTAGGAGTGCTTCCATCTAGAGCAGTCTCTTTAAGATATCCTGTAGAGGTGGTTTGTGGGAGGCAAATTCCCTCAGCTTTTGCTTGTCTGGAAATTGTTTAATCCCTCCCTCAAATTTAAATGATAATCGTGCTGGTTATAGTATTCTTGGTTCAAGCCCCTTCTGTTTCATTACGTTAAATACGTCATTCAGCTGCCTCCTTTTGAGGGCGTCATGACACTCCATCCTATGCAGGCATGCGGCCTGATGGATGGGCCCCCCAGATCTGTTTGGAGTTATTCCAATCTTTCCCACCCTGTGCTGGGATGCACAGTCTTGAACTTGCCTGTTTGCCCACAACAGGGTGTAGTTTTGGGCCGCTGCAGCCAGTGGTCCTGTTTTGCACTGTGCCTCGGGGTCTCAGTATGTTCAGAGGCCAGCCGGCCATTGCCGCCAGTGCAGGGCACACCCCGGGCATGCAGAGACAGCACAGAGGATCCTCAGCGGCCCTCCCTCCAAGGCCTAATGGGAAAACAGCCTTTCCCATGCCAGCTCACCACCTTATGGGCAGTGCCAGCCCCAAGGGCATGACTGGGATGGAAGGATTCTAAGGGCAGAGTGGAGGAGCTCATGCAGCATTAGAGAAAGACAGGATCTACAAGTCCAGTGCCTTCCCACTGCTGCATGTCCAAGCCTGAAGGCACAGCCGCACATTGCCATTCCAGAGCCTGAGCTTCTGTGGTGGCTGCATGTGTGCATGACTCTGTGATTGACACCCTTGCCCACAAAGCTTGGCAGCTCAGGTACAAGCATTCTGCTATGGAAATGCTCTGGGTCACGAACTCTAACTGTGCTTCAGCTGAGGCGGGGCTGTGTCAGGGTGCAGAGGTTGTCAGGGTGCAGAGGTTGCCAGGCTGCTTGGGGGCCTTGAGGTTTGGGCAAAGGCCCTAGGAGGGTGAATGGGATCCAGAGGGCAAGGGCTGGTGGCCCCTGGTTGGTGCAAGGGGCTTGGGTGGACCGCAATGCAGACACACACTTCTCACCAAGTGCAGAGACTCCGATCCCCCCAGAACCCAGGGACATGTGTGCCAAGTGCGAAGGAGGCAGTTTGCTGCAAGCCACTCAGGCTCCATCACAGCTGCTCCTGCAGACATGAGGCCTTTGACACGGGGTGCTCCTCCAGCTCCGCCGCCCCTCCAGCTCTGCCCGCTCCTCCAGCTCCGCGTACTCCTCCTGCTCCTCCTCCTCCTGCTCCTGTTCCTCCTGCTCCTGCTCTTCCTGCTCCTGCTCCTCCTCCTGCTCTTGCTCCTCCTCCTGTTCCTCCTGCTCCTGCTCCTCCTCCTGCTCCTCCTCCTCCTGCTCTTCCTGCTCCTGTTCCTCCTTCTGCTCCTGCTCTTCCTGCTCCTGCTCCTCCTCCTGCTCTTGCTCCTCCTCCTGGTCCTCCTGCTCCTGCTCTTCCTGCTCCTGCTCCTCCTTCTGCTCTTCCTGCTCCTCCTGCTATTCCTCCGTCTCCTGCTCTTCCTGCTCCTGCTCCTCCTCCTGCTCTTGCTCCTCCTCCCGGTCCTCCTGCTCCTGCTCTTCCTGCTACTGCTCCTCCTCCTGCTCTTGCTCCTGCTCCTGCTCCACCTCCTCCTGCTCTTCCTACTCCTGCTCCTCCTTCTGCTCCTGCTCTTCCTGCTCCTGCTCTTCCTCCTGCTCTTGCTCCTCCTCCTGGTCCTCCTGCTCCTCCTCCTGCTCCTCCTCCTGCTCTTGCTGCTCCTGCTCCTCCTTCTGCTCCTCCTGATTCTGCTCCTCGTCCTGCTCTTGCTCCTCTTCCTGGTCCTCCTGGTCCTGCTCTTCCTGCTCCTGCTCCTCCTCCTGCTCTTGCTCCTCCTCCTGGTCCTCCTGCTCCTGCTCTTCCTGCTCCTGCTCCTCCTC
>JAVSCE010016367.1:0-104798 GCA_032199065.1 Smutsia gigantea
TACCACAAAGAGAACAAAAGCGTTCAGAAGAACTGAACTCATAGCACATAATTTTTCATTAACTTAAACATCACTATGAATACTAAAAGCCAGTACTAATATACCCAGTGGTGGCAAGACCCCCACCTCTTCCATCACAGTACTGTTAAAACCCTTCACTCTGGGGTGAGTGGAGGGTCTCTGTTTGGTTCTGAGGTCACAGACCCTGCATGTATCTTGTTTGCTTCTACAGTTCTTTCTGGTCACAGCCCATTTTGATCAGCCCAGCCATTTTCTTGCATTATCTGCATTGGTGGACACATCAATTGCAGAAAAATCTGTTTCCTTGTCTGCATGTACTTAAAATACAGTGTTTGAAGAACAGAGATGTTCTACTCCTACTAAGCAAACACTGTCACTGCATGTCTAGTGCTTCAGCTATTTGTTTCTAGTTGTCATTTCCTAAATCTGTGAAGCACAGAAGCCCTTGAGGTATATGTGTCTCCCAAAGCAAAATGCCTTCCGCTGGCTACCACTCTTCTGCGAAGCTCTGCAGTCCTGGTCCTGAGGGAGGGGTTTTTTATTCTTTTCCTTGCCACTGGCCTCTCCAGGTATATGGTAAAAAGATGCTCCTGGGACTTTTGGGCATGGAATATTCTCCCCATTACCAAGACCAGTGACTGGGGAGGGTGACTAGCTTGAACCTTCCTCTCCTTTTCCTCCCCCTGAGAAGCTGTCTGAATATCAGAATGGGCACAAGGGGTCAAGGACTCTTCAGGGATTGTTAAAGTTGAGAAAGCTTACTTTTTACAAACAAATATTTTCTAAATAGAGATTTAGAAAGTCCTTTTCTGAGTGTTTGGTAGATCTGAATATGTAAAAATGGGTCTCAAGGGATAATGAAGGCTCAAGGAATTTATAACCACTAAACCAGCATTAGTGGATATGTTAAAGGGACTGCTTAGATGGAAATGTTCCTAAGGCTAAATAGTTTTCACCAGGGAAAACACACAGTAAGAGAGGTAGACCAATTATTACCAAGCAAGTACGAAATTAAAACAAAGGTAGTAAAACCAACTATAAACAAAATCAATCAAAGGAGACATAAAAAGTGCAGATTATGACATCCAATAAAGTGTGGAGGAGGAGGAAGAAAAAAAGTACTTTTAGATTGTGTTTGAAATAGAGCACTCAGCAACTTAATATAGACTGTTACATAGTCAGGAAGCTATCCTTGAACCTTATGGTAACCACAAACCTAAAGTATATAATAGATACACAAAAAACTACAAAAGAGAAACCGAATCATAACACTAAAGAAAACCACTAAATAACAAGAAAAGAATGTAAGAGAGAGGAAGAAAGGAACAGAGGAGAGCTATAAAAACAACCAGACAACAATAAAATGGCAATAAGTACATACCTATCAATAATTACCTTAAATGTAAATGGACTAAATGCACAAATCAAAAGACATAGAGTGACAAGTGGATAAAGAAACAAGACCCATATATGCTGCCTACAAGAGACTTATTTCAGACGCTAACACATACACAGGCTAAAAGCAAAGAGATGGAAAAAATACATTTTGTTCAAATAATAGGGAGAAAAAGGCAGGAAGAGCAGTACTTATATTAGACAAAATAGCTTTCAAAATAGAAAGTAACAAGAGACAAAGAAGGACATTACATAATGATAAAGGGGTCAGTCCAACAAGAGCATATGACCATTATAAATATCTATGCACCTAACATAGGAGCATGAAAAGATGCTCTACTAGGGAAATGCAAAACAAAACCACAATGAGCTATCACCTCACACCAGTTAGAATGGCCACTATCCAAAAGACAAGAAATAACAAGTGTTGGCGAGGATGTGGAGAAAAGAAAACCCTCCTACACTGTTGGTGGGAATGTCAATTGGTGTAGCCAGTGTGGAAAACAGTATGGAGGTTCCTCAGAAAACTAAAAATAGAAATACCATATGACCCAGTCATTCTACTTCTAGGGATTTATTCAAAGGAAACAAAATCCCTGATTCAAAAAAGCATATGCACTCCTATGTTTATCGCTGCATTAGTTACAATGGCCAAGATATGGAAGCAACCTAAGTGTCCATCAGTAGATGAATGGATAAAGAAGATGTGGTACATATACACAATGGAATATTATTCAGCCATTAAAGAAAAAAGAAATCCTGTCATTTGCAATAACATGGATGGATCTAGAGGGTATTATGCTCAGTGAAATAAGCCAGGCAGAGAAAGACAAAGACCAAATGATTTCACTTATTTGTGGAGTATAAAAACAAAGCCAAACTGAAGGAACAAAAATAGCAGTAGACTCATAGACTCTGAGAAGGGACTGGTAGTGACCAAGGGGGAGGGCTTGGGGAAGGAGAGGAGGAGGGAGAAGGGGATAAAGGGGCACAATGATTCACAGTCACAATCACAATACAGGTTGGTCAAGGGGACAGTAGTACAGCATGGAGAATACAGTTAATGGTTCTGTAACATCTTACTATGTTGTTAGACATTGAATGCACTGGAGGGGGTGAGGTTTTAATAATGTGGGTAATTGTTGAGGGAGGACAAAGATACACTGTGTAATATCTTTGAAACCAACATAAGATTGTATATCAATGATACTTCAATTAAAAAGTTAAGTAACCTAAAGTTTCATCATCAAAAGAATGGATAAAAATGAAAAAAAAAAGGATAAGAAAAATCCTGTTTATTAAAAGAGACTTAAGAAACATTTCAACCAATTGCAAAGTATAGATTTTACTTGAATCCTAATTAGAACAAACTGGAAAAAAGTGATACGATTGAGGAAATGTACACACAATGGATTATTTGATTATATTAAGAAAGCTATTCATTTCTTTATATATGAGAATGGCATTGTGGTTATGTTTTTAAAATACTTTTTAGAGATGTATACTAAAATATTTATATGAAAAGATATACTATATATACTTTAAATAATACAGGTCAAGACAGTAGTAGGCAGGGGTATAGGTGAGATCAGATGGACTATGAGTTGATAAGTGTTGTAGCTTAGTGATGAGGGTATGGGTTCCTTATACTACGTCCACTCTTGAAGTGTTTCCAATTTTCCAATATAAAAAGTCATGTTTTGTTTTGTTTTTTGAAAAGCCTTTTTGAAAGAGTAATAACATTTATTTGAAAAAAGTCACAGTTATTTGTCCAATAAAAATTTAGAATCTTAAAAAAAAATGATCAGATGTCAATGATACTTCAATAAAACAAATGGGTCTGGAGCTTTCCTGGGGGAAGAGTAGGGCAGGGGTGGAGAGAGCTTAGTTCCTTTGCCTGGATAAGTCCCCTAGCTGGAAATTTCAGGTGTAACAAGGCCATAGAAATATCCCTGTATATACCTCAGGTAGAGTGATCTAAGGCATTTTGAAAATTGGGAAGACAAATATTCCATTTAGCATTTCTTGTGCTATGATAGTATTACCCCACAACCTCCCCACCTATGCACAAACACCTCCGTCTCCAGCAAATCTTTAGTGCAGATTCCTGCACCCTCAATAGCTTGACTAAATATGGAAATCAAGGAAATGGCTGAATGTCTTCTCTGGGGAATGTGTTGCAGAGGAAGAAGAAAGAGTCCATAAATGGCACTGTTTCAAAAGAAGCAGAAGGGGGAGATTCAAGATGCCGGCATGAGAGGTGACATGGAGAACTCCTCCCAAAACCACAAATAGTACAAAAATATAGTTAATTAATACAACTAACCCTAAAACAGCAACAAGAAAGAAGGCTGAAACAGACTGCATACAGACCTCACAAACAGAGCAGACCTCATGAAACAGGGTAATGTACGAAAGCCTTAATCTGGTGGGACCCAGCCCTTCCCCCACCCCATATAAACGGTGGCTGGAAGACAAATGGAGCGGGGAGGGGGTGGAAGCTTGGGACTGCTGAGCGCCTAGCCCTGGAGATCTGCTTTGTGAGCAGAAGCCTATATTGTGTGGGGCTCTGGACATTGGGGAGCTCGTATGGGCAGAGTGCTTGGGAGACTGACATTCCGGACATTTGTGGAGGGGGGGGATCCACATCCAGCAGCTCTATGTCAGAAGAGGGGCTGGCGGTCTGAGAGGCTTCCTAGCAGTGAGAGAGCTGCTGAAGGGGCGGGGTTTGCATGGAGCTTGCTGCAAGGGAGAAGGGAGAGCTGGACAAGGTTGTCTGGGTGCGCTCCATCCAGCTGGTTCGGAACGTTGAGGAGCTTTAGGTGCTCCATCCCCTGGGCTGCCTACTCAGCTCAAGGCCCCCACTGTGACATGCAGCCTGCTGCACCTTCCTCCTGGCCTGACAGCACCAGCCTACAAACGGGCAGTCACTGCACTGGCATCAGGCCAGCCAGAGGGAGGCCCTGCCTACAACAGCTAGGGACGCAAAGCACAGAGGCTTATACATGTGTACTTGGCCCACTGGCTCTGACACTGGAGACAGGCACCCCAGACGGGAATCGGGAAACAGATCTTTCTTGCCCCCAGGCACCAGCTCCGCTCCCCTATGACCCCCCACCTCATTCTAGGGGCTGAGCAGCTCCAGAGACTGGAGTTTCTGCGCACTAGGGGACACCACACAGAAATATGAAACATCAAAAGAACATGGTTCAGACCAAAATCTCACAAGCCCCAGAAAAAGGGCCAAATGAAACTGAACTCACTAATCTTCCTGAAAGAGAGTTCAAAATAAAAATTATGAACATGCTTATGGAGGTGCAGAAAAATATTCAAGAATTCAGGAACGAATTTAGTCGGAGATTCAATCATTAAGAAAATGAAACATACAATGGAGGGATTTAAAAGTAGATTAGATGTAGTAGAAGAGATGGTAAATGGAATAGAAATCAGAGAAGAGAAATACAAAGAAGCTGAGGTACAGAGAGAAAATAAAGTCTCTAAAAATGAAACAATATTGAGAGAACTGTGTGACCAATCCAAAGGAACAATATTCGCATTATAGGGATACCAGAAGAAGAAGACAGAGAAAAAGGGGTAGAAAGTGTTATTGAGGAAGTAATTGCTGAAAACTTCCCCAATCTGGGGAAGGAGATAATCTTTCAAGCCATGGAGGTGCACAGATCTCCCTACACAAGGGACCCAAGGAAGACAACATCAAGACATATGATAATTAAAATGGCAAATATCAAGGATAAAGACAGACTTTTAAAAGCAGCTACAGAGAGAAAAAAGATCACATACAAAGGAAAATCCATTAGGCTATCATCAGACTTCTCAACAGAAACCCTACAGGCCAGAAGGGAGTGGCATGATATATTTAACGCAATGAAGCAGAAGGGCCTTGAACCAAGAATACTCTACCCAGCAAGGTTATCATTCAAATTTGAAGGAGGGATTAAACAATTTTCAGATGAGCAAAAGCTGAGAGAATTTACCTTCCACAAGCCATGTCACAGTGCATTTTGGAGGGACTCCTACAGATGGAAGTATTCCTAAGGCTAAATAGATGTCACCCAAGGGCTAGACAAAGAGTACAGAATATGATTCATAACATACAAAGAATGGAGGAGGATAAAAGAGGAGGGAAA
The DNA here is from genome assembly GCA_032199065.1 of Smutsia gigantea. Classification (NCBI taxonomy): domain Eukaryota; kingdom Metazoa; phylum Chordata; class Mammalia; order Pholidota; family Manidae; genus Smutsia; species Smutsia gigantea. Next base: position 5,565 of record JAVSCE010016367.1, read on the forward strand.
AAAAAGAAGCTTTAGGTTGTGTTTGTAATAGCATATGAAGTGAGTTAAATTAGACTGTTAGATAGTAAGGGAATTACCCTTGAACCTTTGGTAACCACAAATCTAAAGCATGCAATAGCAATAAGTACATACCTATCGATAATCACCCTAAATATAAATGGTCTGAATGCACCAATCAAAAGACATAGAGTTACTGAATGGATAAAAAACAAGACCTATCTATATGCTGCCTACAAGAGACTCACTTCAAACCCAAAGACATACACAGACTGAAAGAAAAGGGATGGAAAAAGATATTTCATGTAACTAGTAGTGAAAAAAAAGCAGGAGTTGCAGTACTTGTATCAGACAAGATAGACTTCAAAACAAAGAAAGTCAGAAGAGACAAAGAAGGACATTACATAATGATAAAAGGGTCAGTCCAAGAAAAGGATATAACTATTATAAATATCTATGCACTCAACACAGGATCACTTACGTATGTGAAACAAAAACCACATGATCATCTCCATAGATGCTGAAAAAGCATTCGACAAAATTCAACACCCATTCATGATAAAAACTCTCAACAAAATGGGTATAGAGGGCAAGTACCTCAACATAATAAAGGCCATATATGACAAACCCACAGCCAACATTATACTTAACAGTGAGAAACTGAAAGCTTTTCCTTTAAGATCAGGAACAAGACAAGGATGCCCACTCTCCCCCACTTTTATTCAACATACTTCTGGAGGTTCTAGCCACAGCAATCAGACAACACAAAGAAATAAAAGGCATCCAGATTAGTAAGGAACAAGTCAAACTGTCCCTGTTTGCAGATGGCATGATAGTGTACATAAAAAACCCTAAAGAACCCACTCTGAAACTACTAGATCTAATATCTGAATTCAGCAAAGTTGCAGGATATAAAATTAATACACAGAAATCTGTTGCATTCCTATACACTAATGGTGAACTAGCAGAAAGAGAAATCAGGAAAACAATTCCATTCACAATCACATCAAAAAGAATAAAATACCTAGGAATAAACCTAACGAAGGAAGTGAAAGACCTGTACTCTGAAAACTACAAGACACTCCTACGAGAAATTAAAGAGGACACTAACAAATGGAAATGCATTCCATGCTCTTGGCTAGGAAGAATCAATATTGTCAAAATGGCTATACTACCTAAAGCAATCTACAAATTCAATGCAATCCCTATCAAACTACCAACAGCTTTCTTCAATGAACTGGAACAAATAATTCTAAAATTCATATGGAACCACAAAAGACCCGAATAGCCAAAGCAATCCTGAGAAGGAGGAATAAAACAGGGGGAATTACACTCCCTGACTTCAAGCTCTACTACAAAGCCACAGTAATCAGGACAATTTGGTACTGGCACAAAAACAGACCCACAGACCAGTGGAACAGAATAGAAAATCCAAACATTAACCCAAACATATACAGTCAATTAATATATGATAAAGGAGCCTTGGATATACAATGGGGAGATGACAGCCTCTTCAGCAGCTGATGTTGGAAAAACTGGACAGCTACATGTAAGAGAATGAAAGTGGACTACTGTCTAACCCCATACACAAAAGTAAACTCAAAATGGATCAAAGACCTGAATGTAAGTCATGAAACCATAAAACTCTTAGGAAAAAACATAGGCAAAAATCTCTTGGACATAAACATGAATGACTTCTTCATGAACATATCTCCCTGGGCAAGGGAAACAAAAGCAAAAGTGAACAAGTGGGACTATATCAAGCTGAAAAGCTTCTGTACAGCAAAGGACACCATCAGTAGAACAAAAAGGCATCCTACAGTATGGGAGAATATATTCATAAATGACATATCTGATAAGGGGTTGACATCCAAAATATATAAAGAGATCATGCACCTCAACAAAAAGCAAATAAGCCAATTAAAAAATAGGCAGAAGAGCTGAACAGACACTTCTCCAAAGAAGATGTTGTAAATATACACAATGGAATACTATTCAGCCATAAGAAAGAAACAAATCCTACCATTTGCAACAACATGGATGGAGATAGAGGGTATTATGCTCAGTAAAATAAGCCAGGTGGAGAAAGACAAGTATCAAATGATTTCACTCATCTGTGGAGTATAAGAACAAAGCAAAAACTGAAGGAACAAAACAGTAGCAGACTCACAGAACCCAAGATTGGACTAACAGTTACCAAATTGAAAGGGACTGGGGAGGATGGGTGGGAAGGGAGGGATAAGGGGGGAAAGCGGCATTACAATTAGCACACATAATGTAGCGGGGGGTGGGGGGGCGACACGGGAAAGGCAGTATTTACAGAGAAGACAAGTAATGGTTCTATCGCATTTTACTACACTGATGGACAGTGACTGTTATGAGGTATGTGAGGGGGCCTTGATAATAGGGGGACTAGTAACCATAATGCTGTTCCAGTGATTGTATATTAATGATACCAAAAAAAAAAAAACCCAGCAGCTGGAGCCAGAGCTGGCAGTCAATGCAGCCACCTCCTGCTTATCTACCTGGAAATTCCCCCAAGTCATCTTGAAGGCTTTAGAGTTCCATGAAATATGGACGGGGCTGTGAGCCCATTCTACGGGGCAAGGAAACTGCAGTTAATGATTCCCAAAGACCGTTCTCCAGCCCTGACCTTGAACCCAGTTACCTCCTCAGTTTCTCCTCTTGGATGTCTAAATAGATAACTCCAACTGGAAAGAACAGAAAACCAAACCTGACTCCACCTCCTCAGCATGCTCCTCCCTTAATCTTCCTCCTCTCAGTTAATAGTCCACACTCACTCAGTTGCTCAAGTCCCAACCTACAGGTCATCTTTGATTCCTCTTTTTTTCATCTTCCATAACCAAGCCATCAGCAGGCCCCATGAGCCCCACTTCCAAGACCTAACCCAGGTCCAGACATCTCTCACCTTCTCTGCACATATCCACTGATCCCATGCAAATATCAGCCCCCATTCTTCAACTGAACTAGTGCTAGAATCTCCTAACTAGTCATCCTCCCTCTACTCTGGTCGCACTGGCTTTTTTCCAGTAGCAGCCAGATAAGGGTGTGTGTCTCTAATTTAGACATATCACACCACCTTAAAAGTTTTCCATGGCTTTCCACTGCAATTCAAACTCCTCCCCATGGTCCATAGGGTCCATGTGACCTCGTCCTGCTCACCTCTCTGACTTCACTTCCTTCCACTCTTCCTCTGCTAATGGTCATCATACACACCAGCCACTTTCTAAACACACTCACACAGTGTTCCTTCCTGCCTCAGAGCCTTTGTACTTGATATTCTCCTGCCTAGAAGGCTTTTTCCTTAAATTTTTGCATAGCTGCTGCAAGCTGCAAACTTCTGTCCCCTAATCACTCTCTACCTTTTATTTTATTTGCTAGTAACACTGACTTCTTGTTTGGTTACATAGTTTTCATCTTTGCCTCCCTACTAGAATATAACCTCCATGAAGGGATCGATTCTTATTTCCAGCCCCTGGAACAGCATCTGGCTCAGTAAGGACACACGAATGAATACATTTGAGTCTCACTTGTTTTCTGCTTTCCCTCTACCAAGGGCTCCCGCGAACTGCAGTATTTGGTAAAGGCCTCACTCAACAGTTTGGTCATTAAACCGTTGCTCCAAAGTCAAGCACAGTGGAATGCATGCATGGGGATCACTTGGGGTCTCCAGGGAAGGGCAGAGGCCTCACTGGAGCTGACGGGGGCACTAGGAAAATTCACATGAGGAGGAAGTTTCATTCTTTCCAAGTATCCAGTTTTGTCCTCTTTTATAACCTTATTGAAATGTTATGCTCTTGCCATTTTCTTTTCTCTTCAGACCTTTCCCTAAAAGGTAAAACATTTTTTACTTTTAATCACTAAAGATATTTAGTGACTAAAAAATTCATTTTTCACTTATCAATTCAATGTTGCTTCCTGAGTCCTGATAACTGTATAAATATCTGTCTGTGCGTGCATGCGTGTGTGTGTAGCAGATGATGAAGGCCTTGCCTTGTTCTGGTTGGTTGAAAATGCTTATGTTCTGATAGCCTATGAGGCACATTCATGAGCCTGCAAATTACAGTAACAGCTCTTGTAGTGAAAGAATGTTGTATGTGTTTATTTTTTATATGATAGAGATTTTGTATTTGTTCTTAGTAATACCTGTAAATGCCTAGATCAACAGATTCTGCTGTTCAGCGAAGTGCTCAAAAATACAACTGAAACTCCACTGAACTCAAAATAGCAAGTGACCATGTTTGTTGTTTTATTTACACATGCATACACACATATACCTTGAATAAACTAACAACGACCTCCCTGGGCCCTAGGACAGTGTTCTTCAGTCTCCTGTTATACCAGAAAGGTATTTATTGTGGTTGAGGGAGGTTGTGGCTCTCATAACCTGTTGGTGATCCTCCAGGTTTGCTTAGAGCTAATGTTTCTCCCAGAACAAGCCCCAAGTCATTTCCTGCTTTTCCCCTGAGATCTGGAGTGTGCAAGGATACTCACAGCTCTCCCCTCACCAAACCAGAGGAATTAGGGGAGAGTCAAAGACGAAGGAAAGAAGGAATAAAAGAAAAGTTGGTAAGAGGAAAAGGGTAAAAGGGCAAATGTGGCCAATTCTTCCCTCCCTGAAGGAAAGCAGTCTGAGAGCCCTTCAATTTACTCCCCTTTAATATCTTCCAAGGGAAAAAAATGCATTTCATGTAGCTATGCTTCCATTGTCTGTATGGTTTGCTTTGTCTAAGGAGAAAAAGAATTGGGGAAGGAATTATAAAGAAAAAAAATACCTTGCTTTTATTCTTTTAAAAAAGGGAATATGAGAGGGACATGGAAATACCATAAAAGTCCATTTTCCTGCAGTACTAAGACCTTACGCTAATGTATCTGGGTGGCAGAGGAGATGGAGCTACACAATCTTTCTCTGTCTGCCAATACTGAAGACAGAGCAAGAAGAAAGCCATCTGCAAGCCAGGAAGAGTTTTCACCAAGAACCAAATCAGCCAGCACCTTGATCCCAGACCTCCTGGCCTTCCAAAATAAACGTCTTTTGTCTAAGCCATCCAGTTTATGGTATTTTGTGGTGGCAACCTGACCTAAGACTGTTTTATATGAATTCATTTAGCAGTTATTTCCTGAGTATCTCCAGGTACTGCTCCAGGGCTGTGGACTGAGCAGCAGCAATAAAGCAGATGAGGTTCTGCCTCCACGGTGGGCCTTAGATTCCAACGAGGAGATTTGCCACAGACAGCAAACAAGTGAGCTCTGGACAGCGATGAGAGCCATACACACCAGGACAGGGCCGTGTGTGGTGCACCTTGGGGAGGGAGGCTTCAGATCAGGCGGTCTGAGGAGGTTTTCTGGGAAAGGACCATCTAAGCTGAATGATAAAGATCCAACTGGAAGATAAGCTGGTGGAATAACCTTCCAGGCACAGGAATCCAAGGTGTCAGCATTGAGTCTGTGTAGGGCCTGATCATTACCTCTGAGTTAGGGCAGGCAAGGGATGAAGCAGACTTGAGTACTAACATCTAGCAGTGGAAGTATGAGATGCATGGCAAGAAAATTCATGTAAGAGGCTTCAGATTTTGAATACCAACTAAATAACAGTGCTCTCAGAATGACCTCCCCTGCATTTTCTACATCATCACTAGCCACCATCCTTATAACATGTAACAGCCACACAACGTCATGAAGTTAATCACAGCATCACCCCCTCCAGCTCCAGGTCTTTTCTCTGTTCTAGGTTTCCCACCCAGTGTGCTACATTATTTAGTCATATCCCAGTGGGCTCCTCTTGGCTGCAACAATTTCTTAAACATTCCTTGTTTTCAATGACTTTGCCCATTTTTGAGGAGTACTAGACAGATATGTTGTAGAATATTTCTCAAATGGAGTTTGTCTGATGTTTTTCTCATGATTAGACTGAAGTTACGGGTTATTGGAAGAAAGACCACAGAGGTAAGTGGCATTTTTATCACTCCTTATCAAGGGTACTTAGTATCAACATGACTAATCACAACTGATATTGACCTTGATTCTTCCGCTGAGGTACCAAGTCATTTCTGACTCCTCACTCTCTCTCGTCCCTGGCATCCTGCCAGTCACCAGGTCTTGCCTAATATAAGTCCCAGGGGTCTCTCCAGACTCCACTCTTTAGCATTAATCCTGACAGCCTCCAGCTTAAGCTCCCAGTCGCTTCTCAGCATCCTGCAGCAACTATCGAAGCTGCCTGTCTAAAACAAGCTCTGGTCATATCCTTTTTCTGGCCAAAAAATCACACTTAGGAACAAAACCTTCCTTTCAGTTGTCTGGCAAAGTCCAAGTTTTCCAGCATTGCATTTAGGCCTTTCTTTCAATCTGACCACAAGCTCCTTTCCAGTTCCATGTCCTGCCCTGAGCTCTGGGTACCACACTAGCATTCCTTCCATCACCCCCCTGCACCAAGTGATGCCCGAGGTCTACATGCATTTGTTCTTTAGGGGTTGCAGAAGGATGGTACTGTGATTTAATCAGTCTTTGGTCACTTAGCAGCTGGAATAATTCTATAAAGAGGAGCTCATGTATCATTCAGTTACTCAGGGACCTAGTTCACATAGGAAAGAGAAAAAACAATAAAATTTATTTACCAGTTTTCAAATCAATAATTAATTGCTTCCTGATCTTCTAAACATGACCAATTTTCTGGGCATCATTATGAACTCATAGATTGGAATACATCTGATGTGTTTCAGTCTGTCACTGTTCTTATCCCCACTGATGCTCCAACTGTCACATCTTTGGCCAGTGGGAGCCTCGATCAGACATTGACTTTAAAGTTTTAAATTTCTCAGATGTACTAGTGGCTAACAGCACATGTTCCAGAGGTAGACTGCCTCAGTTTGAATCACTGCCCTATTATTTTATTAGGTATGTGACACTGGGCTAGTTTATCAACTTACTATGCCTCCGCTTCCTCAATTGTAAAAGGAGAATAATAACAGAACCTAACTTCATAAGATCCTGGTGAGATTTAAATGAAGTAATTCAAGTAAAGTGCTTAGAATAGAGCCCGGTACATTGGGCTGTGTCACGTTGGCTATTATTATTTTTATTACTAATCTCTCTCAAGCTTTGTCATTGTTGCTCACACTATGGGTCATCGGGGATACAACACAGACTTACATTTATTCACATCTAGTGACACACTGATTTCTTTTTAAAAAGATGATTCTAAAGTTCTATCTGCAACATTCATCTCATTCATGTACAGCTTGAAATGATGCAACACTCACATATTAGAACATTTCCTGGACAGGAATCCAAATTCAACAAAGCTAAGGTCCCCAACTACCAACATGCTTCCTGCTTTTTACACTTGTCTGGAAAGGGGTAAAGTGGCAGGAGCCAGCTGGGAGCAGCCTAAATGGCGAGGTCAGGACTTACTTTGCACTGGAGTCATTGCCAAGGCACATTTACCTGGTCCTCCCAGTTGTGCACAGGGAGCTGTTGGGGTGGCATTCCCCAAAGACCTCCAGCTCCCTTTCTAATCAAACTAGTAGAGCTGCAAGACATGTCCCAGATCACATAAGTCTTAACACTGGTCCTATTTGGAAGCCCATCCATATTACCGAATCTTGATCCATTCAGCCATTTGCACAATACAACCATTTCTTCAGGTTTGAGGAGTTAAACAATTTCAGCCACTGAAGGGTTCAGAATAAAGAGAGTGCAAGGCAAGCAGCAGCTCCAGGGACTCTGCAGTCCCTTCGATCTCAACTAAGCCTCGTGGTACCTCTCTGAGCCTGAAAGCCTTACAGAGCAGCTCCAAAGCAGTTACTCTACTGGTTCCTTAAAACAAAGGCGTTTGCCATTTTACCTACTTGCATCACTGACATAATTGCACTGTCATTGCATCAGCTGTGCCAAACTGTCTACAGGGCTCTGGCCAGAAATTCCCAGGATGCACCAAATCTGTCACTGCTTAAACAAAAATTTACTCATTTATTTTACTCTTTGTTTTCTTTTTCTTTCTTGTGTCTTGATAGCACTCAGGATTTTTTTTTAAGTAGCCATTTGTCATTAAGATGACATGGCACTTAAAGCAGTTTAGAAATATTAATCATAATCCAAGTGTTTGTCAACAGGGAAGTGGCTGTGGATAGATGATGGGAAATTCATATAATGGAAACTATTCAGTCACTAAAAATAATAAAGTGGATTTAGACTGACATGGTAACATGTTTTTGAGAGAACAAAAATAAGTTTCAAACAGTGTGTATAGTAGGATCATACTTTAGTAAAATAATGATGATTGCATATGTTGCCCTATGAATGGAAAAAAACCTGAAGAAAGATAGCCCAAACTGTTAATGGGGGTTATTTCCAGGGGTGAAACTATAATTGACTTTTTCTGTATATAGCTATAGTTCCAGAGTTTCTTATGAATAAGTATTACTTTTTCAACCAGAAAAAAAAGATTTTTTTTGGAAAATCAATGTTGTTATAACTTGTTCAGAATAGTGAAAGAATCTATCATCAATTGTAATGATATTAGTGAAATTTCTCATGGTAGAGTCTCAGTTGAGTGGTATGATATTAGCAAACTTCTGTGAAAATAGAAGTTACTCTTAGTGCTGTTAGTAATAGAAGTTATTGTTAGTTACTGTAACTGATGTACTGAAAACAGCATACCTAGCCCTTATTGAATCCAACATAATTTAGTATGTTTTTATATATATACAAAACCAAATGAAATTGAAAACTTTGATATCTTTAGAACAATGAACAAACCACATTCATTCATTAACCATACATTTCCATTAATAATGTGTACCAGGCAATGTGCTAGGCATTCAAGTTCTAGCTGTACAGTGGTGAAGACAAACCGTTTCTGTCTTCATCTTATGGTGATGAGCCAATCCTATGTATATTTACAGCATATCAATAATTAACCAAAAGAATGACTACATGTGAATAAAAATAAGCAACTAATTGTACTTCTTCTCAGATTTTTATTGGTATTTTTCCTTTGATAAGGACTGACTAAAAATGTATATTTCATCAGCATATTCAAATTTCACAACATTTTCACTCACTGTAGCATACATTATCACATAAGTTGATACTGCTAAGTCAAATATAAATATAAAGAGCATACATAGATGAGAATGCTCCTTTTCTTTCCTACTGGTATTTTACTGGTATTTTCCTACCGTTAACTTGAGATGTGACATCTGAATTGCAAAGCCACTTTTTTAAAAAGTCTCTGGCCTTATTTTGAATTATAAGGTTAACAAGTCAATTTTTAAAGATCATGAACACCAACTTCCTTAAAGATGAGATGTTCTTATTTCATAACCTCAAGTCCAAATTGTACCCATATTTTTTGGTCCTTGAAACAGATGATGATTTAGGGGGAAAGGGAATGAAAGACCAAAATGTCACATGCAATGGAATTGGATTTGTATTTGTAGAATGAAAATTCCTTGAGGATGCCATCTCCACTTACTGTGGGCCAAGGGTCAGCTGTGCTGTAGTAAATGTTTTGCACTTTCTGGGCCATGTAGTCTCTGTCATGACAGAGTTCAGGACATGCTCCCCCAAAATATGGCACCTTGGCATATTAAATATCTTAAGCTGAAGGAATTTTTAAAAATAGCAGAAGCCGGAAAGTCATGCAGAACCTCCCCCCACCTGTCCTTTTTCCCTGAAACAGGCCATAAAACTCCCATGTGAAAGGTGGCCTCCCTGTCCCAGGAGGAAAATGACATTCTTATCAGCAGAGGCAGGGACTGTAAGGCTGAGAAGAGTGTATAAACGAACCTTGTTAACCCAACCCGTATCTTCCTAGTTATTTCTTCACCATTTACTACCCCTTCCCTAAATATTTTATCTTGCCAATTCTTCACAAATGTACTTTCCCTTGTTTAAAAGTTATAAAACCTTCTCTGGTCACTTCAGGTCTTTAGTCAACATGTAAAAATTCAATAGAATTAAACTTTATATGCTTTTCTCCTTTAATCTGCCTTTGCCAATTTAATTTTCAGACCCAGCCAGTGACCTTAAGAGGGTCAAGGAAAACATTTTCTTCCCCTGCTGTTGAAATGACTCAACACTGCTGTACTAGCACAGAAGCAGCCATAGTCTATACATAAACAAGTGGGCAGGGCTGTGTTCCAATAAAACACTATTATGGTCACTAAAACGTCAATGTTACATAATTTTCACCTGTCATGAAATACTGTTCTTTTGATTTTTTTTTCAGTCATTAAAAAAATGTAAAATTCATTCTTATCTGGCAGGCCTTACAAATCTGGCTATAGCCAGTCTTGACCCATGGCTGTAAGTTGCTGCCTTCCACTCTCGGCCAGCACTTGATACTCAGAACCTGCTACTTCTCTTTAGTCCTAGAATTGAGGGGTGGGCAGGAGTGGGGGAATCCAAGAGATTTGTGAAACAAATCCTCATATGTTATTTTTCTGAAAAGAAATGTAAGCCTCTTTCTTCAGCCAAGTTTCTATTATAAAGTACATTTTTAAACCAACTTTATAAACATTTAAAGGAACAATGAGTTTTAAAAGGCCTTTCTAAATGAGAGAGTTGTCCACTCCTATTTTTCTTGTGGGACATTGGGGAATAATCATTTAAAAATAAAAACAAAAATGAAGCTGCTTGGATTAGTGGGTGAGAAATAGCATCTCCTTGTTTTCATTTACATTCCATTGATTACTACTCATACGGAATTTTTACATGTTCATAAGCTGTTTACATCTCTTTTTATGTGGATTGCTCATTGCCTTTTGCCCATTATACTATTCGGATATTTGTTTTTCTAATTTATTTTGTGTGAGCTCTTTATATTGATACTACCTTTATCTACTGCTGCAAGTAACAAACACTTCCCCATTCTCTGCTGTTCTTTTCTTTTGGGTAGGGTGTTTATGATAGTTCATCTCATTACAGTCAAAAGCGATCTTTTCTTTACATCTTATTTCTTTTCTCTCATGCTTAAAATGAAATTCCCCATTTCAAGATCACATAAACATTCAATTATATTTTATGTTATTTTGGGAGTGTATTTTTTTATATTAAGCTGTTGGGATTTAGAACTGTTCACTGTATAAGCCAGGGATTCAAAGTAATACTTTCTAAATAGCTCACCTATTTTCCTGTGTTCAAATTCTGCCTAATCTTTAATCTCAGCTCAAATGCACGTCCTCCACTAAGCCCTTCGGGGTTCCCCACCTGGGACACAGCTTACCCGCCCCTCAGTTCCTAACTGCTCTTCCTCTCCCTTCTCCCCCATGGCTTTACTTTCTTGCTCGTATTATAATTATCGATATATATCTCTTCTACTGTATCACACTGTGAGCTCCTTGAGAGCTGGGACGGAGCTTTATTCATCTTTGCATCTCCCAAAGCCCTCGTCCAGGGTGCAAACATCTGTGGGAAGAAAGGGTGAGAGACGGCAGCTGTAGCCACCCCTCCTACGCCTCCATCCCTCTGACAGAGGGAGGGCAGATCAAGCCACACAGCAAGGAAGGGACCACCTGCCGTTTCCATCTGGGGCACTGGTGGTGGCCAAGAGTCCAAGGCAGCTCTTACCTAAACAAGGCTGGTATTTATGAAGGAGGCCGGGCACTCTGGCTGAGCAGATACAAATGAACAGAGACGTCAGTCAGGCTCTGGGAATCCACTGCCCTCATATCCATGAGTATCAGTGTCCGGGCCACTCCCCAGACAGATGAGGAATTTTCACCCTTGACCAATTATAATTACAAAAGCAGATTGTGAGATAGTTCTGAGTGGCTCAGGAAAAGCTCAATTTGGTGCACACACCCAAACAAACAGACTAGATTCTGGACAACCTCATCGTGCCCTCTGGTCTTAGGGACCAGGCTTTAACTAGAAATCACACTCTTCTTATCACATTAAATTCAGTCATATATATATGGCTGCTTAGGGAAGTGTGATTAAACATTCAAAAATATTGGCCTATTTCAGTTGTATTCTCCAAATTCCAAGCTATAGAGCACTGAGTAATTTGAATTCCTATTTCCTGACAGGGTGCAGACTGGGCGCCAGGGTGAAGGATGGGCTTGGAATTGCATCTGTGTATGTTGCGGAGGAATAGTGAGAACTGGATGTATTAGGGGCGTTCCTTATTGCCATGGGTGGGTGGGGTTTTTTGTTTGTTGTTTATGTTGTTTCTATGCTGTGTTTTGAACGGAACAGTCAGCAAGAGTAACTCCAATGGAGGGACTGGGGAAGGGGTGCTAATAAAAGTTGGCCATGATGGATTTGGAAATAAAAAATCAGTAGGCCTGGTCTCTATCCTTACCTTCCCCTCCCCTCTTATTAGTCTGATGCCCTAAAAGAAATAAATAATGGACCAACTTCTAAGACTCAATCTCAGAAAACAGTAAGATAGAGGATCTACAGGAACTCTTAGCAGTTACATTCATCAGAGAATAGTTCTAGGAGCTCTGTGCTAAACACAGTCCTAAGAAAATGGCGAAGAGAAGGCCAAAGCCTGAAGCTTTTTTGAGTCCATAGTATTTTCTAGTGACAGCAAGCTCAGCTGACTACTGCTCTAAGCACCATTTCTGAATTATGAGATGAGTTGTCTTAAATTGATTGAACTGTTATTTGTAAATGCACCCATTTGTGAAATGTTTCAGCCACAATCCTTAAAAGATTGATAAATTTTGAACTCCTAAAATCTTGAAATTAAAAAAAAAAAATCCCAGCTATATACTAAAAGAGTGCTAAATTCCTTTTTAAATGTAGTAAGTGTCCAAAATCACAAGCCATTATGCAAAGCCCAGTAAGTGGATGCCTGCCTGGGAGAAAGTCCCTGGACAACTTGAACCCTCCAATAATAGGTGCAAAGTTAGGGAAATGTCAACATGGATAAAAAATTGCTCAGGGTGACTCAAATGCAGCTTCTACTCCACTGGTCACCTCTGGCATTAAGTGTGCTTACAAAAGCAAATACCTTGCATTTCTTCCATGCTGTAGAAGAACCAGGTGCAGTGTTGAGTGGCAAGGTGGGCTTTGGATAGAAAAGGAGTAATTCAGCTTTGATAAGAATGTGTATCCCTGGAATTTCCACCCTCTGAATTTTTACTACAGATATTGACTTGCTGTTCACCAGCCATTCTGATGAAACACCTTCTAGAAAAGGAAGAGCTTAAGCAGGATGGATATTTTGCTGGTATGCTCTAGAGCAAGAGGGTGTAGCTGTGTAGGCACCAGATCACTCCTAGCCCTTCTCACCTTCCATTTTCTTACAATGACAGATTTTATCCAAGGTTACAGGAATACCTTGTGATACAGCAGAGCCAAAAAGGCTCAAAAAATTTCTGCTGATGAAAAAAACAAACCAGCATTTCCTGGTTACTTATCAATAATGCAGATCAATGTCAATCTATCTTACGGGACATATATTTCCATTTGGATCCTTTTTTATGTGTCTCATTCTTTAAATGAGTGCCAAATGTATTCACTCCAGAAATAAATCAAGAACTAACCTCAAATCAGGAAAAGTGGAGATTATTTTTTAAATAACCAAACAGCATCTTTATTTTTACTTGTCTGTCTTCAAACCCTGGGAAATTTGCTAACTGCAAAGTTGCTTTCCATTTTCCAATCATTTCTGAGGGCACACTGGAATACTAGCATGAAAAAAACCACTTCAAAACAGAGAGCAAGTACAGGGATAATGATGAAGCATTTTTTAGAGACATCTTCCTATCGCAGGCCCAGCTAGACAGTGGTATTAACAGAAACAACTGAATATCCATAGCAACGGTGGAAAACAGATCTCATGGTATAGTCCTTATTGCAAGTCACTTCCTTTTATGATACTTCACTCAGCTTCAGGCAGAAATAAACATTTTCCACTCTTGTTCCCATAACCACACCTCAAATGTGTGTGCAGGGTTGTGGAAGGGGAGGGAAGGATTGCCCCCATACCTGCATCAAGAGAGTGGCTTTCCCTTCACAGCCACCTTCCGCTCTCCCCTGGCATCAGAGACCCCCCCCAGGGACCCACTCAGGAGGGTGTCTCACTGGGTGGCTGGCGTGGGGCTGACAAAATCAAAGCCCCGTTGTAGGGCCCAGGTAAGTGGCAAGTGTTAGTGAATGTTAAGACCCACCTGACACTTCCTTCAGCCAGGCACATTAAACGGAAACATTCACTAAAATCCCCTCAAAAAATATCCTGGACACCATGGCCATTTGTCCTCCTGCCTGCCGCCTGCCCTCTGTCTTGGTGACTGGCTCGGTGTGAGTGATGGAGCCTGCAGTGTGACTCAGCGTGCTGAAGTCCGGCTCTGTGCGCACGCACAGCTCTAAAAATTGCTTTGACTACTGGAAGCAGCTGATAGCCATGGGCCTCTGGGGACCCTGTTCCAGCAATGATGAGCAAAGGCAAGTGAACACTCAAGCAGTACCTTCCTGTTAAGAGCTCCTGAAATCAAGGAACAAGGCACTTTGCCTTGTGAAGAGCTCAGAGGCCGGCCCTGCGAGGTCTCCCTGTGGGTGAGCTTGCTGAGGACCCCACCAGGCCCACCTTACCACTGGGCCCTGATGACGATGGTGGTGGTGATGACAAATAATACTAATAATGAAGGCGCTACTGACTGAACACAGAGTATTTGCTAAATGTTTAGCATAGGTAGCCTCATTTACCTGCCAGAGGAACTCTGGAAGGTAGACAGTCAAATACTCATTATACAGTTGAGGAAACTGGGGGTCACAGAGCCTGAAGTCAAGTGGTAATTAAGCAGGATCTGGGCCCAGACCTGGGAGGTGGTTAGGAGCCCAGGTCCCTAACCACCTCAACACTACTGACTTTAGAAAAGCTGCACTGTCCACATCGATATGGTTTTAAATCCACACATGGCTGGGGGAAGGACTAGGAAGCCCCACACTGACCTCTGAGCTTTTCATAGGGTAGCATCTCCCCAGGTACTGCCCTTCCAGCAAACGTGGAGCCAGGCTACCTCTGCTGTGTCTGCAGCCGCCCTCAGAAGCTCTTCCAGAACCTGACCCTGCAGCTCCCTGCATCCCTCCAGGCCCAGACTTGCAGCGTGGACTGTCTTATGAAAACAGATTTCCAAGTGGGTAAACCTTGGAGGTTCAGGGATAGGCCTACACTTCTATAACAATAGGGATTGAAGTGGCACGGGTGATTATAACAATAATCCTTAACTCTCATCTAACCATAGATTGAAGGTCTCCTCGGCTATAGAATTCATCAGAACTGCTCAGGGCTCTGACTTCCTTGTTTGATTTCTTCTCCAAACCTTCAGCTGGAGTTTGTGGAGCAATAAAATAGCTAAAGGCAAGACGGGAAGCAGCAGGAATCTGGCTTTTACAAGGATGGGGAAATTGGTTTCTGGAGAACAAGCTGTAGAATGAAAAATCGTGGCCAGAACACAGGCAGCCAGGAGCTTGGCAGAGGGTCCACAGATAGAGGCCTGGCTACACTGGGATCCCAGGGCCCAGATGAAACTCCAGGGCTGGCATGAGGAGGAGGAAGAGGGCGACCTGACAGGGAGACAAAGGCTCTGTCCTGTGCTGTCAAGAGAAAAATAGACAGGCTCACCAACAAGAGGGCCCCCCACTTTCTTCTGGGAGAAGCGGCTTGGGCCAAGCCAGGGACTGGGGAAGGGTACTCTCTTCTTTGTGTGGGAGCATCGCTTACCTACAGAGAAGGACCCTCCCAGCCCCGGCACTGTGGTTTCTGCAGTCTGGGACGATCAGTCCTGGGTGGAGTTTAACTCCAGCCTCATCAACACTCCCTAATGACAGACGAGGATCTCAGGAGAGGCTGTGGCTACTTTCCTGCTCATCAGCCTCCCAGCCTGCTCGGCCCTCTCCTGGGAAGCTCCGGTCAGCCTGTCCGCAGTGGAGAGAGGAGACAGGGTGGCGGTGGCAGCTGCTCTGAGGGGAGAAGTCACTGCAGGAGTGGCCCTTGCTGCAGCTGGGTGACACTGCGATTTCCCTTCAGCAGGTGGCCTCTCCCCCAGCCGGCAGCACCCAGGGGTGAGGTGAATCGGTTCTCAGCTTGGTTTCATACTGCCCCCACTTCTCCCCTTGAAGGAACAGGAGGGAGAGGTGTCCTCCCATCCGAAGTGACTAGGCCTGACCAGCCCGGGATCAGGAAGCCAAGGAGCCTCCCTCCTAACAGTCTGATGTCAAATGTAGGACCTTCTCTGCCCCCTGGGAATGTTCTTGGCCACCCTTTTCTGACCCCAGACAGAAAATCAACTACTTCTGTTCTTGGGCCCTGAGCAACTAACCTAGACTGTGAGAGAAACTCTTCTGGGTTTGGCCCATTAGCCCCTGAAATGTCCTCACAAACTTACTTTGGGAAAACATTTTATTCAAATCTTGACATTATTTGCATTGTTGAAAGTTTTATTTTTCTTTTAAAATGCCAGATATACAATTTGTAGAAAGACATAGCTAGACTTATTCCTGTCAGTCAGCCCTTTTGGAATTACCTGCCTTTACATTAATCTGTAAGACAAGCACAGTTAGAACATTTCATGATGTCACTTCTTCATTCTGGGACTTGGTGCATTTTTTGCAAATGATGATATTGGTTTGTTCTTGCTCCTGCTTTTGTGAATCAGCCTGCGGCTCCCCTATGCAGGCAGAGAGGTGAGTCAGCATAGGGAGAAAACTTGCTTCCCTAAGCAGGGCCCAGAGCTGGAAGGGAATAAGGAGGCTCCGAAGTCCAGGTCATGCCCGCATTAAGGTAACTTCGGAGAAGCACAGACAGCACACCCACTCAAGCTGCCTTTGAACAAGCGGTCCTACTACATTCTCCTCTTGAAGCTGTGGCTGCAGAGGTCCAGGCCTGGTGACAGCATGAAAAAGAGCATCCCCCGTTTACCTCCCCCTGTCAGTCCCAAGGGACACCGGAGGGTGCACCCCCTGACAAGTAGCATTAAAGATAGCTTATAAAGAGAGGTACTTCTTCGCCGTTACCACCATTCCTGCCACACTAAGACACACATCTGTGCTTTCAGGTCTCATGAACTTAGGATTCAGAAGCCAGGGCTGGGAGAGGAAATTAAAAATTCCACCCTCAATCTACCAAATTATATTCTTGCCATATGTGTTAAACTGTATTCGTTTTCTATGACTTCTGTAACAGATTACCAAAAACTTAAGTGGTTTAAGACAACATAAATTTATTATCTTAAAGTTCTGTAGGTCAGAAGGCTGACAAGGATCTAAAATCAAAGTGTCAGCAGGCCTGTGTTCCCTTCCAGAAGCTTGGAGGACAATCAATTTCCTCACTTTTCCATCTTCTAGAGATGCCAACATTTCCTGACTCACGGTCTTCTTCCTCATCTTCAAGGCCAACTATGGCCAGTTGAGTCTTTTTCACAGCTCATCTCTCCAAAACTCATTTCCCGCCTCCCTCTTCTTTTAGAAGAACCTTTGTGGGCCCACCCATATAAACAGGTTCCAGGGACTGGGATGTGGACATCTTCGGCAGGGGGAATGATTCTGCCTGCCATACTGTGGAAAGTTTTTAGAAATTTCAGAATAAATAGAAACTGTCATCATCACAAAATTGCAGGAGAAAAAAGGAAGAGGTTCAACCCCCTTGTCTCTGGCTTCCAGGGCTACTGCCCAGGAGTGCACAGTCTGTCCCCAGCAGTCCCCATCTTCTACTCCACAGCACTGGTCTTTGACATCAGTAGAAGGAAAACATTCTGTCGAGCTCATCCTTTTCTGTGCATTGCTTCCTCTCTTACCACATGCAGGCAGGGGAAACCATCAACTTTCATATCTTATTTGAAATTAGTCACTAATATGCCACTACCAATTAACTGTCAATTCCTTTAAGCTGTCCTTTCAGGACCACTGTCCAACCCTTGAGCCATTTTAACTGCTCGCTGCTGCAGAATCCCAATTCAGTGATTCATGAGGCATTGGGCCAAGCTGGCGCTCTATAAAGTAACAGCCTAAGACCCTTTGGTGTGCATCGAACGTGGCTATCCTTGTCGTCACCAGCTTCCGTGGTGAGGGACAACCCAAAAAGGGATCATACAACAGAGAGACAGCACCATTCTCAAATTCCAAAGCCAGTCTCACTTGCTTCCTCAGGCGGATCTACGACAGGCAGCTGATAGGACCCTGGCTATGCTCGACAGTATGTAAGACGTTTAAAACAGTAAGGAGAGAAACACCCCAAGAATACGAAAGCCTAGACGTTAAAGGATCATAGAAAGGGCTAAGTTACTGAGCCATACACCGAGTGGTTAAGAGCAAAGACTTAGTGGTAGACTGCCTCCACCACATACTAGCCATGGGATCCTGGGCAAGTTTCTTAACCACTTGGGGCCTCAGTTTCCTAATCTGAAGTTGAGGTTAATAATAGAATCAATCATATTGGATCGCAAAACCTGGCACATTGGAAACATTCTCTAACTGTTAGTTGGAATTATTATTAGCCAGATATTATACTAAGTATTTTTTAAGCCTTTCTTAATTAATCATCAAAATAGCCCCATGAGGTATGTACTATTATTATAATCTCTATTTTTAAGACAGAAGTGAGCTTAAGGTTACATAGTTGGTAAGTAGCAGAGCCAGGACCAGAGCCCAAGTTGGTCTGACTTAAAGGGCCATGCATGCTCTTAATCTCTGTAGGGAGCAAGAATCCAGAGGGAAAGACTGACAGTAACTGTGTATTAGATGTCTTGCCTCTTCCACATTTTCTAGCATGTGCCTTATACACAGTTGTTGTTTGTACGATGGATCAGAAATCCTGAATGCCAGCATGAAGAGAGACGTGTTGCCTTGAAACAGCCCTGGGTCATCCTGTACCTGACTCAGGGCTGCACGCTGCCTGAATGTTGGGTTGAGGCCCCTGGGGGCTCATAGTTCTGAGCATTTCCTTTCACAAGGCACCTCCTCCTAAAGGGCCTCCTGACCTTCTTCTCAGTCCCATCCCGGGCACAGAGATGGCACAGCTGGGGCCCTGGAACAATAATTTCCAGTCTTCATTTGGCAATATCCTAGGGAATCAATGGTTGGCTGAAGGAGCACCAAGACATTCTCATTAACTAAGTTAATTTTAATTTACTGTAACTTTAAAGGGAAGTCTCTGCTTCTTTGAGGTGTTGCAATGGATCCAAACAAAGAGATGTTGGGACAGTTCTACAAAGGGCAAGAATGCTACGTTGCACACTTAATGAAATCTCACAGACAAAATGTTGAGCAAAAGAAATCAGACACTAAGGAAGATGTATTTTGTGATTCCATTTAGCTAAAGATCAAAAACATGCAAGACTACCCTGTGCTATTTAGGGATGCATTTTTAGATTGTAAAAATATAAGGAAAGAAAGGAAGTAATAACCAGAAGTCAGGAGAGTGGTTACCTGTCGGTGGAGAAGGAGGTTCAAATTCCACTGGGAAGGGGGCTCCAAAGGCTCTGGCAGGTTCTATTTCTTGACCAGGGTGGAAATGAGGGTTACTTTTATATTACAATTCATTTAGCTTTACAGGGGTCCCTTTATATAAGTCCTCTATGCATTTTTCTTTGTGTTCTATTTCACAATAACCATGACTGGGTTTGGTATGGTTATGTATGAAATTTGCAGCGACCGCACCTGAGAGGACATAAAAAATGCTATGGAATGAATTAACTTAGATGAGCTGGAGAGACTTTGAGACACCATCTAGCTCAGTGATTTTTAAACTTTCTCATGCATCAGAGTCACTCAGAGGATGTGCTCAAAGCACAGACTCCTGGCCCCCATCCTCCAGAGACTGGGATTCAGCAGGTGTACGTTCTGGGACTCAAGGCACTGAATTCCTCCTAACAGGCTCCCAGATGATGTCGATCCGACCACACTTTGAGTAGTACTGATCTATCCAAAGAGAGAGTCCACATGATATAGGATTAAGCTATGGTCCTCAGCCTGTTTGTTAATGCAGATCTATCTGGCTTCTAGTCTTGGCAGATTATTGAATGTAATCGGTAGTCTTATGTGAAATACTGTTCCCTACTCGCCAAATACGTACACATACACACATACACTCTCAACATGGTCAGTTATCCAAGTCAGTTTGAACTTCTGATCATGCAACCAGTCATCGGTGCAGTCATCAGGAGAAAAGGATGGAAAGGTCCAGCTCATGGGATCCCGAAAAGGGAGAGCTCTCTAACGCAGAGGAGGGCACAGCGTCACTCTGCTGTTCCCTGTTTGGCTGCTGTCAGCCTTTGGCCATCAAATAGGGATCGCTGCCAATTTATCAGGAAGAAAACAGCCTGACTTCTCTCCTGTCTAAGTTCTGCATTATATTTCCTTGTATGCTACACAAATGTAAAACAGAAGCTAAAATTACAGGCTGAGGGGCTAGTGAGGCTGATGTGTTGGGGGAGAAGGCAGAGAGGAGATATCATAGGGAAGGATTCAGAGCACAGTTGCAAAAGCAACAGGCAAAAGAAATAAAAGGGAAGGGGATGGAGGTGGGAGCTGATGGATGGTCCAGTCATTACACCAGTAGAGAATCACTGTGGGAATTTTGGGTCTCCTAAAGGCACCCTGACCTACTTTTTGAAATGTTGTTTCCTTATTCAACAAAATACATTCTTAGTGAATTGCCATCAAGTTTTCTGCGATTATCCAACATAAAGTTTTAGTTTCTGTGCTGGGGGCTATTGTCTGGGTCTTCATGCATAATAATAATACATTCAGTAGCACCAGGCTGGTGATGGATATGAATTTCTTAAAGAGGCAAGCAGGCTACAGTTTTCAAACGAATCCATCTGAGAAGCTTTGAGCAAAGCCTTGACTTGCTTTAAAAACAGAGAGTTCCCATGTGCTAGGTGGCTAGCTTCATCCCTTAGCTAAGGGACCAGATTTATGGGATGTGAGTATAAAAGCCTTGGAAGCAAATATAATAATGCCTTCAATTTACAGGGCACTTTCTTCATAGAACCTCAGGTATTCCTAGTTACAGTGTAATCCCATATTCTCTGGGAGCGACCAGCCCAACTCAAAATCTCATTCAGCCATAGTGAAAATTATAGAGATATCACAGGGATCAAAATAACAAAAGCAAAAAACAAGGGAGAGCAGTAGCTCCCTCCCCAGGGATCTCCCAGAACAGCCTGGCTCCTGGGCAGGTGGAACGGCACTTAGATCCAGGGCATGTGGTTTCAGCAGCTGCCTCCCCCACCCTGTGTCACAGGGCTGATGAGAATGTGAGATGGAAGAGGGAGCAAGCCCATAATTATGCAGGGACATAGGAATCAGGTCATTGACTAGGCTTCTCATTTCTCCTCCTCTCTGCTGCTCACCAGCTCTGCATGCAGGAGGATGTGGATGGGATTTTCCAAATGCCTCTCCATTTGCTTCTCATGAGTTGGAAAAAAGTGCAGTCAACACAGGCAGTTGTGAAAGCAAGCCCACACTCCAGTGTGGGCTGTGTGCGGCCTGAACTGGCCTGTGGCGCTGGGAGGCAGGGTGATGAATGGCTCCCACACCCTTTGGGGTGCTCTGCCCCGCCTTGCAGTGCCTGAGGAGCAGAGGAGCAGCACGGCTGCATCCCCGCAAAGCAGAGGCCGAGCAAGAAGGGAACAGAGGTTCTTGAAAGGAAAGCAGAATTCCCCGACCCTCTCATTTCAGCTCTCTGAGGCTGCCTCTTCCAGCCAGCCTCCCTCCTGCCCAGGCCTCCCAGGGGCCTTTCTCACAGTCTGACGCTGACACCCAGCCTCTCACTGTTCCAACACTATGCTTGTCCCCTTTCCACAGCTCAGCAACCAGAAGAGGAACAGGGGAAATCAGAGAACTTGAACCTGAACAAATTAACTTGGAGATGGTTAAATAAACGTCCAAATGAGTTTTCTGTTTCGATGCTCCTCTGACCCCATTCTAAGGCAAGTGAAAAATGCCTGAGTGAAGCCCTGGAGCTCTGGCTGAGAATATAGTGCTGTTATTATTAGAGTAATTGGGAGGGAGTCGTGCCATCTCCGGGCAGGGCTCGGGTGGGCCCATGTGGGAGGCGACTGTCAACAGCTGCTGGGAGAAGAGCTTGTTCATTATCAGCAGCCTGGCACAGAGCGTAAGACAAACTTGGTCTCCACATCTCACCCCCATAGCTGCAGGCAGTGACTACTCCAGACACTGCATCCCACTGCAGGGGGCCCCAGAGTCTCCATGCAGGGATGACTCAACCGACAAGAAGCCCGGGAGGCCACCAGGACAGCTGGGAAAATGCCCATGGGGCCACCCAGGAAACAGTCCCAACAGAAGAGTGCAGCAGACAATGCCTTCCCCAAGAGACCAAGCCCCAAACCCGGAACCAGCTGCAGGTCCCGCACAACAGCACCATGTCCTGAGACTGTTTTTCAGTCATTCACCAAATACTTATTGTGCACTTTCTCTGGCAAATACTGTGCATGTGGGACTAGGAAGAGAGCAGTCAATGAGACAATCCCCACGACTGCTCTCACAGAGTTGACAGCCTGGAAGAAATCACCTGCACTCAAACTGGTCATTATGCAATGAGTGTTATAATAGAAGTCCAGGGAGCCAAGAGCACAAGAGTATGAGTAATCTAAAGTGACCAGAAGGAAGAGCCTTGGCAGAGAAACTGCCATTAACAGATACTATAAATTTCCAACTATTAGGGGTCTCAAGAGATGTCAGCCTAAGGACATCACTGCTTTCTTTCTTTCTTCAGCTTATTAAACACTTAGCTAACATCTACCCATCTGGCACATGTTCTATTTCATTACCAGTCTCTGGGAATAAATAATGATAATCACAGAACACCCATCAAAGTAACCAGAATTCTCTGGGAAGCACGACAGATCCCTTTATCCACTGAGGTCATTATAATCAACATGTTATTATCAGCAGCCATAGTTTTTACTCTTCCCCTGACAATGATAATCACCAGGAACCTCACCCCCAAGAAGGTCCAGCCCTTTACGGCATCATATAGGCAGCCTTGGATCAACTAAGAGCACAGGGTGTCCTGGCTATGCTCAACCCCAAAGACAGAAAAAGTGAGGTGATGACAAGTTCCATTGACTTCTCCCAGCACAGCAACCAGGGTGAACCTTCTAAAATGTACATCAGCTGCTGTCCTCTTCTGTTTGAAACCCTGCACTGTGCCCCAGACTAAAAGCCAAAGTCCTGCCGATGGCCACACCTGCATGACCCAGCCTCTCATTACCTCTCTGGCTTCCTCTCCTACGAATCTCTACTGGCTGCCTCTGTATCAGTCATATGTGTCTCCTCGCTGGTCTTCCTGAACACACCAAGCACACTTCTCTCCTCAGGAAAATACTTATCATTCTCTCTGCCTGGAAACTTCTTCCTCCATATAGCCACATCTTTACTCTGTCACTTCTCACTTGAGTCTCTGTTCAAATGTCAGATGACCAGTTCGTAAGTAATGCTTTCCCTGGCTACCCTATTTATGATAGCAATACTTGTTTTCCTTCTCTGGTTTATTTTTCTTCATAGATGGTATCACTATAGGACACACAATGTACTTTTGTTGTCTGTCTCCTCTGCCAAAAGGTATGCTTCCTGAAAACAGAGAATTTTTTTTCTATTTTTTTTCTCCCACTATTTTCCGGTGCCAGGCACATAGAACTTTGATAAATATCCATTGATTGAACGATACATTTATTGGGAAAGGAAGAACTTCATAAACAAGGTTGTGATTTTTGATGTTCCAGATAGAAAAATAATAAAATTCAATTCCTACCTCACACCACACTCCAAAGCAAATTCTAGATGGGTTAAATACATGTATAAAAAGTAAAACCTTAAAATGATCAAATCATAGTATAGAAGTGTGATTTCAAGAGAGGGAAAAATTTCTTGGGCAAGAAGTAAAAACCACAGGGGGAGGAAGACAAATACCATATGATTTCACTTATTTGTGGAATATAAAAACAAAGCAAAACACAAGGAACAAAACAGCAGTAGACTCATGGACACTGAGAATTGACTAGTGGTTACCAAGGGCAAGGGGTTTGGGGTGCAGGGGCAGTGGGGGCATGTATAAAAGGGCAGAATAATTCGCAATCACAGTATAAGTTGATCACAGGGACTGTTGAACCACTGTGATGTACATTTGAAATCAACATAAGATCCTGTATTAATGACACTTAAAAAATAAAAAAAAAGGAAAAAAAAAGAAGTAAAAAACAAACCATATGGAAAAGGATTGATACACTTGACTACTACATAAAGTAAAATTTCTATATATTAAATGATACCATAAACAATAAAAAAGTAGGTTAAAAGATTTGCAATATATGGACCTCACGAAGTTTAGAATTCAGAATATATAAAGAATACCTATAATAATAAAAAGGTAAGTCCCAGTAGGAAGAGGGGCAAAAAAACCAGAAAGACAATTCACAAAAGAAGAAAACTGAATGGCCAATAAATTCAGAAAAAGCTGCCCAACATCTTTAGTAAACAGGGAGACATAAATAAAAGCAATCTTCCACCCACTTCCATTAGATTGGCAACTATGAAAAAATCTCATAAAATTAAATATAGATGAAATTTTGGAAAAAACAAGACCTCTCATTTACCACTAGTTGGAGTCTGAATTTGTATAACAACTGTGGAGGAGAATTTGGTAGTCAAACTGCAAATGGCCAACACCATTCAACTCAGCCATACCACTTGTTGCTGAGAAAGCCTGCACGCATGCGAAGGAGGGCATATATGAGCATGTTCAAGCAGTTGTTTGTAAGGGTGAAACACTGGAAGCAACCTCGGTGTCTATCAGTGGGGAATATAGACTGTTACATACTCATACAAAGGGCTAAAATACAACTGGGCTCAGCAAGCTTTTTCTGAGCCAGGGGGTAAATGTTTCTGGCTTTGTAAATCACCTAAGTATGTATTGCAGACTAGTTCTTTTAACTATCTTTAAAAATGTAAAACCATTCTTAGCCAGATTTGCTCACAGGCTAGAGATACTCCCAGCCATAGTTTGCCAACTGATGCTGTAATAGCAATTAAAATTAGTGAATTAGGCCTATATGTATCAATGTGAATAAGTATTAAAGACAATGAATGACAAAAACAAATTCCAGAAAAGTATATGTACAGTTTCAGTAAATCTTTAAGTCCTTCAAAATATAAATACATGCATACAGTAAATCTATAAAAATATGTATGGAAAGGATATATAAAGTTCTCAGCAGAAGTTGATTCTAAGGAATGAATTCTATCAGTAGTATTTTGTTTCTTTTATATAAAATATCTTAGGCAAATATGACAAAATTTAATACTTATTCATTCAGGGTATTGGGTACCTGAGTATTTGTCATGTTATTCACTCTACTTTTCTATAATTAACATTATTTTCTTAAATACATACAAAAAACAAAAAAATTGCTAGAGTGTGTGTCAAAGTTTTACTAGCAGTAATTTCTGCTAAGTGGCATTTCTTATTTTTACTTATCTGTGTTTTCTAAATCAACATCTCTAAAAACTGATTTTGTAATGAGAAAATAAAGTTATAAAAAACTTCCAAAGGCACCCGCTTAACTACTGAATATGCCTTATTTTTGGAATCCTGAATGAGGAGACAAATCCTACTTCCCTCTTCAGGGGGCTTGGGTGTCATTCACAAGAAAGCGCTTGCTCCAGGCTCAAACGAGAACCAGTCATTTGCCTAGACATAAGGCCCAGTCCAATGACCACTTCACTCTGCAGCTGGGAAAAGGCTTAAGACACTGCCCACCACCCTCTAACAGCGTAAGAGAGGATGAGGCTGTGCTGATGGTCAGGCATCAGTGGGAAATCTGCTCCCTCGGCAATCATCACCCCCATGTGCTTATGGTCTGCTGACCCCTCCCGAGGCCTAGGTCACCAGACCATGGGGTAGGGGCGCCGGAGTAAGGAACCTGGGTTACTTAGCAATGGTTTCCTCTCTACTCTGGGAACATAAGTCTTTCAAGCTGTTTATCAGTATGCCGTCCCTGAGTTATGACTTGGGATGTGCTGGGTTTCCATTTTTAGAAGCCAGTCCTGGTTTCTATAGGTCCCCTGACTTGGAGCACTTTCTGGCTTTCAGTATAAAGATCCTACTGCTTCCCCGCCAAGGTCTGCACACATGCCCTGAATCAGGGTGGACCCCATGGGTGTGCACAAGGCCTAACTCTCAGATCTGGTTTAATGGTCTGTGGCTGTTATCCTGAAATTCTTAATAGTTTTACTTTTGAATTCCTATTTTGTAAGTAAAGCCTGATGAGACACAAAGCATGTGTGAGAACAGAGGAGACACGCCGGCACCAGGCACACAGTCAGGCCTGTAGGCACTGCAGGAAGCGTGATGAGGGGGCAGGCAGGCCCAGATCTGAGCTCAGACTAGGGGCAGTGGTGGTGACCGCAGAAGCTCTGATGGCAGAGGTGGCCACCCCCCAGGGGAGGGAGGCCACCCCCTCATGGAAACAGTGCCAGGACAGTGCGGGAGGCCAGCGTGCCTATCCATTCCCAGAGCCCATCCCCACCCCATCTGCACACATACCAACTCTCCAGTCGGAGCACTGGGACCGTCGCTGCCTGTGCACAGAACTTCGTCTGTAAACTGCTACAGAATTAAACTGTGCGCATGGACATTACAATAAAACCTCTCAGAGAGTCACCAGAATTCTTTAGAGAGTTTAGAATCTCTGGTTTTGGCAACTGTTAATAGCACTGCAAAGCAGATCTCTGCAGACTTAGAAAAAAAAATTTTAAGACCATTGCATTCAACAGAAAGGACATTATTTTCACGGGATGCTTCAGATAAGCCAATTATTAACAAGAAAGACAATTCAAAACTAATTTTTCTTATAATGGAGGATGAAGCAATAGAACATATAAAAAAGCATTTTAATTATATCTAAATCATGAAACTGCTTTCAATTCTTCATATCACCTTTTCAAATTATAAGAAATGCCAGAGGAAACATTAAAATGCCATTGTACAAATTTATATTTAAAATTAAATCCAGACAATGAAGCTGATCATCAGCTCTAGATGTAGTCAGATTTCTATTTTGGAAACTTTACCAGAAATTTACCCCAGTGTTGTCCCAGGCTCTAAAATATACCTAACATTTCCAGTAACAGTTCTGTCAGCAGAAAGATCCTTCTCAAAGTCAGCAATTATCAAAAATTATTTAAGACTTTGCATTGCCAAGCATGAGTGTCACTTTCAATTATATCAACTGCAAATGAAGTTGCTGTAAGTATAACTTTTGATAACTGAAGAAATGAATTTGCAAAAAAGCAAACTGGAAAAATCTTATAATCAAGATATCACATTAAGAAAGTATTATCATTTATTGTGTTATGTAGTATTATCTGACACCAAAAGCTTTTTGTTTTGTATTTTTGTTTATGCTGTTATTCATGTAATACTATTATGCCTGTTATGTTTATAAACAAGGTTTCTTTATAAATTTTTTTTTGAAGAAAAATTTTATATTTTAGTACTTCAAAGGCAGTTTTCTTTCCTGCTTTTTGAACAAAGGCCCATTTTCACTTTACACTGGGTTTTGCCAATTATGCAGCCAGCCTTAACCCTGAACTGTTTTCCAGAGGTGACAGAGCCACCACTGCCTTTTGTCAAGAAGGCCAGACATCTAACTGTTAGGCAGCTGGTCCTGGGAAGTAAAGTGGCCCATTCAGAGGGACTGGGGAGCCGGGTGCTCCTTGCACCGGTCCACAGCTGAGCAAAGGGAAAATAACACACGGGCCAGTCACAGGCCTCCTCTCTGTCAACTTCAGTGGCACGGTCAGCCCCCAGCACACAGACTGTGCAGCACGTTATGGCCGAGAGCATCACACCAGCCTCCCTCTCCTCTGTCAGTGTCTTCTCCTTCTCTGGTAAACATTCGCATTCCTTTGAGGACACAGCATGGAGCAGAACTGAATTCCCACGGAGGGAACTCAGCAGAGGATATATTATATTTTCATTACTCAGAGCCCAACAGCCAGTTTTTCAGCTTTTCCATCTGAATCTTCTTTGGTGATGTCTGGTCAGATACACAGAAGCTCTCACAAGGTCATTTCAGCAAGGCTGTCAGAGGCCTGGTGACGCCTAAAAGCCTTTGCAGTCACTTAAGACTAAAAGAAAGGAAAAGAGCCTGGGGACAGACGCTGCTGTAGGTGACAGTCCATGGTCCTCCAGAACAGGCAGGACAAACAGAGTCCACAGACAAGGCCATCTCCTTTGGATCGTTTCATTTCATTCCACACAAAACACATGTGGCCACTTTCATAAAAACACAACCACAAATAGGATTGTACTCAGGCCACATGAACACTAGAGCCCTCTCCAACTTCCACCACCACAAAAGGTGACAACTGTATCATTTCCTGCTTGTCCTCTTTTCTGTTTCCATGCACGTATATCTCAAGTTCCTTAGGGACAGAGGCCGTATCTTCTTCATGTGTCCCCCCAGACTCCAAGTATAACAATGATACTGTTCTTAGAGCACTTACAACCCACATTCCCACTCGTTAATTCATCAGTCTTTGCAGCCCACTTACCTCCCCAAGCCAGGATAATGCCCATTTTACAGAAAAGGAGATCAAGGCCTGGAGAAGGTCACTGGTTTGCCCACAGTTCCACAGCCGCTAAAGGGCAGGATTTAATCACAGATCTGTCTGGTTTTCGCTCTACTGCACCTTTGTGGAAAGGGTCATCTCTAAAGGGCAGGCATCGCCCCTTTTGCACACTACCTAGCATGGAGCATCCTAAACACAGACACTTCAGTGAGACTCTGTGATGACGGATTTTTTTTTTTTTGGTTTGGCCTCAGAATCACAACTCTGTGACTGCTTTTTCTACCACATCCTAAAAAAAACTTCTGTTACACCCATCTGCATTGTCCTAAGATTGCTAAGCATGTCAAGGACTTTGGGCAGGAAGGGATGGAACTCTCTGAAATTTGGGTCTTCAAGATGGCTTCATATTTTCTGCACCGTTCTTGGGTGGAGCGAGCAATAACAGTAGGTGAGAGCACCCTGTCTGGACTTGCTTCATGGCAGCAGTGACTATCCACAAGCCATGGTTCTGCTGCTTGGCCTCTTAAGATGAGAAAAGTATGGAGTTGCAGGCCTCCACATCATAGCCACTGTACATGGGCTCCTCTCCTATATATCTAAGGCTAAGCAGATTCTGGCCTGTAGGGCAGTCCTGACTTATTGCAACCTTAATAAATAGTTTTCACATATTTATAACCATGAGACAAGGAAGGCCTACCTAAGGTACAAAAACACAGATGCCACCAAGAAAAAAAACCTGAAAATCCAAATTTTGGAATAGAAGATATCACAAAGATTTTTAAAAAGTGACATAGTAAAATATCTGCAGCATGTATAACAGATAAAGGATTAATATTCAGCATATCACTAATGCTTACATTTCAATAAGAAAAAGGCAAACAATTTATTTAAAAAGGACAAAGAATATAAAGAGACATTTCATAGTAAAAGAAATATGAATGGCAAAGAGGAAAGGACAATATGCCCAATCTCACTATAAACAGAGAAATACGATTAAAATGTTAAAATGTCATTGTTTGTTCATCAAATTGGAAACATTAAAAAGACTAATAATATCCACTATTGGGCCTTTAGCTAGACTAACCAAGAAAAAAGAGAAAGAAGACTCAAGTAAATAAAATTATAAATGAAAGAGGAGATATTACAACTGATACCACAGAAGTACAAAGGATCTTAAGAGACTACTATGAACACTTATAAGGCAACAAAACAGGCAGTCTAGAAGAAATGGATAAATTCCTGCAAACAGACAACCTACCGAAATTGAATCATGAAACCAAGAACTGAATCATGAAAAATGAGAAAATGTGAACAGACCAGTAATGAGCAAGGAGAATAAACCAGTAATCAAAAACCTCCCAAGAAAGAAAATTCTAGAAACAGATGGTGCCACTGGTGAATTCCACCAGACATTTAAAGAAGAATTACTGCCAATCCTTCTCAAGCTCTTCCAAACAATAGACCCAAATAGACTTTCAAAGAAGACATTCAAAGGGCCACCAAGTACTTTAAAAAGTGCTCAGCATCAGTAATCATGAGAGAAATGCTCATCAAAACCATGATAAGATGTGCCTCACAACTGTTAAGAGTAGCTATTATAAAAAACATGGGAGATGAGACAAATACTGTATGATCTCACATGTGGACTCTAAGGAAGCTGAACTCAGAACAGAATATATCGGTGGTTGCCACAGACTGAGGGGTGGGGAAAATGAGGAGATGTTGGTCCAATCCAAGAGCACAAACTTCTAGTTATGGGGAACAAATTCTAGGGGTCTAATGTATAGCATGATCACTACAGTTAACAGTATTGTATCATATACTTGAAAGTTGCTAAGAGAGATCTTAAACAGTCATATCGTAAACCAACAACAAAATGGCAATTATGTAAGGTGATATATGTGTTAACTAACCTTATTGTGGTAATCATTTCACAATATATGTGCATATCAAATCATCATAAACTTACAGAATGTTATATGTCACTTATATCTCAATAAAGCTGGAAGAAAAGAGAAAAAAAATATCCGGAGTTGGGAGATAGGAGGAAAATTAGGTTACACCATATTTTTAAATGTGCATGCTTTTTGACCCAGCATTCTATTTCCAACAGCTAACTTACAGAAACACTTGCACTCAAGAATGAAGAATGTACAAAAGTGTTAATTACAGTACTGCAAAAGCATAGCATTGGAAACAACCTAGAATTGCTTAATAATATGCATAGTGAAATCTATATTTTAAACGTGTATACCCACAAAACTACACCTTTCTGTATATACATATATGTATGTGTAAATGGATGGAAATACCTCTGGAAAAATACCTACTAAACTGATAATATTTCTAGCTGGGTAGAAAAATGGGTTTGGGACACAGCAGTAGACAGACTTCTGCTATGAATGCTCTGTTGGTTGATGTTTTTACAAGAAGAAAGTATTCATATAGTACCCGTGAAACTTTAAAATGAAAAAGGAACTAACATAGATTGATTTATAGACAGACCTATAAAAATCCATTAGATCTGCCTTCCTTTTAAGGGCACAAATAGCCTGACTGGGGGTCTATGGAGGGCAGGTGGGGTAGAGAAAAGGAGCGACTGCCCGTCCAGTATCAGCCCCACCCAGATGCTAGTAAGTCTCATGAATTCCTGACACTGTCTCTAGCCTGGACCTTTCTTAAAAAACCTTCATGTGTCTTCCCTCCCTTTCCCGATTTAATTTCACCCTGTTTATTTGTTTGAATAAGGCTGCTCTCCCCTCTGCTACTGTATTCCTTAAATTACAATTTTTATAATAAGACTGGGGAAAAAAATGTGTCAATGTCATGGCATCACGGATTGCTGTTTCTAATAAACTCCCAGGATTGACAGATGTCAGTCTATTCTCCACTAACGTCTCTGGTTAAGGTCCCCAGGAAACAGACTCTGAGACTCCGAGGTTTGCATGCATGAGGTGCACTGGGAAAAGCACTCGGGAGCAACTCCTCCGGAGGAATGAAGACAGGATTGAGCAGAGGAAGAAGCCGGCCTGTGAACAAAGGCCTCGGCAGATCCCCAAAGGAGCTCTGGACCTGAGAGTTATCCCAGAATGAGAAAAGTGGCTGGGCCTTTCCACCTCCACGGGGACATGCGGTTGGATGAGGGCTGCCTCCAGGAAGGGAGTGTCACTTTGGCCAAAGCAGCTCTTTTCAGGCAGAGCCATTCCTGGGAGGGACTCTGCTGTTGGTGACTGCAGAGGGAGTGAGCACCTCGGCCCTGAAGGCGAATCTGGGAAGTTCCCCACGTCCCGAGAGGCATCTGGAGCTAAGTAAGCCTTTATCCTTGAGGGTGCAGAAAATGAGGAATGGGTATCAGCATGGAACTGGTTGCCCAAGCTGAGGCCTTGCTGATTAGGCTTACCTGGGTCAATTCCCTCTGTGGGACTTCTAAAGGATAGTTTTGAAGAAAAAAAATTATAGAAGGGGAAAATATTTTGACCAGAAATAGGAAACAATGTTTTGAGTTTAAATGCCCTGGTAATTCTCTCATTTCAGCTTACAGATCCAGAAAGAACTTAATTCACAGTAAATAAAGTCCATTTCTTGAAAAGAGATGAGAAGAGGAACTTCACATTTATGCTGTTGATAACATCTCAGCTGTCTGGAATTAATTCCTGTGGTTCTCACTCGTTATTTTCCTGTCAGCCTATTTGATTTGGGCCCTTGTGCATGGAGACCACATTCCATAGAGAGTCGGAGCTTCCATCATCCTGGAAATGTTAAGTCCAGTAAGGACACACAGTTTCCAGCATGGAAATGTTTATTCCCGTGCAGTTCTTATTTACAAAGGAAATAGTCGCTCTTTCCCCACAAACTCTGAAGAAATCTGAATAGCCTTGTTTAGACCTTATGCTTTTATTTGGCAATTCTAGATCATTGTGGGGTGGTGGGGGTGGATAAAAGGACCTGATGTCAGGTTGCAAAAATACAGGAATAATTCAGAAGGACATACAGCACTCCAAAAATCTTTATCAGGCTCTTGCTATCTGGCAGATCCAGAGCTCAGCCCCTAATATGCAGTGTCTTCTTAAAACCTCACAACTCTGAGGTGAGTACTACTATATTTGTTTTACAAGTACTAATATTTGTTTTTCAGAGAGGAAATTGGAGCCCAAAGAGGCAATTTTCCTGAGGTCACACAGTTGCCAAGTAATACAGAAAAGTTTTGGTCCAGGTCTGGCTGGTTCCAGAGCCACCAAGCAGGGAGGATGCTTGCACAGACCCCCTGAGGTCGGCACGGAGGAGAAAAATAAGAGCAACAACAGAGAAGTATTAAGAAGATAATTAATACCATTCTTCTGAATAGCAGGTTGGAACAGAGATGTCCAGAAGCCACATAAAAGTCCTGGGCCCCCATTTGTCTTCACTTTATAAAGAAAATCAGGTAATTTCCTATGTAGTGTATTTTTAGTGCATTTTAAAACATGCAAATATTTACAATTATATTTATTATTTAATATTGATATATATTGTTTTTTAATACAAACAAGACTCAGGAGAAAGCAATACCTGTGAAGGGAGGGGATAGGTGAGGAGCCACGTAAGAGGCTTCAGTTTATATTTATGAAATATTAGTTCCGAAGGTGGGTGATGAGTATAACAGTACTTATATTATTATCTACACAAAAGCTAAAAAGAATAATATCTTCTGTATTTTGAAACAGTTCATAAAAACTTTTTAAAAGAAAAGTGTTTAGATAAGAAAGCTCATAATAGCTAAGCAGTAGCACATTACTTAAACTTGTACTTTGTGTTTATTTTGACACTTATTCTAATTTGAGACATAATACGGCTTAAAAATAGAAAGTACACATTAAACACTATGCAGGCTCTTTTATAAAGACTTATTATTGGAAAGAGACTGGTGGGTGTGCAAAGGCCAGATCACGTGCCAAGCCTCCGCTCAGCCTATTCTAATGACAGATTTACCTGCTCCCTTTATTGTAAGCCACCTCAATTTTTCATGAAAATGGGATAGAAATTATAAATATATACATGATGTACACACAGGATTGACAAGGGTTGTTCTTCAGTCCTGCAGGTTTTTACTTTCCCAGCCACCATACCTCTCCACCCCTTTGCACCCCAGATTCACTAGATCCACTGCTTTGTTCTATCCCAAGCTTCCCCTCTGGGAGGCACAGAACAGTAGCCTTCTCCTTGCCAAATATACAAATATAGCCTCTTCTACCTGGCCCCTCACTTGTCCCAGGGCCTCTGCTAATCCCTAAGGATTTTTACACAAAAGCAATAGATTCTTGTAAAAATGCCTAGCCCTCTTGCGCTGTAGATGACCCAGATTCCTCCTCCTTAGAATTGAACAGTGCAAGGGGCAGCTGAGAAGTAGGTGCAGAAACCCCACACTACTTTCAGGGAGTAAAAGCCTGTGATGCCTGAGTTTCTGAAGCAGTCCATTCCCTTAAGGATCTGAAGTATCAGGAACAGGAGTTCCCCCATCTTTGACTTCTTGTGGCCTCAGGTTTCCTGTGTGGGCCCTTCCTGGGAGGACGCTGGCTGGAAACCACTCAGTTACTGTGTGGCCTCTGGCTCCACATGTGCTGACCACCCACGGGCCAGTGAGCACCGCACAGGAGGAGGTGGTCCGGGCCCTGGCCTCCAGGCAGCACAGCTCATGGGCCACAGCCAGGGCAGCATTTTTTTTAAGTGTTTTCTAAAAGCTCTAAGTAATCTTTTACTAATTTGAGCAAAACAATGGAAAAAATATATTTTTTAACTCAACTGGGAAAACTGAACACATTATTTATTATCTGGTATTTTAAAAATTACCTTTAATTGTATTAGGTATGTTAATGGTATGATTTTGTTCTATCAAGTCTTCACCTGTTCAAGATACCTACTCAAATATTTACGGATGGAATGATGTGACATCACGAATTTGCTTTAAAAATCACCAACAAAGCAAAGTAGAGGTGGGATGAAACAAGAGTGGCAGAATGTTAACTGTTGGAGCCGGTGACAGGTACATGGGGATTCACTGCACTATGTTTCTTACTTTTGTGTATGTTCAAAAATTTTAAATTTAAAGTTAAAAATAAATACACTGATCACCTTAGTGGTTAGTTTCTCACACATACACTCTTTTTTCTTCTTCTTTGTTTTTTCCCTTTCTGTCTTTTTTTCACTTGCAAAGCAGTAGGTTCTTGTAAAAATGCCAAACAATAGAGACAGCTATAAATCCACTCTTCATTAATACAAGTGAAGACCTGTGTGTTTCTTATAACCACCTCCTTATGCAGGACACTGCCTCCATTTTCCCCACTCAGGCCGACTGTTCACTTAATTCAACAAACTGGTGTCCTGGACCAAGTGCAGAGCAGGGAGCTATTGTCACAGAGGTGAAGGGCCCGAGAGAGGGGGTAACTGGGTACATCCTGCCATGTGGCACCCACACTGGCCTTTTCAAGGCATTGGCCAACTTGGGGGAAGGTAGATGCATAAAGTCACATCAAATTGAATATGAGAAGCCAGAGAGAGATGCATATAAAAACTTTGGTGACACAGAGAAGGAAGCACTCAGGGTGGTTTCCCCAGGAGATGATATTCGAACTGGGTCTTGGAGAAAGAGTAGAATTCACCAGGCAGAGCTGATGGAAGACTTTCTAAGTGCAGGAGAAAGCTCTGAAATTCCCAAGGGCAAGCCATGTTCCAGGAATTGGGAACTCTGAGCAGAGAGGGGGCATGTGATGGGGGTGATGGGAGAGCAGGTTGGAGGGTAGCTGGTGGGCTAGAATGAAGGGCCTGCTGACACCATGGTGGGGGGTAGGTCCTTGTCCTCCAGGCAGTGACCCTGCAGAGCCGGGGAAAAGAGCCGGGCCAGACTGCACTTTGGAAGAACACTTGGGGGAAGAATATTTGGATGATGCCACTGGAGATGGACAACAGAGACTAAGTTCTGGAGAGTTCAGAAGAAGATGGGACAGGAATTGGCAACTAACTGGACATGAGGCATGTGGAGAGCATGACTCCAGAGTCCCTTAATGGCTGGTGCCCTTAACACCGTCCTCTTTTGCTTGGATTCTGGCTACAGCCTCCCCATAGGTTTCCCTGTCACCCTGCCAAGACCACCCACCTCACTGTTAGCACAGAGTGATTTAAACTCCCTGATTGTCTCCTACCAGCTCAATTTCTCTGGTGGCTTTCTACCACCTTTAGAATGAAATCTTACTTCCCTTAGGTGGGCACAAAGCCCCAGGCAAGCTGGGGGACCCCCTTCCCCCAGCCTGTGTCACCTCATCCTGCCACCCCCTGAGCACCCTGAGAGTTCTTCCTTTCTCCCCGTTCCTCTCTGCCACCTCCCCACCCACAAAGAACACACACACACACACTATAATAGTGCACTGGCTCTCGATCCCCATGCAGCCCTGGCCTGTGTGCCTTATCACACGGCTTCACTTAGATTTAACACAAAACCCTCCTCCTTTTCCAGACATGGCTTGAGGCTCCTTCCCCAGAGGCTTTCAGACTTGTGAGCTCATCCCCTGTGCCCCTATGCACACCGTGCATTGCTCTGTATGACCTCCTTTACCCCCATCAATCTGATTTGGTAGCGATTGCGTAGGAAAGCTGAAGGAAGAAGAGTGTGTAGAAGGATGAGGGCAGACCCCTAAGGACAATGCTCTGGGAATACACCAGAATCTATAACCCAACACAATATGGAAAGAGACTTAGAAATGTCCTCTCTGGATTGGGTAGTTTCCCTGTTCTCTACTGTGAAGAGTCCTGGGGAAGGCTTATTTTGTCAAGGGGAGAGAAAAAGCTGTATGGAGATAAGAAAAATCTGCAAGAGGTCCCCGCCCTTAATATATTAACGTGAAAAAAACAGAACAAGCATACATAAAAGGACATCAAAACACTGGACTGTAAAAGATGTCATAAGTGAACCTAGGTTGCCTGTCCTTGTCTTCAGGTGCTAACACTCATACTAGGGAAGCAAGGTCCACACGCATGAAGACATTTGGGAATAAATCAATCAGCAAGTGGAAACAAGAAATGCCGTAGGTGTCTGGAACAGGGCTGCCAAACTAGTATGCACACAAAATGCCCAGTTGAAATGCCTTGTTCAATTGCAGGTTCTGATTCAGTAGTTCTGCAGTGGAGCTCAAGATTCTGCATTCTCATGTTCTGAGGGAAGGCTGCTGCTCTGGGTCAGGCACTGCTTTGAGTAGCCATCACCTTAGTGATGCAGAGCCCTGTGGGGGCTGGAGAGCATTCTGGGAAGGCTCCATATATAGGGAGGGCTGTGGCTGGGACGGAAGGCAGGGTGGGCTGGACAGCGCAGGAGGGGCCTGCCAGGTGGGGTCAGCTTGTGCTGTGATGTGGAACAGAGCTAAGCTCACAGGTGGGGAGAACCACGGGCTCAGAAATCACTATTTCTAAAAATTCTCATTAGACAGCAGCAGGAACTAAAAGGAGCTAAGTTATGCAGAGTCTGGGATGCCACAGTGAGGGATGGCAATTTATTTGAGTCAATTTGATGGCAAATTATCTTGAATCAAGTTTTGCCAAGATATTCAGGAAAAGTAGAAGAGTAAAGAATGCATATCCACACAGAGGGTAAGGGGAAATGGAGTACAGTTTCTCTTGTTCTTACTTCAAGAGATTCAGTTCAGCTCCTTGACGCCAGGCCCCCATCCCTTACTCTCCATCCCCTTGCCTCATTCCAGGCCTTGCTCCCTGAGTCCTTGGCACTAGAAGCCTTTTAACAAGAGAGCTAAATCTCAGATGACCCAGAAACACATGGAAAGAAACCTGTGGTTTCCGAAGAGTCTTTCTTTCTCTCCATGGATGTATAAACAATTCAAGAGTACATGATAAAAGTGAAGGGAGGGGAGACCCACATTAATTTCCTTGAAGTAAATGATAAGCTGGCAGATTTGGCTCTATGAGAGGAGATAAATTCTCCAAACATGGCCAAATAACCCTTGGGATCCGAGCCTGGTACGGATGCAAATTAAAATAAAAACTATATAAACAGCAGCACAATTGCACCATTCAAGTCTCCTTCATTAGCAGCCAGCTCTCCAGCGCCACTGACCACAAAGACAGCTTCCCTTTCTTCTCCCTTCTAACTAATTTCTAAGCTGGTCAACAAAAGGAGGCTATGGACAAAGGCAGCTCTAACTGGTGAGGCTGTGGGGAGAGAGTCATCGCAGAGATTTGTTTTATGTGTGCAAATCAAAAAGCACATGTGATGTGTCAGACCAGCTGAGAACAGACCTCCTGCTGGGGATTCTGGAGGTGCCAAGTTCCTCTTCTCAAAGCTCATCACAGCCGGATAACAGCCCAACGGTCACGTCCACCAGCCCAGTCCTCCTCGTGCCCAGCAGAGCCAGCTTCCCAAAATGCTGTCTTGCGGAGGGTGCCCCCATTCAACAGCCAGGCCCATGATGCGCGAGCAGCTACCACAGCAGCCTCCACTCATTACTGCAGAGGACAGAGTTTATCCATTGTATTATCTTGGAGCATCCTTATGAAGGGTAATCATTTGTGTGAGGAGACACAGTTTTAGCAAAATCCACCTCCAAGTGAACATTCAGGCTCCAGGAGGGAATATCTACTCACAAATCACAGGTTTCCCTCTTTTTCTTCCCCTTGGATTGGCATTCTTAATCAACTATGCCATTCCAGAAACCTCTTCAAATGACAGAGCTCCCCAGCTATGTGTGTCACCCACGTGCCCTGCTCTCCAGCCATGAAGGTTTGTTTCTTCACTGTTTCAGAGTCCGTCACATCCATTCCCCAGCCCACACTGCTCTCCAAGCCTGGATTTCCCTACTGTTTCCCTGCTGTCCTCAACATGCCTCAAAGCCTCCTGTACTGTCATTTTTAAAATGGGGTAATCTTCCTCTCTACTCATCTCATGGGCTCTTGGGAGACTCAGATGAAATGAAGGACACGGAAGCAGCTCAAAGAGGTGCACACTCAGTAACAGAAAACTCCTGAGACTGCAGCGCTGGACCGTTTGATGACTGCCAAAAATCTCTCTTATTTTTGTGAAGTGAGACAACTGGGTTTTCTTTCAGCCCATAGGACAACCAAAGATTCTTGCACATCAACATTCTGACATGTTGAAACACTGACAAGCAGAGCAGCCAGCGTGAGCCGTCCCCCACCTTGGCCCCTTAGTGGCTCCCCAGAGTATCTTCCACCCGCACACGCGGGGCACTCACTCTGCTTCGCTCAGTTAGTGCTTCCGGCGAGAGGGCTGGTGCCTGGGAGAAAGACCAAAGAGGGTAGTGAAGGTGGGAGGGTTTCCTTTCTCTAATTTTTAACCTTGCTTTACTTTGCCCCTTTAAGGAGATTCCATCATTTAGAAGATGGGCTGTGATTGCCGTCTAACCCGTGGCAGCTGCTGTCTGCTGGGACACTGATCTTTTCCAGCTTAGATGCTAAGCAGCAAAGGAGGGACAGTGAAAAGAGAGAAATACGAAATGCCTGTGGCCAAACTGCTCTTTCCATTTGTTCCCAGCAGTCTAGTATGGTTATTCTTTTTCCCAGCTGATAAGAAGAGGGGAGGTGTTATCTGCCACGGACAGCCCCTGACTTCAGGGGAGGAGAACCCCAGGGCTAGTGATTAAAAGCACATGACCCAGCATTATTTTCCTCAGCACATCCACGCCCTGGCGGCAACAGCCTAGATGATGCTGTTGAGAAGATGGTAATATAGGGCTGGTAAGCTGGTCTCCAAAGTCTTTTCCAAACTACACTCACGTCACCACCTGTATTAGTCCCCCAGGGCTGCCATACAAATCACCACCTATTAGGTGCTAAGACAACAGAAATTCATTCTCTCATGTGTGTGGAGGCCAGCAGGCCCAAATCAAGGTGTCGGGAGCGTTGGCTCCTGGGGGCTCCGAAGGGGAATCCTTTCCGTGCCGCCACGAGGCACAATCTGTGGCAGTCCTTGGCTTGTGGCTGTGTCACTCTAATTCCTGCCCCAGCTTCACGTGGCCTTCTCCTTTATGTCTGTGTGTCCTCTCCTCTTGTTATAAGGACACCTGTCTTTGGCCTGAGGCCCACCCTAAATCCAGGGTGACTCTAGGTCCTTATATTACATCTGCAAAGATCTCTTTTCCAAATAAGGTCAACTTGGACATATCTTTCAGGGAGACCACTATTCAGTCCACTACAGCACCAAACAAAGGGAAATGGACATGAGGAAGCCATACCGAGCCTCCATTAAAACCTGCAAGAATTCATGGGACAAAGTAGGGACTTGAGTTACTCAGCCAAATCATAGTAGTAAGGGCCATGGGATTCTGAACGGGCCTACGGTGTGGCTGTAGTAGGGCAGGAAAAGAAGGGGCCCTAGCTTGAGACCTGCCCTCCATGGATGCCCAGAGGAGGCCCCGGGTGGCTGGAATGGCAGGTCCCAGGGAAAGAGCCAGGTCATCAGTGCTTGCCCCACACACCCACCTGCTTCTGCTTGCCTCAGTTACCCCTGCTGGCGGCCAGTGGATAACGCAGCTTTTTACCCTCCTGGGGATGTAAGCAAGGCAGCCTATGCTGAGCTGGAAGCTTTCCCAGCAGCCTTTTGGTCCAGGACTTTTGCCCCCCTGCCTTTTGGAGGCCAGCCAACTCTGGAGGCCCACGACTGGTTTGTGAGCACAGGATCCAGCACTCCACTTTCTTCTGCTATCGCTGCTGATAATTACAGAAGGAAAAGCCCTCCAAAACTTAGTTAACATGATCTGATACAAGGATCAGAAAAAGGCACCCCAAGTACAAAAATCCTAAAAGTTCCTTTCTCCAAGGAAGAAAATTTTGAACGAGTCATCATTCCCAACTTTGCAAAGAGCAGTTCCTTAAGTTATTAATGTCACCTCTCTCCAAGAAATCCCTGCCAATCATAGAAATAAACTTAGAAGATGTGTCAGCGACAGCCACTACTGCAACTCTGGAGGCCTCCTGTCGGGGCCACGCCTACAATACATGTCCGTTTTTCAGGCCTGGAATCTATTAACCGTTGAAAGTCAGACTTCTCCCCACAGTGCTAGGAAGAGGAAATATCTGGCAAACGTGGTCTGAAAAAGTTCTGTGGATGAACGGAGGGGCTGAACTTGAGCGGGTAACTATTGAGTGTGTGTCTTTGTACCTCGTGTTGATCCCTCTGCTGGATGTGAAGATGGAGCCAAGGATGGCAATCAGACAAGGCCTGCTTTCACAGAGGAGTAAGGAGATGCAAAATTATCACAAATGATCGTAATTTTATTCTATACACAAAGCAAGAGTGTGGGCTATCAGGGAGGCACATAATAGCACTTTGCACAACAGATGATTCAAATGGAAACACAGGACATAAGTACTTTGTCCCCAGTGATAAGGAAATCTCCAGTGGGTCTCCTCCAAAGGATGCATCTTCCCCCACCCACCTACCCTCATAGTGGATGGAGATTCATGCCACTGCAGGAACTACAGATATTTTAAACAAATCTCCAGATAGGTTTTGGGGCTGTGTGCCCAGTGAGGCCAGAGGGGCTCCCAGAATCTACCCAGACTCCGGAGGGATCCCTCAGGGTAGACAAAAGATGCTCTTGGAAAGACAAACACAAAAGAAGCAGGTTCCCAGGGCTGAGACCAGAAAGTAAGACTCTAATCACCTCATACTGGTTAGGATGGCTATTACCAAAAAAGCAAAAGAATGAATGTCTTCAAGGACGTGGAGAAACTGGAATTCCTGTACATTGTTGGCAGGAATGTGAAATGGTATAGCTGCTATGGAAAACAGTAAGGGCATTTCCCAAAAAGAAATCAGCATCTCAAAGGTTCACTGCATTTTCCCCAACAGCCAAAATGTGGAAACAAACTGAATGTCCCTCAGTGGATGACTAGATAAAGAAAATGTGATATAAACATACAGTGGAATGTTTTTCAGCCTTAATAAAAGAAGGAAATTCTCAGAGCTGAGTAGTTGTGACAGAGGTGATATGCCCTGCAAGGCTGCAAGTCCTGACCCCCCTTGCACAGGTATGCCAGCACAAGTCCGGTCATCTTGGTGTATTCTCCACATTTCTGTCTTGATAGTCTCCTACCGGAAAACTTGAAACATTTCCCTACTGCCTAGTAGTCTCGATCCACAGGCTGGGCTTAGCCTTACTTGCCCCAATTCCAATTCACATGTTCCAAGGCAAAAGGCCATCACCAGACACATGTGACTATTTAAATGTAAATCTAAAGTAATTACATCTGGCCCTTTATTAAAAGAACTCTGTCCTTCCTTTAGATTCCTCAGTCCCCTTCTCACCACACCAGTGTCTCAAACACCTTTGCCTGGACGACTTTGGAAAAGGAGGGCCAAACCCCCAACAGCAAGTCCATATGCTAAGAACACCAAAGTGCACTAATAAGCACCTACTGTGAGCCAGACTCTGTTTTGGAAATATTATATTTAGCCCTCACATCAACTTTGTGAGATAGGAATGATCAACCTCATTTTACATGAGAAAACAAGAGACTCGGGATGTAAAGCAAATTGCCGAAGTGGCTGAACCATATTTGAACTTCTGATCTGCCTGTCTGTGCATTTCATCACCATGTCCAACTTCCTACACTATCTGCTGCTTAAGCATTTCCATAGAATTACTGGGAAGAATCTCATCAGTCTGGATAAAGAAATGGTCAGCAGGAACCATGGCAAGTGAATTCACTCTCCCGACGGACAGGAACAGGCTTTCCCACAGCCCAGTGTCACTGCCTTGGTTCCTAGGGGTCTTGGAGCCTTGGAGGGTCAGTGACATAGGGGTCCTTTTTGCATTCTTGAAGTTGTGTGCTGCACTGAGGGAGAAGGCAGGAGGGGCCACTATTCAGAGAACGTCTGCCTTATCATAAGACCATCCAAGAACTAGTGGCTCCCTGACAGCTTATTATTACCCCCCAAATCACATTATACACATCCATTCTCCTCAACCACAGAAAGGGAACCAGGATTATGAGGCAGTTATAGAAAACCACAACAACAAAGGACAGTTACAAGACCAGGGGGTGTTTAGTTCAGAGACGTGGAGACCTGATGGGAGCATGCTACCTGTGTGTTATTTCTTCAGGAAACCTTGCCATAGTGAGAACAGCTTTTTGTGAGTCTGTCAAAGTTGAGAATGAAGGCCAATAGTTGGAAGTAACATGGAAGCATATTTTGGCTTAAATTCAAAAGAATGTTTCAACAACTGAAAATACCTAATAATGGAATGAGCTGTTGAGATGATGAGCCCACCCAGCTCTGGAGACATCCAAGCAAGAGCTAGAAAATGTCTGTCAGGGATGCTGTGGCATGGATTTCTGAAAAGTGTGAAGATTAGACTAGTTCACCTCTCCGGTCCCCTCCAAGCCCATAATTCTGTGACGAGACCAGCCTATGGACCACACATGAAAATCTGTGCTTTGAACCAA
Source organism: Smutsia gigantea (assembly GCA_032199065.1). NCBI lineage: Eukaryota > Metazoa > Chordata > Mammalia > Pholidota > Manidae > Smutsia > Smutsia gigantea. Next base: position 48,579 of record JAVSCE010016367.1, read on the forward strand.
ATTTGCTCTTTCCAACTCCTTGTACATCTTAATCACAACATCTCACTAAAAGCCAGTGCCCATTTTCAACCAAGCCTTAGTTGCCTATGCTCACAATCCAGGACTAACCAAGTATTTATGATGTAATTATAAGAATCATGATCTCTCAGTCTATCAGGTGAAACTGACAAGTAAGGTCTCCTGCTTTGGAGTCAGCAGAAGGGAGTAGGTGATCACAATAATAATGTTAAATAATATTTACACTAAACGTTGACATTTATGGAGGGACCTATGCTCCAGTTAATGCTCACAATAGTCCTTCAAAGGAAGCAAGACATTTAGTCATTATTATCCATTTGTACAATAAGAGATTGCCTGGTTCCCCACCATTGCAAATGCCTTTGGACCTAATGAATGAATGACACCTTGAAGACAGTAGGGATCACATTGGTAGATACCATTTTGATGAACGACCTATGAAGACTAGCTGAAAGTTTAGGATGATTAGTTATAATGTTTGTGGGTTTGTTTTTAATAATGAAAGTCATCATGAACCTGGCAGAAGTGAACGCTTTGCTCAGAACATCATGCACTTACAGTATATACTTTTTATGAGCCTACCAGTATTTTCCAGTGCTTAAATTATTGGGATGAGTTCCACATCCTGAGGATGCATTCAGCTGGGGAGGCTGGATACTGCAAGAGATAATGATCAAGGCCCATGCCTTTTAAATACAGATTGTCATTATCATTCATTGCTCACATCAGTGGTAGTGGATTTTATATCCTGTTTTCCCATCAGGTCAGGACTGAATCATCCCCTCTTCTGTCACAATACTTGCCTTTAGAAGCTCCCGGAAGGAAAACAATGGGCAAATGTTAGTTAGCCTATGGGCTGATTAGAGGATGCTTGCAGACCGTCACCTGGAGAAACCCTGCAGCGCCGCTGGGTTCTATTAGAGTGATCGTGGCCTGTGAATAGCTGGGGAGAGCTATCATTGCTGCTAAAATGGAAAGACAGCTCTCATCGGAAACATGCCCACTAGCACTTAAGGCAGAAAAAGATTTTAGGTAAAGAATTAGGCAGACAGACATGGGGTAAGGAAGGGGAGAACAGTCCAGGCAAAGGGGCCATTTGAGTAAAGGCAGGAAGGCATAAAGATGAAGGGCCTCTTCTATTTAACCAGAGTAGCGAGCACCCAAGTACGTGTGGGGGCACACCTGGAGGAATAGGAGGATAGGGCTATACCGTGGCAAGCTCCAGAGAGTACTTAATGCTGTAGTCCAGTTCGGTCCAATGTGCATCAAAATCACCTGAAGCACTTGTCAAAGCACAACTTGTGGGGCCTCAGTTTCTGATTCAGTGGATCCAAGAATTTGTGTTTCTAACAAGCCCCCAGGTAATGCTGACACTGCTGGTCCAGGGGCCACTCTTTGGGAGCCACAGTTATAGTCATTCAGCAGCTGTTTTCAGTATGGAAGTGAGGTGCTCAGGGCTGTTTTTGGACCGGTATGAAGAGCCAGCAGTTTTGTGAGAAGATATGTAAGGAAAGAAATTTGTCAGAGAAGGAATTAGGTCACACTGTGGATAGATGTTCAGTGGTGAGATCTGATCAGAGCATCTCACTTTTCACCTCGCTGGCAATGGGGACTAAGTGAGATGAATAAAATGACCCCTGTTCCTCATAGAACAATGGGACATCAAAAGTTTACTAAATTACCAGATAAAGCATGCCATTTATAAAGCTCTATAAAACAACGTTCAACACAAAAAATACATTTTCTGAGGTTCAGCTTTTCTAAAGACATTCATCATGCTAGTCACCAATGCCTCCATTGGCTGGCAGAAGGAAGGTTTCATAGCTTTTCGTCCTCTACCCCTGGTCTCCTAGGTATGAGAGGGAATGAGAGACTATAAGATTCATTCTGAAACATCTTTTTTAAGTTTCCCTTCCATCACAGAAATGGCAAATAGAAAAACAGAGGAAGGGCCAAGATCTACCTCATCTAGGAAACCCTGATATGACCCAAATAGGAAAGTCAACATCATCTTCTGCTAATCATTAACAAAGATGACCATCTGACCGAGGTGGGCATGTGACTTAGAGCAGAGCAGAATGAGGAAAGAAGGGGGAAGTTTTCTCTATTTTGTTTCTGTTTTTTTTTCTACCAGTAGTAGCAATGAGAGTAAGTTAGTCTAAATCCTATCCTACTGGCCTATCCTGCTGGTTGATGTAAGAGAGTTCTGTCACCACCCACATATTATTGATGACAAGAGCTTAATGCATGGCTTCATATTATATTTTATCAAGAGGTTCCCAGAGTCAGGTTCTTTGGTTCAATCCAGGTGGAGAAGAATATTATATTCAGAGGCTGCCCTGCAGAGGAGGTGACACCCTGACCTAACAACTGGAGGACCTGCATTCTTCCCCTGGTTCTGAAACTCCAAACTTGGGCAAAATCTTATCTTCTCTGAACCTCAGATTCTTCATGTGGTAGAGGAAAGAGCATTTACCTCTAACCTGGCCAGAGCAGACCAGGGTGCAGAAGTTTCAATATAAACAAAAAATGATCTAGAAAACTAATGATCTCATCTGGTTAGAATGAATGAGAGATATTCAGTCCTCATCTCCCCCTCAACATTCTTGAGAGCCTTTATGCCTCAAAGAGAAACAAACACACTCAGTCACCTTATGAAAGATTTCCAAGGAGGCCACAGCACTATTATGCCCATTTAGATCATGAAGGTTGGCCAATCAATACTAACCCCAATTCGCAACATTCTCAACACTCAACATTCCTTATCCATCACCCCAACTCTGTCCCTCACCTGTATTGTGTGTGTATGTGGCAGTTTCTCTAACCACTCTATCAATGTGGTTCTGACAGCAAGGGCCATAGTTTGTTTTTCTTTACCTAATCTTTGTTTTCTTTACTTCTCAAGTCTGGGGAAACAAGAGTACAACAGTAATATCTTTGATTCCTGATTCTCCACCTAGAGTTATTCCTGGAACTCCAAGCTCCCCCCTGAGTCCCCACCATTCCCAAACATGCCCCTTGACGCCTCTGCCCATGTGGATGATGGCCCACCTCTGCAACTCTTTGCTGCCCCCATTGGTGGGAGAGGGGTCTGCAGAGCTTGCTGGTGCCGCAGCAGGAGCCTGGGGCCCTGCCTCCGCCTGGCTTATTGTTCGCCAGGTGTCCTGTCAGTTTTTGCCCCTGTTTCTCATCACAGAAGGGGAAGCTTCTTTCTTGGCCAGTGGTAACAGTTCCTATGAGACTACTCCCGCCTCCCAAGGAACTCTGATATTCTCCATTTACAGCTCTGTCTGCAGGTGAGCAAGGCATTCCCAGGACTTGACAAGAAGGTATTGAACTCCCACCAACCATGAGCTAATGCGGTCAGGATGGATAGGAATATAACTTTTCTCTTACCCCACCATAAGTTCCTACTCCACCTATGGCATTAGGATCACCTACTGTCTCTCCTCTTAATATATAATTATTTAAAAATCGTTACATTTGTTATTCAGGAGGTAAATTTTATAACCTAAAAAAAGTGCTGCTTGGAATACATCATTCCCTAAGAAGGCTAGAAAGTTGGAAAAATAAAACATAACTGTATAGAATTGGTCCTAAATTTCTGCCTTAAATAACTAAGTATCAAGGTGGTATCACCACAAATAGGAAAAAGAAAGTCTTACATATACAATATTGATGGTGATCACATAATAAGGAAATTTTACAAGTATTCTGAAGGTTGTACCCAAAAACTCCTCCGAAGAGTGTAATGATAGGCCCTGGGGAATTCTGGTCCTTGCAACGCACCAATAAAGCAGTAGCCCAACTCCAGGTGTCAAAGGCTATGATCTCCCCAAAGGTGTTGCTGACAGTCCAGCCTCTGAAAGAACTACCAAAATCCATTCTGATTACTAGACAATGACATTTAGAGGGCATCAAACACAGCAATGATTCATCGGAGTGCCATTTGCCAGAGCCAAATGCTTGTATTTCCAAATGGCAAACGCTTCTCGGGAGCAGATGCATGACAATGCAGGCCTGGCTGTGCTGAGAGCCCTGGAAACTGTTTTGCAAGCTGCTATCGTTAAGCAAGTAATAACACTCCTAAAGCTGGCTTCAGCATGTGGGGAAGACAGGTTTCAGCTCGTCAGGCACACACCCACTGTCTGAAAGCATGGCAGAAAGGATAGGGAGGTATGCAGTGAAATGAATTAGGGCAAGGTTCACAGCTTCCATGCAAGCTGTTACCAGAAAACTGGGCCTTCTGGATGCAGTGGGACAGATGCCTGATCCCCGGCCCCCCTGAGACCGCCTGCCCTTATCTCTTTGAATGATCGGTCAGTGGGAATGTAGGGGGCTTGCTGCACCCCCAAAGGGAGAGGGACTTGGGTGTGCAACGAGTCTGCCCCCAACAAATTACTTCCTTTTCTGAGCTTTCCTGTCCTCCAAACAGCTGGGAATCAGGAATATGCACGCTTCTATACAAAAAAGAGTGGGTTCAGCCTGACACAGCATTTTGCCAAAAGCTAAGAACAAGAAGGAAAGGGCGCTGTGTTGTGCCCACAACTAGTCTGAGCACACACACCTGACACTGTGCCCAGCACCAAGCCCTCTGCAGTCGCCCTTTCTGCTAGGAGCTGCTTCTCTCAGCAGATTCCATTCCTTTGCCCTTAGAAATATGAGAAAAGTAGCCCAAAGCCAGTGGGGAAAGAGTATGACTTGGGAGCTGAGGGGACCTGTGTTACAACCCTGACTCTACCACTGACTAGCTGGGTCTCCTCCTCTCTTCCCATTCACCTCTCTGAGCCTCCATTTCTGCAAGTGTAAAGGGTAATTAATAATACCTAGCTCTCCTATCTGTTTTAAGAATTCAAGATAATATATCTAGCAGAGTGACTGGCTCATAGGAATTGCTTGATAAATAGTAGCTATTATTATTAGTTACTAATAAATTATCCATTTATAAATTAAAATTAAAATTAAGTTCCTTTAGAGAAACATAGGGTTGATTACGTGAGAATGATTAGAAGGGAAGTAGGGAGAAAAGAGATACTGGTACAGACAATGAAATGGGCTTCATTTGTAAAGAAAGATTTTTCGAGCCACTCTGAAACTCTCCTATAGAAAATGTTCACCAGGCCAAAATCCTGTCTCCCTCAAGGTATTAAGAACACGTACATAGTCTTCATTCTCTTTAAGTAAGTTTCCCACGGCCTTGTGATTTGCAGCAGGCAAGTTTCATCCTGTTTTCGTGGGCAGGAGAAACTGAGGTACAAAAGATCACCGAATTCTGTGAGTGAGTCAGAAGCACCACCCAAAAATAAACCCAGGGGCACCAGTCTCCATTCTTTCTGAACCTGAACTGTTCTAACAGATGATTCATATTGGTAGAAATCCAAAGAGAGAGAGAGAGAGATTAGTCCTACAGTGGAGATCCATATGTTTTTGTCAACCCCAGGCTAGTCTTCCATGGCACATGTTCCAACACCCTCCTGGGTCAATCTCTCCTCTCTTGGTTGTGTCTGGTTCTCAAAGGAGTGAGGAGTGAGTGGGGCCATAAATAGACTTAATTCCAAAACACAGACCCTAACCCATTCAACCAACAGTGGCCATCCTGCCCCACAGGGGACCATGTCCACTCCGGGCACCTGCCTATCCCTCACATTCTGGCTCTTGTACACCACCTGCCCATTCTTGGGAACTCACCTTTCCATACAGAGACTAATTCAGATAAGGTTCATTGAATTAGGCTGAGAACAGGCAGGGTGCCCCTGATGTGTAAAAGCAACCAGCTTCATTGGAGGTAAGCCAGTTCTACTGCTCTGCAGGACTGCACATGGGGTTTTGTGTCCTGCTTCTTTAGATTATTCTCCCACCTCTCGGTCTCATGCCTCCTGCCCCTGGACACCCCTGGACAAGGGCCTCCTTTCCTGAAGCTTGGTATCCTCATAAAGTCCCGAGAGGGATATGGTTGAATGAAGCCTGTGGCCAAATGGCTGCTGGAGACCATTGAAAAATTCCCTTCTTTCCATGTCCTTCCCATTAGGTGGACAGTTCATGCTTCCACCGAAAGAACTGGAGTCTGGAATTCCATGTTTATTTAATTGACTAGTGTCCTCATCTTGTACATTTAGGAAGATAGTACAAGTGAGGCTTTTATAAATAGGCACTTGGTTTTGTGTCTAGCAGAGTGACTTGAACATAATAGGGACAAAAATATCTGTTGAATGAATATTCATTTATTAGGATTCCCATGCTCTTCCGTCTTGCTACTTTTTAAGTGTACCTTTGCTACTTCTTAATTTAAGTGATGGTATACCAGTTTTTGTAAATGCAAATTAAAGTTAAGTTCCTTTAGAGAAACCATTAGAATTTGGCTATGTTCAAGACATGGTCAGGAGAGAAAAGGTAAGGACCAAAATCATCTACCTCATTCATTCTTTTCCTGCTGAAATGACGCAGAGCTCCATCAACTGTTGTTCTAGTTCCAGGACCACAGGCATTCGTCTGTATTCAGGGAGATAGACCAAAACAACTTCTTTCAACAAGTTCAAAAAGCCACAGAATCTAGCAACCTAGAGAGGTCTCCCCGGGCCTGTAAGACTGCTGCCATGGTCACTGTGACACTAGCAATAAATCAAATATCAAGAGCATCGGCCCCTGACTGGGGGGGTTGCTACAAAATGCATCTGTGCTTGCCTCCTGATTTCTTTTCTTTCCTCTTTGGCTGTCTCTACTGCAGGAATCCAGAAGTTCTGCAACATAGAACTACTGTCTCTCCCTGCACATTCCTCATGCCAATCCTCTTTGTAAATGTTTGCTTTAAATGTAATCTTCAGCTTTACTAAGATTATGTCCTGAGCACACATTTTTAGTCATTCCAATTCTCTGTGCAGGGAGAGCTGACAGTTTCCTGCACCCTCTATTCCTGCTTCTAGCTCTCTTCCTTAGACTTCCCCCAAGCCTCTCTGTTCTGATGGGGGCATTTCAGAGTCAGCGCCCTACAGAATACTTGAGGACAAAGACCACTCACTGCTTACTCTTTCTCTGTATCCTCTATGTGCCTCACATATGGGAGGTGCTTGAAAATATTTTTAGCAAACCAGTCTATTCAGTGCTCCCTGAACTCATTAAGCACATACCCATCTCTGAGCCCTTGCTGAGGCTTTGCCTCCTGCCAAAAATGCACTCCCAATTCCTTTCCATTTATGCAAATTCTGACTCTCCCTCAGGACCAAATTCAAGCCCTCTGAGATCTTACAAAACCCTGTTCTCTTGGCATTTAACATACTATGTTTTTTTTTAATTAGTTTGTGTCTAGGTCTTGTCTCCTCAATTAATCTGGAATCCCTGATGCTCCATCTGGGCCAAAGCAACTTGCTAGAACCAAAACCAGTAGGCTGCCAAGGTGATAAAGGGGGCCCAGTACCAAAGCTCTGCCTCAGGGGGATGTCAGGGGTCTTTCAATTCAGACACTGAGATAACAAAGGAAAGATACCCACACAGAAGCAGAATCTAGGTGAGTGATTTAGACTCAAAGGCAGGAGCAAAGGAACAGAACAGGTGCAGATGCTGAGGTTAGGATGAGGTCAGTCCAGAGTGATGGCCTTGGGCCAGGCTTCTTTGCCCTGACACTGAGATTGAACACCCAGGTCCTGCCCATGCAGGGAGGCTAGCTCGGCCCTTAAGGCAGTAACTTCCAAGCCCTGACACTGATGTTCTGGGATAGGAACCGTTGAATCCCTTATTATATAACACATCCATTCCCACCCAGGACCTAGCAGAGTTATGCCAAAAGCAAGTTTTCCATTGGAAGGAAGGGAAGTAAAGAGACAGGAAGGGACACAAGTGGATTGTTAATCCCCTCCCCTCTGCCAGCTGAGAAGGCCAAAGTGAGCCCAGGGGAACAGCCAACCCACACCCGTCCACTCACCCATACACCGAGGTGTTCTGTAAAAACTGCCACATCTCTCATGCTTTGGGGATTGCTTTCATCTCTCATTTAGGTCTTGAGTTCCTCAGCAACAAGGAGTTTCTCTGCTCTTTCTGTATATACCACTGAGGGACAGGCACCGGCTTCAGCCTCCAAGGTGGGCGTAGAGGGTCTCGCTACCCTGCTCCCAAGGGGCTCTGGGAAACATGCTGCTTCCAGGTAAGCAAGGGCAGCTGGGACACTTTTGTGGGTTCAGCCTTCTGCCTTTGTCTGGTTTCCCAGTTATCTTTTTCTCCACTTGTACCCCAAACTATGGCAAGGGGGAGTAGAACCCTCCTCCAATAAGCTTCCCCCTCAGGCCTCTGCTTATTCCAGAGAGGGGTAGGGTGTGCAACTGCACCCTCATGATTCTGCCCATAGCCATCGGCAGAGGGACGGGCCCTGCACTAGCCATGTCTGTGGCTCTACAAGCCTTGGCCAAGCGCACCAAGAAAGGGCACAGCATAAGCAGGACTTGCACTGAGAAGGTCCTGTTATGTTTATAAGGCAGACCTACGCCCATGGAAGGGAAAGTTACTATCATATTGTTGTTCTTCCACTGGCTTCTCCCTCTAATCACATGCAAAGTTAGAAACTAAGTTTATTAGGAAACTAAGTTCCTCACAAAAAGAATGGGAAATGCTGCTCCATTCAGTGAAATCTGATTTCAGATCAACTGAGTGTAGGAGAAAGAAGCCCATGTGACAGAAAAGTGAATTAGAGCAGCCAAGCAAAATCCAGACAGCAAAATGGAGGAGGCACGTGGTTACTTTTATAAACAATGTGAAAGGCAGCACTAGGGGCAAGGGAGGCTGACCCAGTCACAGCTCAGGGCAGCAGCTCTCCGCGTAGACAGGCAGGCCAAGGCTCACCTTTCCTGTGCCAGGCAGGCCCTGCGTTATCTCTGAACACACAAAAGCTTGTTTCTTATCCACTGGAGTGCACTGACAGTGTTGACCCAGCACTTAACACAAACAGAGGCTGCCCCTGTGGCCTGGACCACAGCTCTGTGTGTCGGCAAGACAGGGACTGCTCCGTCCATTATGCAGATGAGAAAACCAAGCCCCAGAGAGATTTGTTCCAGGTCTCCTAACTAGGAAAATGACAGAAATTGCAGGTGGCTGTTAATAAGCCAAGCTTACAGCTCCCTGCACTGTCCCACAGGGCTTTGGGCCTCTGCAGGAAGGGCAGGAACTCAGCTGTAGTCAGTGAGGTCCCTTGGGCTTCTTTCATCCCTTTTAAACAGGAAGTGAGAGCACAGACTCCAGTTCAACCCCCAACCTGCCCTATTATTCCAGTTAACCCCCAGGGCTCAACTGACTTTCAATGACTAAACCGGCTCTGGAACCAAAGGCATCCATTCAGCCACACTCTTTTATGCCAAAGCTTCTGGTTAAACAAATCTATTAATAAAGAGAGATTTCTACCAAGGAGGCCCCACCCAGCTCAGCCAAAGGGAGATAATGGGTGGGTGACAAGCCTTCCTATTTTAGGAAATATGTTAGTTCTCTATCAGGGAGACTGAGCCTCTGGCCACGTTCCTGGAGAGAGGAAAGAGTGAGGAGGCAGGGGCAGCCAGAGAGCTCGAGTCCCACCGCAGAGGTTCAAGGGCTCCAGGAAGGGTGAGCTCAGCCCCTCTGAGCTCACGCTAGAGCAAGGCCACTGCGGCCTGGCAGGAACACCACCTGACTCCGAGCCCACTGGGGAGGGGACAGGGTATGCTGCCCCTCCCCCTAGCACAGTACCCAGAGGAAGACAGGCCCAAACATGGCCTCTACTCCTATTTCCTCCTCTGAGAGGAAGAGGGGCCCCCTGCAGTAGCTGTGTGACCCTGGGCAATTTCCTCATTAAAAAAATGACAGCATCACCAACTTCAAATACCATGGTGATTAAATGAGAGATTAAATGGTGAGCACCTAGCTTACAGTGGGAATGCAGGAAATGGCACTTGTCCCTTCCTCCCAGCAACATTCTGATTCTCCTGTAGCCGGGGCCCCTCATAGATCACTTTCTATATTGTCAGTTACAACTTTCCCTAACCCCAAAACATTTCTCTCTACCCCAGCCACATAGTCCTATCAGCAGCTTTAGGCCCTTTCTGGACCTCAGTTCTGGAGTATATTTTATTTATCAAGCACTTACAAAGCATTTACTACATACTCGGCACTCTTCTGAGACCTTTACAAATCTAAGTTTCTCAGAAGTGCCAGCACAAGCCTCCCTGGGGGAGAAGTGCAGAGGGAAGGTCACCTTGGGGGCGCTGGGAGGAGCACGGCCCTCACCACTCACCGCGGCTTCCACCCAACACTCGCAACGCAGTGCAAGGGGTGCGAATTTTGAGAAGGAAAATTTGGCTACTAACACTTATTTGTCTTTCCAAATACAGTATACTTCGTCTCACAGTCTGTTTCAAAGCCTTAGTCTGCAGATTTCTGACGTTAATGTGTTATCTTTCTCTAAGAACTTTCCTTGGCTCGGCCCCTCCCACCAGGCGGTCCAAGACTGAAGCAACCTCAGAGCCGACGCAGCGCAGGGCCCTCTCTCCTCAGACCTTCTCAGACTCCAGAAGAAAGTCAGTGGCAAGCTGGGCGCCCCAGCAGACCCCGCAGGGCAGCCAAAGGAGGGCGCGCCAGCAGCTTCCAGAGGATGAACTAAGGCAAGTCAAGTTCAAATCTGCACAGGCCCCGGGCCAGGGCAGCATAATGCAGTGTGATTATAGGAAGCCATCTAAAAATCAATATTGATTGGCAGCCAACACAGCACCTATGAAAATAAATAAACACTGGGTCCTCTCCTCCTAGGATCTGGCAGCCACCACCCACTGCAGCACAAAGCGAACTTCCTAAAGCAAAATAGTATCCTGGGTCTGAGAACCGATGACAGACAAATCACCATGGCTCAGGGACAGGTTTCCGTAAAGTTCTAAAGCACCTCCGCAAAGAGAAACCAACACAAGTCCCCTGAAGGGCTGTCACCTGTTGTGATCATTACGGCCCCTGTAAACTGACGCTAGCGCCAAGGAGAAGGGCTCCGGTGACCCGTATCATTGAACAACAGTGGCCCACCTTCACCACCGACACATCTTCTACTCGACCTCTGGGTCTGCCTGCAGGGTCTGCCTGCAGGGTGATAAGGCAGATAAAGGAGCTTTAGAGATGCCGGTTTGTGGATGACAAGAACGCAGGATAAAAGGAGAGGTGCAGAAGCACAAATTCCTAGCAGATGAGGCCTACCACCGAGCGTTTGAGACTGGGCCAATTCTGCTGAGAAAGGGGAGGGGTGGGGGGCCCCATGCAAGGGTTTTGCTTCTGCTGCTCTCCTCCCAGCACCCCTCTCTCAGGAATTCTTGAGTTGGAGCATATTATGAAAATCCCAGGGGGCACCAAGTTCCCAAGACCCTGTCCCACATTTCGTTTCCTTTTCTATTTCAGCAAGACACTATTTTGTGCTTATTTAGGGATACTTCGCAGACAATTTTCTTTTGAACAAGGGCTGGTTTCATCAGATAATCCAGGCATCTGCTGAGTGCCCACCAACGTATCCTACTAGGCAATGAACATTGTTGATTTATAAACTAAAGAAAGGAGCAAACAAGTATTATACACTCAGGGAGGTGGGTCTGGGACATGGGGGCAGTGTGGGGTTTGTCTAGGACCACCTAGGAGGGTTCCCCTTCAGGACAGGTAGGGAATCCTGACCTGCCCCACACGTGGGAGTCCTCTAACCCTATGCTTCTTGCTCTGAGGCTAATGTCCCGAGATAAGGTCCCAGTATTTGATAGCCCCAAGCAGGCATTTGTGCCTTTCTCCATGTGGGGGCCTGCAGACTACCCAGCCGGCAAAGGTTCCCAAGAGGGAAAGGTACCCTTCAATGAATGCAGCCCTGCTGATAGCACCCTGCCTGAGCTGCATCCACCACACCTGCCTCTCTTCCCCTTTCTCCACCTCTCAGGAGAAAGGTTTCTTTTCTACTGAGTCCACAGCTGATGAGCTTTAAGGCATGCAACCTGACACGAACTCCCTGGTGGCAGTCCCAGGCAGTTGCCATGGCGCCCTGCAGGGCCACTCAGCTCCCTAAGTAGACCCAGCCTGCAGCTCCTTCCGCAAACAAGCAGAACATCAATAAGACTAGAGGTAATGAGCAGGGGCATTGAAATCTCATTTCAGCCAATATATTTCTCGTCAACCCTGACAAGCATTCGATTTCCTTTTATGCTCTCTGTCAATCTTAGAGAGCAGAGGTTAAAATAAAATCTCTAAAGGGCAGGACTAGTGAATGGAGAAAAGTATACAAAGAACCCTGCCAATCCATAAGGCAGAAAATAGGCCCCTGACACATGGCAGGTACTCAATAGCTATCTGTTAAATGAATAAAAACAGTTCAGCTGTGCTTTAGTCCTCCTGAGGAACATTTTCTGAAAAGACATGGTCAGTACCAATAATTGGTACCTTTGGTATGTCATGTTCTGCCCTTCAAAATGTTTTTATGTGTTATGTTATCACATTTTATCTTTGCAGTGAGGGGCACTAGAGCTAGACTGAGAAAGATTTCCATTTTGCAGCTAGGAAAACTAGCCGAGTGACTCAGCTGGTCAGTGGAGGTGATGGAAAGAGCACCCTGGGCCCTGGCCCACCCCTCCCACCCCCACTAATGGCTCCGTCACAGGCTCTGCTCCACCCCTCCCCTGGACGCTGGACATCTGAGAAGGGGCAGGGGACTCCGGCACACATGGGCACCCTGTCTATGCCTCAGCTCACCGGGGCTTTGAATAATGAAATACTTATTTGGTGATAAGACTTTGCCCTGCAGATCAAATGGCTGCTCTTGTCTGGATTGCAATAAAGTAGACCCAGTGTTAGTGCCTGCTGCCCCGAATTACTGGAGGGTCATTCACTCCAGCTGGCAGTAATTTCAAGGATTAAATAACATATAAGAAGCTGTATGAAATGTCAATATATATATATGGCCTATGCTGCTCAGGTTAGTTGTCAGTGTACTGGTTTTTCTCCATTTGACTCACCTCCATGTGGTCTCAGCCCCAGGAGGCGGGCCCTTGAGGAAGGCAGCGTCTTGGGCACTCTTGCCGGCCGGCTTCCAGTTGGGCCAGCGGGAGGCGCCCAGTGGAAGGTATTTCTTCCCCACGGCCTCCCTGGTTGGGTGCTCTGTCTCTAGAGGCCCTTACTCCCTAGGCCCAGCCCTCCCTGGTTCAAGCACCAAGAGCCCCTTCTTCCCTTTGCTCCTTAGTCCTACGGAGGTAATGGCTTCCCACTGATAAACACCTCTGGGTCCTTAGACATCCATATTTATTCCCTTAACCCTGCCCACATCTCTGTTAACTCCTTTGTTAAAGTCTTTTCATTTGAGCCACCTGTAATAAATTGTTCTCCTGCCAGGCCCCCGACTGCTAAGCTCAGAGACCCCTACACCTGTGTCTCATCAGCTGAAAGGGCCTTCCGGTGCTCATTCATTGCTGGGGGCGGAGAAACCACAGTGTGCAGTGCCGGCTAACTTACCTTCAACGCAAAACTTCCAAATTCCAAGCAAGGCAAGCTTGCCCTTCCCTCTCCTCTCATCTTTTTAGAGGCACTGGCCTAGCTGCTGCACATTCTTATAAAGCAGCTCAGTGTGGGCTCCAACAATATGACATCAGGATGGAAGAATACAGAGGCCTCAGAGGTTCTGCATTTTCTGGAATCTAATGATTCCGCTGATGCTGTGGTGTTTGGTAATAGCTATTTGAATTTCAAGATACTTAAATCACTTCTTTGTTCTTTCTGCTGTGTAACTAGGGGCGCCACTAAGACTGGAGGGATTGCTGTTTGGGGAAGGTGTTTTAGGGCGGGGGGCTGTGTGGGCAGGGGTTGTTTTTTCCCTGTTTTTGTTCTGGAGGAGTCAAACCATGCACTTAGAAGGAGGTAAAGTTTGTTTGGGATGTTCTCCTGCAATAGGTCCACAGCTGATTTCTGTCCCTCAGTCTCTAACATTACTTCTCCCTCTCATGTCAGGGTAGGGATCTAGTTTGGAAAATTCAAGGTCTCTCCTCCTCTTTGTATTTACCTCCCTCCAACTTCCAGGTAGCTGTGAGCTTCACTGCCATATGCTGTTCATTACACATTTATTTACCGAAGGCCTGCTAGGCACCAAGTGAGGCTCTGGGCACAGGGAAGCAATGGCGACCAAACACAAGAGGTCCCTGCCTTCAGGACCTCACAGTCTAGCAGAAGGGAAGGCAGAGAGGGCTCAGGGAATTAACAAGAGCCCTTGGAAGGGGCAGGTTGATGGGGGGATTCCACTGGACTCTGCCTCCTGACCATGAGCATTCTAGGGCAGGTTCAGGTTCACAGCTAGCCTATTTTCCACACCTCAGAGGACATGTGCTTCATAAATAAGTAACCACACCTGAGCTACTATGCAAATAAGAGCAGCTCTGTTCTCTGAACAGCAAGGTTCCCCTTTCCACTAGCCTTTTCTCTCTAGCTTCCACCCTCTGTGCTATATTTACTTTATGCCACTCATGTATCATTGTCTGTCATTACTGAATAAGACAACCAGCCTGGAAAAGAATGGACAATTTGAAGGATCTTTACCTGGAGTAAGAGTTCCTTTTGAGGCCAATGCTTACCCTGGCCCAGTCTCAAGCAAAAACAAACAAAAGACAGCTGCTACAGAAAATACCAGCAGTAATAGCTAAATCCCTCTAGATTAAGCAAAGGGGAGGGAGGCCAGCAGAATGAAACCACTAGAAACCTCTCTTCTTGCAGTGAACTCTCTTGAGCATTTCACATGCAGCTCAACACAAGTCCTGAGTCACCCTCACTTACCTCACAGGAGAGCCTTGGAGACTGAAGCTCAGTGCAGCTGCAAGATGGGCTGCTAAGAACTTTCTGATTTCAGAAGGTATTCCAAAATGTCCTGGGGATTCTAACACTTCATTCCCCCAAACACTTCAGACTATGCCATAACTAATCTCACATCTTGCATTTATTTTGGGAAGGAGGCCTCGAATATTCTATGTAGGTGAGATGGGAAACAAAGACCAAACAGGGAGTGTGGCATTATCTTTTTGTTCCCATTGCCTTTTGTGAAAATCCTCCAAATCAATGAGGCATGGATTTTGGAGTTAGATGCTGGGGACAGCCTTTCCCTTTTTAGAGAGCTGATTGAGAAAACAGGCCAGGATCAAAGTCCCCCAGGCTAGTAGCTGAGCTAACCCAGGCTTCAGTCCAGCGTTCTGTTTGTTGCACCACTGCCCTGGGAATTCGTGCACAAGGCAGAGGGCAGAGGTGGAATATGTGGCCACTAAAGGAACAAGAAAACTCCAAAGAGGAGGAAATCAGCTGATATTTAGCTTGCCATCTAGGCTGGCTGTCACAAGGCTCATATTGGAAGCAGAACTGGCCTGAGGAGAGTTGAAGGAGGGAGGTGAGGAAGGTGGGAAGGAGAAAAGAGGGAGGAAATAATACAGTACAGAATGAACAGAATCTGTGACTCTGTGTACTAGAGTGGCAAGGGTTGGACAGGAATGAGGGTTAGGGAAATATGTTCCTGGAGGAGGGGAAAATGCTGCTTGCATAAATAAGTAAAGGGTAAAGGCAGCCTCAGACTTGAGTGGGTGATAGGGAAAGCTGTCTGTGGTGAACGCAGCAATGTGCCCCCCAGATCCCCTTTCCTGAATGAAGGTTTGTTCCCCCATGGTGGGAATGCTGCTGGAAGAAGATGCTCAGCTGTCAGCTCTCTTTGAGGGGTGCCCGGGCTAATGAAAGCTGCCCTGCCCAAGTCAGGCCTTCTTTGGATGGCAGCCCCTTCTGCTGACTCATCCACGGGCTATAAAGACATGGTCCTCTTGACCCCGCTGGGGACACCTCAGAGGGGCCATCCCAGCTTCCAAGCCTTCCAAGTGGCCCCCTGAGTTCTTTGTTGGGATTCCTTCAGAGCTTAACTTCCTCCTTTGCCCAATCCTAATTCCTCCCCCTCTCTTCCACAGTGATGATACCAGGAACATTACCCCAGGAACAGCCTGCACACAAATCGCCATCTCAGAGTCAGCTTTTGGGGGAAACCAAATGGCAACACGGCTTATCTAAGTAAATATGCAGAGCCCCACTGAAGGCAGGGAGAAGAGTCTGGTCAAGTGACTCAGACCTGTGCAAGAACACGCCCAAGTCCTGAATTAGAGGATGAAGTTAGGACTCTGGCTAGGTGACAGGTTGTCACCTCACTGCCAATCTCAACCTATGTAGTGAGCCATCCAAGTGCCAGAGCAGTGAAACTGAAAAGGCCATTCCTTTCCTTGAAGGACCCTACCCTAACTGAGCAGGCCAGCCAGAAACAAATTCAGTCAATTCTTAAACACCTTTAAAGAGGATTCCAAAACCAACCTTGGTACTAGCATCCCTTCCTTGTAAAGCTGATAAATCATCACTACTAGAAATGTTCCCCTGCAATTAACTTAAATTCCTCACTCTCTTTACTAATTTCTTTTTGTTATCTTAGGCAGAGGTAGAAAACATTTATAAGCTTCTCTGTTTGGTGACCCTTTATGGTTCATTTTCAATCTTTTCCTCAAGGTGAAGGATCCCATTTCCACTAGTTTTTATGCAAAAGGTCATGCTTTCTTTTATTTTAATTAAAGTATCATTGATATATAATCTTATGAAGGTTTCACATGAACAACACTGTGGTTTCACATTCACCCATATTATCAAGTCCTCACCCCCTCCCCAATGCAGTCTCTATCAGGGTAGTAAGATGCTATAGAGCCACTGCTTGTCTTCTCTGTGCTGTGCTGCCTTCCCCGTGACCTGCCTATAGTGTGTGTGCTGGTTATAGTGCCCCTTAATCCCCTTCTCCCTCCCTCGCCACCCCCTTCCTTTTGGTAACCCCTAGTCCCTTTTGGAGTCTGTGAGTCTGTTGCTGTTTTATTCCTTCAGTTTTGCTTTGTTGTTATACTCTACAAATGAGTGAAATCACTGGTTACTTGTCTTTCTCTGTCTGGCTTATTTCACTGAGCATAATGCCCTCTAGCTCCATCCATGTTGTTGCAAATGGTAGGACTTCTTTTCTTTTTATGGCTGTATATATGGACCACATATTTATCCATTCATCCACTGATGGACACTTAGTTTGTTTCCATATCTTGGCTATTGTAAATAGTGATGTGTAAACATAGGGATGCATATGTCTTTTTGAATCAGGGATCTTGTTTTCTTTGATTAAATTCCTAGGAGTGGAATTCCTGGGTCAAATGGTATTTCTATTTTTAGTTTTTTGAGGAAACTCCATACTGCTTTCCACAATGGTTGAACAAAGGTCATGCTTTCAATCTCATCATCATCTCTGTGGCTTTCTGTAAAGCCACAAAAGACCCTTTTCCAAATCCTGGTTTGAATGTTGCTCAGATTAATGGTGATGCCAAATTCTCCCTATTAGAGTCAACTTTATCATCTTGTATGGCAAATGGCTCTCCAGTACAATAACAGTCACAATGTATAAGCCAGCAAGGGTACTTACCTTGCTTTCCACTATTTAAAGCAGCATTCCCACAGCCTGGAGATCCTGACGGGGCTTCTAACTGAAGAGGTAGGAAGAGATCAAGAGGTGGGAGGGTAAACCTGAGACCACATGGTTTCTAGGAACAGAGAGGCCACTGTGCCCCAGGGAGCAGGGCTGGGGAGGAGATACTGCAGAAGTGGCAGCTCGTGTTTGGGAATCACGTGCCTCTGCCTACGAGAGAAATCTGAGCACATTTGTTACTTCCTTCTTGCCAAGAATCTTTGAGGTATTTAGGTTTCTGAGTTATGAACTGAAGGTGAGATGAGCCTTATGTTGTTTTCCTTCCCTTACCCCAGGATGCTTTCTGGATCTGCATGGTAAACAAAGATTAATGCAGGAGAAAGAAAGGTAGTGCATTCACTTATTCTGCTATCTCTGATCCTATTTGCAGAACCACCACCCAATAATTATTATGTTTAATTGTGGATTGGTAGAACTTTTATACTTACTAGGAAAACCTACACAAATGATTTTCAACCATTTGGCAAGGCCTGCAGACATTTCTGCGTCATGACTGATTACAGGGAAGCAGGGAGCACGACCGGCATCTAGTGGACAGAAGCCAGAAGGCCGCTAAACATCCTACAGCACACAGGACAACCTCACGCAACAAAGAACTACCTGGTTCAAAACGTTGATAGTGCTGAGACTGAGAAATTCTTATTTACAAATAATTCCACGTCCTCCTAAACACAGTCACCTCTTCAGGAAGCTTCCTGCGTTGTTGTTTCCCTCCTCTCAACACCCAGTTGGCCTGGAGAAATTATAGGCTGCTTGACTGACAGGCTCACTGGCTTGTTTTGATGGAGGCAGAGCTGAGAAACAAAGGTAACAAGTGAAACTCCACCTACGAGGCGAAAGCAAGCTTGACTTTGGCTTATCAGCTCCCTTTAAAAGCTATGTGTTGTGTGGGGATCTGTGAGCAGGCAGGCCCAGTCAGAAAATAACAAGGAATTCTCAGAATTATGTCCTAGGACAGGATCTTGTTCAGAGGCTCAAAGAGATGCTTACTTCTTACTTTCAACTCTTTAATAATCTCATTTCCCCACTATGTGTTATGATTGAACACTGTATAAGCAGAATATCCAGGTACCCTCTTCAGTGGGTTTTGAAACCATCTCAGTGATTTTGAGAAAACAGACTCCCAACAATCTGGCAGCAAACTGATCAGCCCAGCATATTTTGGGGAATATGTTTCTTAATTTTTTGAAGAATAGACTGGGCATGCCAAAAAATTTTGAAACTAAATTATGGTCTAAGCAACAACTTTGCAGCCAGTCTGTGCTTCGAGATGGACTACTCAGCCAGGACACAAGGGCCTGGTCAAGTGTAGAACAGTGTGGGATTGCGGCATAATAGGCAGGATCCTACTACAATATGGCCTTTGAAATGTCTTGAAAAGAATCTTATATCTAGAAAACAAAGCCCTCATCCTCAGGACCCAACTCACCCCACCCTCACCCCTGCTTCAACTGAAAAGCTCAAAAAGAGATAAAGTGCTAGAATTTTAAAACATTTCAATGCAAAGTAACGTTTTTTCTTTAAAGTGCTATCTCCCTAACAATACACAAATCTCCCAAGAATGATTCTCCAGGATTCTGGGAAGACAGAGTAAGAAGCTCCAGGAATCTGTCTTCCCACCTACACAACAATTGCACTGGCAGAATCTGTCTGACATAACTGTTTTGGGACTCCGGAGTCTACTGAAGGCTTGCAACTTCCAGGGGAAGGCGTGGAAAATAAATTGGTTAGTTTTGGCCAATTTCAGTTCTCAGTGCAGCAATAGATACCCATCCCTCACCGGAGCCCCTTGGCAGGAAGCTGTGTAACCTTCCCGGAGCAGCTTGCACGCAGTTTGTAGAAGCCAGGTGGGCAAAAAGGACCCTGTCTTCCAAACATAGGGATCTGTGCTCTGATCCCTGATTGCTGCTTCAGACCTCAGAAATGCCAACAAAGAGGACACTGGCCATTGTTGTACCTCCCTGCCCTGTGGCAAGCCCCTCCCCATTCCAGCTGAAGTGACTTCCTGGGGATTTAAAGGGCCAGTGCTCTTTTTTCACCCCCGTTCATTTTTCTTTTTCCCTTCTTGACAGCCAGACACGAAAGAATTGGACATTCAAAAGCAACTTCATATATATATAAAATTAGAAAGTCATTGTGCATACCTAGAGAAAGGTGCAGGCTCAGAAAACACTTGAGGAGGCCTTAGGTTTGTAGCTCAGGCAGATCCCTAGCAAAAGGAAGCTTACAACAATCAAAAACAGAAACAATAAACAAAAGCAAAAAACAGCATACCCTGGGGAAGGGGAAGAATCTGATTTCCAGAGTTACTCATTGTTACATTCAAATGTCCAGTTTTCCATTAAAAAATCACAAATCATATAAAGAAATAGGAAAATATGGCCCATTTAAAGGAAAAAAAACAAATCAACAGAAATCTGAAAGAGAACTGATAGCAGACCTACTAGACAAAGACTTGAGAACAACTGTCTTAAAGAAACACAAAGAATTAAAGGAGCAGGTGGAGAAAATCAAGAAAATGATGTCTGAACAAAATAGAAATATCAACAAAGAGAAAGAAAACCTAAGAGGAAACAAAAGAGAAATCCTGGAGTTGAAAATTACAATAACTGAAATTTGAAATTCACTAGGGGGATTCAAAGACAGTTTTCAGCAGCAGAAGAATCAGCAAAATAGAAGATAGGACAGTGCAAAATATTTAGTCTGAGGATCAGAAAGGAAAAAAAAAATTGAAGAAAAGTGAGCAGAGCCTAAGGGAGCTGAGCAACACCGCCAAGCTGACCAGCAGACACCTACGGGAGTCCCAGAAGACAGGACACAGAGCAGAAAGAGTGTTTGAAGAAATAATGGCTGGAAACTTTCCAAATTTGATGAAAGGCATGAAATAAACATTTAAGCAGCTCAATAAACTCCAGTAAGATGAACTCAAAGAGACCCACACTGAGGCATATTATAATCAAACTTTCGAAAGAAGAAAAGAAAGAGAGAATCTTGAAACCAGGAAGAGAAAAGCGACTAATCGTATACAGGGGATCTTCAATAAGATTCTCAGCAGATTTCTTACCAGGAACTTCAGAGGATAGAAGGCAGTGCTATTCAAAGCGCTAGAAGAAAAAACTGTCATCGAAGAATCCTAGTTCCAGCAAACTCAAAAGTGAGAGGGAAATTAAGATATTCAAAGATAAAAGTTGAGGGAGTTTGTCAGCACTAGTCCTGCACTGAAAGAAATGCTCAAGGAAGTCGTGCAGGGTAAAAATGAAAGGACACTAGATAGTAATTCAAAGTCAAATCTCAGTAAACACATAAGCAAATATGAAAGCTACTAGTATTATAACAATTGTTTGTAATTCCATCTTTTGTTGCACATAAGCAAATATGAAAGCTACTATTATTGTAACAATTGTTTGTAATTCCACCTTTTTTATCTACATGATATGAGGCTGTACATTTTTTAAAATTAATCTAAAAGTATTATTGTAACCTTGATCTGTAACTGTAAATTTTGTTTTCTATATAATTTAAGAGACCAGTAAATTTAAAAGAATGATTAGCTATGGTTTTGGGCACACAGTGTTTAAAGATGTAATTTCATGACATCAAGTACCAACCAAAAGGAATGGAACAGAGCTGCTTAGAAGCAGAGGTTTAAAAAAATTTTTTTAATTGTAGTAAAATACACATAACAAAAGGTATGATGTTAATCATTTTTAAGTGTCTAGTTCAGTGGTATTAAATACATTCAAAATGTGTTACTATTCCTACCATCCGTCCCCATAACTCTTTCATCTTGTAAAACTGGAACTCTGTACTCATTTAACAATTGCTCCTCACTCTCTCCTCTCCTCTTCCCCTGGCAACAACCATTACACTTTCTGTCTCTATGATTTTGACTACTCTAAGTACCTCATATAAATGGAATCATGCAGTATTTATCTTTTTCTGACTGGCTTATTTCACGTAGCATAAATGTCCTCAAGATTCATCCATGTTGTAGCATGTACCAGAATTTCCTCCCATTTTAAGGCCAAATAGTTTTCCACTGTGTGCATATACCACATTTGCTTATCAATCATTGGTCGATGGGCACCTGGGCTGCTTCCACAATTTAGTTATTGTGTATAATGCTGCTATGATCCTAGGTGTAAACATATCTCTTTGAGACCATGCTTTCAATTCTTTTCGGTGTATACCCAAAAGTGGAATTGTTGGATCATATGGTAATTCTATTTTTAATTTTTATGCTAAGTGAAATAAGCCACTCACAAAAAGATAAATAGTGTATAATTCCATTTATATGAGGTACTTAGTAAAAAATCATAAAGATAAAAAGTAGAATGGTGTTTTCCAGGGCCTGGGGAGAGAGGAGAATGGGGAGTTATTATTTAATGGGTATAGAATTTCAGTTTTTCAAGATGAAAAGAGTTATGGAAACGGATGGTAATGGTAGCACATTATATTTAATACCGCTGAACTGGATATTTAAGAAGGTTAAGATGGTATATTTTATGTGTATTTTACCACAATAAAAAAATAAGAAATAGAAAAGAAAGAATGGTCCTCAAATTACCCAAGCTGGCCAACAGAATGCTATATTTTAAAATACAACCAGCCTCACTTCATCATAGAAACAACTCACTTCACTGAAGCAGAGGTAAAGGTCTTGCTGGCATCTCTACTGCCATCTACTGAGTCAAATTTATACTATATTCTAGTGAAAATCCTGGTCAAAGAAAGGTGTTTGTACTGTATTTGCTTCCATTTTAACTCTAATCGCTGGAGTCTTTCTGCCAGTGTTTTTCCCACTCTCATTATTGATCCTAGTACCAGCACAAACCTGTTTCTGGATGTCGTGTTCAGGATCTGATCAATATAAATGCTCAATCAAGAGAAGCTGGGCAAATATAGCAAGACTTTGCATGCAGACTGTTGGCTTTTTGAACTGGTCAAGGTCTGCAATTCAAAGCCCATAATTGATAACCCACAAATGCCTAGATTTTTAATCAACTTGGAAGAGATCCTTGATAATTCAGCTCCACAGATGAAGGCTGCTTCCAAAAAGTACATTCTGACATTGATTCTGTGCTTTCAAACTGTGTGAGCACATATGTGAACATTCCTGTGTGAGGAAAGAGTTCCAAAAGGAAATGGTTGGAGGTTTGTTATATCTTTATCTGCATACAACCAAAGAGTTTGAGGGTGACAGTCATTTCACGTTAAGCACCAAGCTAACTAAAAGCTGGCCTTTTTATAACAGTACTGTATGATTTGACCCAAGAAAACAAGGTAACAGAATATAACTCATGTATCTGATCCTTGGATGAAAAAGGTGGATCCTCCTCTGTGGCCTTAACCTGCCAATACTCATGGGAGATTAAAGGCGGAGTTTGCACTCCATGGAGAACTGAAAACAATTGATGGTGATTATTCCTGCAAGTAGCTTGATAATACAACATGATAACGGCAGCCCCCTCTCAAACACAGTGGAATTTCACTAGAGAGCTAACTACATAGACACCATTTTTTTATTTAGGAAAAAAATTTAAATGTATCTCAGTACCCTCTTTTTAAAAACTGTAATACTGCTTCTTTACCATCATATGGCAATATCGTTGGGGAAGGATCTTGATGAATTAATTCTTTGGTAAGAGAGAAAAGGTGTCAAAATTACTTAAGGAGCATGTGTCTTTCCCTCTTTCTACAAACAAATTACATCTTTGCTATTTTCCAACTTTCTCTGCATTATAAATCAAAATGGCTTCTATTCTGGACTGGGATAATATAATAATAGATCTACCTTTTTAGGTTAAAGAATCCTGCTTTCTATTACTCAGGCATCAGTAAATTGGGCATTCTTATAGGAGTTTTTCTGAGTGAGAAAACATAGTAGCTTCTTAATTTCCTTTATTTACTCCAAAAGCTTAATTTAAAGTTAATGGAAACAAGAAATTAATCTGGCCTCCTGAGTCAGGAAAAGGTTTCAAATTGGTGGCCGATAGATCCAGTTTGGTCTGTAGATGTTTTTTGTTCAGTCTACAGAGCATTCTGAAAATCAGGACTACTCACACCAACTCTGTATTTCCAGCTTCTGATATGGTAATTCTAAGTCTATAATCTTTAAAGACAAAAATTTTCTGGAACTTACCACAATTATCCCTTTCAAAAAGTCCCCAGATCCCTTAATGCCTGACTATGAAACATTTTATTCGTTTTCAGTAATACCAGACCTCCATAGCCACTTGAGAGTGATCTCTTGTTTGGAGTCTAAGAAAAGAACATAAAGGAGAAACTGACACAGATTCCCAAGATATGGAGGGTAGCTATAGATAATTGACAATAAAAAGAAACAAAAGGAAATAGCTACATAAATAGTAGTATCTTTACTATGTATCTAATTTTTTTTACTCAAGAACACAACAAATTATAACCACCAGAAAATTGACTTTGTATATTCAGTAGGGCTACACTGATTTAACTTTGTTAAAATGTTATTTTTTTCTGAGAGGGAATGGAAGACATTTATGAGCTTTATGAGATGGAAAAAGTTCAAAAAAAATAACCAATGAGGTCTGATTCTTCATTTAACTTATGCTTTGGCAAGCTAACAGAATTGAAGGAAACTAAAAGGTAACATTTTCATTGGTTAAAAAGTGATTGATACAATAATTATTTCTTAATTAATGCAGGACATAGGAAGCTAAGTCCAAAATATTAAGAAAATTGTTCCTTTAAATTTTTCAGAAAATCTCTAAGCTTTTCCAAATGAATGAAATTCATGGAAATTTGTTTTGATAAATGCTTGACTATAATAATTAAACAGAAATGTAACTACTACAATTAAATCTTTCAGACTCTGGAAGAAACACTTCCCCTCTTCCATTGGTATGATGGAAAGACACCTCATTTGAATCAGAAACTTAGCTCATCATGGCCCTTCCTATGTGGTCTCAGGAATGTTACTTTGCCTGCTGAATTTCTTTTTCTTCACCTACAAAGATGGGCATAATATCTATTTCACAAAATTGTTGGGAGGATTTTAATAAGAATATATACTAAAACAGCCAGTATAGTGTCTGGGACACAAAGAGCACTTAAAAAATATTTGTTCTCCTCACACATGGGAGGCAAAGAGGTACCCATATGAAAATGAAAAAACCCACAGGGGATAAACAGGGGCAGCACAGAGGATTTTTAGGGCAGTGAAACGACTCTGTCTGATATCATAGTGATGGATATATGCCATTATAAATTTTTCCAAACCCATAAAATGTACATCAAGAGTGGACCTTAGTGTAAACTATGGACTTTGGCTGATAATGATATGTCACTATAGGTTCATCAACTGTAACAAATGTACCATTCTGGTGGGGGATGCTAATAATGGGGGAGGTTGTGTGTATGTAGCAGCAATGGATATATAGAAATCTCCATACCTTCTCAAAATTGTTATGAACCTGAAAATGCTCAAGAAAATAAAATCTATATTTTAAAAAAATCCACAGGTTTAGAAAAATATGACCATTTTGACTATTTCTAACCCAATGCAGAGCTTCCATTATAGCTATTTCATTATAGCTGTCAGAGGACAAGACCATTATAACTCAAACATTAATGCAGTACCAACCCTCCACATTTAGCTACTAGTATGAGCTAATACACACCATCAATAAACAACCTAAAAAAAAAAGCAGGAGTCTAACAGAAATGCACATATATGTTCATGTGTAAGACAGGTACAAGAATGATCATGGAAGCACATGGAAGACATGGAAGAATCTCACAAAAACAACAAAGAGCAAAACACAAAAATACACTATGATTTTATTTATATAAAGTTCAAAATCCGGCAAGATTTATCTATGGAATAGAAAAGTCAGGAGAGTGGCTATCTTTGGGAGGGGGACAATAGTAACTTGTGGCTCCTAGAATTCCCTGGGTTTTCTATTTCTTCATCCAGGAGTGGGTTACAAAATGTGTTCACTTTGTGGAAAGTTATTAGGCTCTACAATTATAATTTGTGAATTTTTCAGAAATTATTATTGTGTATATGTATATTTATATGCCAATAAAATTTACCAGAAAAAAGCAAGAGTAAACTTAACTCACATGATTAGCATTAAATATGAAAGATACCATGTCTAGACTGGTATTTATTCAAATACTTACTGAAATTTGCTTTGTACCCAGTACTATGTTTGATTTTAGTGATATAATGGTAACAGTTATGGGTTGAATCATGTCCTCCCACAATTCATATGTTGTGATCCTAACCCCCCAGTACCTCAAAATGTGACCTTATTTGGAGATAGGGCCTTTAGAGAGATAATCAAGTTAAAATGAGGTCAGTAAAATAGCATTTTTTAAAGCCCTTTACAAGAGGAACAGCAGGAAGGCATTTGGACTGAAGGAAGTGAGGAGTACATTAGGAGAGGAGGCTGGAGAGGCAGCTAATCCTGATTATGCATGGGAGGCAAAGAGGTACTTGGACTTTGGACTTCATCTGAAAAGGCAGTAAGATGAGAAAACCAAACATTTATGCACTGTAACAAGACAGACTGTGAAGTACTCAGCACTACCTATAAGTATTTTTGCCTAAATAGTTGAACCTAAATCTAGTCAAATCTTCAGAGCTAACATCCATTTATAGGAAATATGGGAAATAAAAGAAAAAATTATATAACACCATAAGGAAACAATCACACAAATCTAGAATGCAGAGCGTTCCCAATGACAACCAAGCCAGTCCAAGGAGTTAGTAGCAAGAGAAGGAAAAAGGAGAGGTGAGGAAGCATACTCTAGATGCAGACACAACACCGAGTCAAACACCGAGGGAACCTTGTTCAGATATGAATTGGAATAACTCAACTGTAAAAAGATGTATTTAAACAACTGGTGAAATTTGAATATGGACTGGACATAAGATGATACTAAGGAAATGTCAGTTACTTTTAAAAAATGCTGTGTCTTGAGAGTAACTATACTAGTTGGGGGTGAGGATTTAATTGTGTGTGTGTAACTGTTGAACCAACTACACTTCAATTTTAAAGAGTACTGTCTTCCCATTGATGTTTAATCTTTTTTTCTGTGTGTGTGGTATCATTATTTTTATTTATTTATTTATTTATTTATTTTGGTATCAATATACAATTACATGAGCAACATTATGTTTACTAGACTCCCCCCCATCATCACGTCCCCACCACATACCCCATTACAATCTCTGTCCATTAGCGTAGTAAGATGCTATAGAATCACTACTTGTCTTCTCTGTGTTGTACAGCCCTCCCCCTGCCCTGTCCCACCTCCTACATTATGTCTCCTAATCGTAATGCCCCGTTTTGTCCCCTTATCCCACCCTTCCTCTCCAGTCCTTTTCCCTTTGGTAACTGTTAGTCCATTCTTGGGTTCTGTGAGTCTACTACTGTTTTGTTCCTTCAGTTTTCTTTTCTTTGTTCTTATACTCCACAGATGAGTGAAATCATTTGATACTTGTCTTTTTCCGCCTGGCTTATTTCACTGAGCATAATCCCCTCTAGCTCCATCCATGTTGTTGCAAATGGTAGGATTTGTTTTCTTCTTATGGCTAAATAATATTCCATTGTGTATATGTACCACACCTTCTTTATCCATTCATCTACTGATGGACACTTAGGTTGCTCCATTTCTTGGCTATTGCAAATAGTGCTGTGATAAACATAGGGGTGCATATGTCTTTTTCAAACTGGGCTGCTGCATTCTTCTTTTTAATAATTTATTTTGGTATCATTAATCTACAATTACATGTACAATATTATGGTGATTAAACTACCCCCTTCATCAGGTCCCCCCCACCAACCCCATTACAGTCACTCCATCAGCATAGTGAGATGCTATAGAATCACTACTTGTCTTCTCTGAGTTGTACAGCCCTTCCCATGCCCCCACCAACATTACATCTGCTAATCGTAATGCCCCTTTTTCCCCATTATCCCTCCCTTCCCATCCATCTTCCCCAGTCCCTTTCCCTTTGGTAACTATTAGTCCGTTCTTGGGTTCTGTGAGTCTGCTGCTGTTTTGTTCCTTCAGTTTTTTTCTTTGTTCTTATCCTCCACATATGAGTGAAATCATTTGACATTTGTCTTTTTCAGCTTGGCTTATTTCACTGAGCATAATACCCTCTAGCTCCATCCATGTTGTTGCAAATGGTAGGATTTGTTTTCTTCTTATGGCTGAATAATATTCCATTGTGTATATGTACCACCTCTTCTTTATCCATTCATCTACTGATGGACACTTAGGTTGCTTCCATTTCTTGGCTATTGTAAATAGTGCTGCGATAAACATAGGGGTGCATATGTCTTTTTCAAACTGGGCTGCTGCATTCTTATGATAAATTCCTAGGAGGGGAATTCCTGGGTCAAATAGTATTTCTATTTTGAGTTTTTTGAGGAACCTCCATACTGCTTTCCACAATGGTTGAACTAATTTGCATTCCCACCAGCAGTGTAGGAGGGTTCCCTTTTCTCCACATCCTCGTCAACATTTGTTGTTGTTTGTCTTTTGGATGATGGCCATCCTAACTGGTGTGAGGTGATATCTCATTGTGGTTTTAATTTGCATTTCTCTGATGATTAGCGATGTGGAGCATCTTTTCATGTGCCTGTTAGCCATCTGAATTTCTTCTTTGGAGAAGTGTCTGTTCAGATCTTCTGCCCATTTTTTAACTGGATTATTTGCTTTTTGTTTGTACAGGTGTGTGAGCTTTTTATATATTTTGGATGTCATCCCTTTATCAGATATGTCATTGATGGAATATATTCTCCCATACCGTAGGATGCCTTTTTGTTCTATTGATGGTGCCCTTTGCTGTACAGAAGCTTTTCAGCTTGATATACTCCCACTTGTTCATTTTTGCTTTTGTTTCCCTTGCCGGGGGTGATATGTTTATGAAGAAGTTGCTCATGTTTATGTCCAAGAGATTTTTGCCTATGTTTTTTTCCAAGAGTTTTATGGTTTCATGACTTACATTCAGGTCTTTGATCCATTCTGAATTTACTTTTGTGTATGGGCTTAGACAATGATCCAGTTTCATTCTCTTACATGTAGCTATCCAGTTTTGCCAAGATCACCTGTTGAAGAGAGTGTCATTTCCCCATTGTATATCCATGGCTCCTTTATGGTATATTAATTGACCATATATGTTTGGGTTAATATCTGTACTCTATTCTGTTTCACTGGTCTGTGGGTCTGTCCTTGTGCCAATACCAAATTGTCTTGATTATTGTGGCTTTGTAGTAGAGCTTGAAGTTGGGAAGCGAGATACCCCCTGCTTTATTCTTCATTCTCAGGATTGATTTGGCTATTCGGGGTCTTTTGTGGTTACATATGAATTTTAGAACTATTTGTTCCAGTTCATTGAAGAATGCTGTTGGTATTTTCATAGGGATTGCACTGAATCTGTAGATTGCTTTAGGCAGGATGCCCATTTTGACAATATTAATTCTTCCTAGCAAAGAGCATGCGTTTCCATTTGTTAGTGTCCTCTTTAATTTCTCTCATGAGTGTCTTGTAATTTTCAGAGTGTAGGTCTTTTACTTCCTTTGTTAGGTTTATTCCTAGGTATTTTATTCTTTTTGATGCAATTGTGAATGAAATTGTTTTTCTGATTTCTCTTTCTGCTAGTTCATCATTTGTGTATAGGAAAGCAACAGATTTCTATGTATTAATTTTGTATCCTGCAACTTTGCTGAATTCAGATATTAGTTCTAGTAGTTTTGGAGTGGAGTCTTTAGGGTTTTTTTATGTACAATATCATGTCATCTGCAAATAGTGATAGTTTGACTTCTTCTTTACCAATCTAGATGCCTTGATTTCTTTGTTTTGTCTGATTGCTGTGGTTAGGTACTCCAGTACTATGTGAATAACAGTGGGGAGAGTGGGCATCCCTGTCTTGTTCCCGATCTTAGGTGAAAAGCTTTCAGCGTCTCACTGTTAAGTTTCTCAATGTTTGCTGTGGGTTTGTCATATATGGCCTTTATTATGTTGAGGTACTTGCCCTCTATACCCATTTTGTTGAGAGTTTTTATCATGAATGGATGTGGAATTTTGTCAAATGCTTTTTCAGCATATATGGAGATGATCATGTGGTTTTTCCCCTTTCTTTTTGTTGATGTGGTGGATGATGTTGATGGATTTTCGAATGTTGTACCATCCTTGCATCCCTGGGATGAATCACACTGCATCATGGTGTATGATCCTCTTGATGTATTTTTGAATTCGGTTTGCTAATATTTTGTTGAGTATTTTTGCATCTATGTTCATCAGGGATATTGGTCTGTAATTTTCTTTTTTTGTGTGGTCTTTCCCTGGTTTTGGTATTAGAATGATGCTGGGTTCATACAATGAGGTTGGACGTATTTCCTCCTCTTCTATTTTTTGAAAAATTTAAGGAGAATGGGTATTATGTCTTCTCTATATGTCTGATAACATTCAGCAGTGAATCCAGCTGGCCTGGGGGTTTTGTTCTTGGGTAGTATTTTGATTGCTGATTCAAGTTTGTTGCTGGTAATTGGTCTGTTTAGATTTTCTGTTTCTCGCTTGGTCAATCTTGGAAGATTGTATTTTTCTAGGAAGTTGTCCCTCTCTTCTAGGTTATCCAGTTTGTTAGCATATAGATTTTCATAGCATTCTCTAATAATTCTTTGTATTTCTGTGGTGTCCGTCGTGATTTTTCCTTTCTCATTTCTGATTGTGTTTATGTGTGTATATTCTCTTTTTCTTAATAAGTCTGGCTAGGGGTTTATCTATTTTGTTTATTTTTTCAAAGAACCAGCTCTTGGTTTTATTGATATTTTCTATTGTTTTATTCTTCTCAATTTTATTTATTTCTTCTCTGATCTTTATTATGTCCCTCCTCTGCTGACATTGGGCCTCATTTGTTCTTCTTTTCCCAGTTTTAATAATTGTGACTTTTGACTATTCATTTGGGATTGTTCTTCCTTCTTTAAATAGGCCTGGATTGCAATATACTTTCCTCTTAGAACTGCCTTTGCTGTGTCCTACAGAAGTTGGGGCTTTGTGCTGTTATTGTCATTTGTCTCCATATATTGTTTGATCTCTGTTTTAATTTGGTCATTGATCCATTGATTATTTAGGAGCATGTTGTTAAGCCTCCATGTGTTTGTGAGCCTTTTTGTTTTCTTTGTACAATTTATTTCTAGTTTTATACTTTTGTCATCTAAGAAGTTGGTTGGTAGAATTTCAATATTTTTGAATTTACTGAGGCTCTTTTTGTGTCCTAGTATGTGGTCTAATCTGGAAAGTGTTCCATGTGCACTTGAGAAGAATGTGTATCCTGCTGCTTTTGGGTGTATAGTTCTGTAGATGTCTGTTAGGTCCGTCTGTTCTAGTGTGTTGTTTAGTGCCTCTGTGTCCTTACTTATTTTCTGTCTGGTTGATCTGTCCTTTGGATTGAATGGTGTGTTAAAGTCTCCTAGAATGAGTGCATTGCATTCTATTTCCTCCTTTAATTCTGGTAGTATTTGTTTCACATATGTCTGTGCTCCTGTGTTGGATGCATAGATATTTATAATGGTTATATCCTCTTGTTGGACTCCCCCCTTTATCATTATGTAATGTCCTTCTTTAACTCTTGTTACTTTCTTTGTTTTGGAGTCTATTTTGTCCGTTACAAGTACTGCAACACCTGCTTTTTTCTCCCTATTTTTTGCATGAAATATCTTTTTCCATCCCTTCACTTTTAGTCTGTGTATGTCTTTTGGTTTGAGCTGAGTCTCTTGTAAGCAGCATAGAGATGGGTCTTGCTTTTTTATCCATTCTATTACTCTGTGTCTTTTGATTGGTGCATTCAGTCCATTTATATTTAGGTGATTATTGAAAGATATGTACTTATTGCCATTGTAGGCTTTAGATTCATGGTTACCAAAGGTTCAAGGGTAGCTTCTTTACTAGCTGATCATCGAACTTAACTCTCTTATTAAGCTATTATAAACACAGTCTGATGATTATTTATCTCCCTTCTTATTCTTCCTCCTCCATTCTTATATGTTAGGTGTTTTATTCTGTACTCTTTTGTGTTTCCTTTGACTGCTTTTGTGGATAGTTGATTTTATTTTTTGCCTTTAGTTAGTATTTGGTTGGTCTGCTTTCTTTGCTGTGATTTTCTTTTCTCTGATGACATCTATTTAGCCTTAAGAGTGCTTCCATCTAGAGCAGTCCCTTTAAAATATCCTGTAGAGGTGGTTTGTGGGAGGCAAATTCCCTTAGCTTTTGCTTGTCTGGATATTGTTTAATCCTTCCTTCAAATTTAAATGATAGCCATGCTGGATACAGTATTCTTGGTTCAAGGCCCTTCTTTTTCACTGCATTAAATATATCATGCCACTCCCTTCTAGCCTGTAAGATTTCCGTTGAGAAGTCTGCTGATAGTCTGATGGGTTTTCCTTTGTATGTGATCATTTTTCTCTCTCTGGCTGCCTTTAATACCCTGTCCTTGTCTTTGATCTTTGCCATTTTAATTATTATATGTCTTGTTGTTGTCCTCCTTGGGTCCCTTGTGTTGGGTGATCTGTGGGCTTCCATGGTCTGAGAGACTATTTCCTTCCCCAGCTTGGAGAAGTTTTCAGCAATTATTTCTTCAAAGACACTTTCTATCCTTTTTTCTCTCTCTTCTTCTTCTGGTACCCCTATAGTGTGAATATTGTTCTGTTTGGATTGGTCACACAGTTCTATTAATATTCTTTCATTCCTAGAGATCCTTTTTTCTCTCTCTGCCTCAGCTTCTCTCTATTCCTGTTCTCTGATTTCTATTCCATTAACAGTCTCTTGCACCTCGTCCACTCTGCCCTTCAGCCCGTCAGTCGATTGTTTCATTTCTGTAATATCTCTCTCACTTCCTCCCTTAGCTCTTGCATATTTCTCTGCAGGTCCATCAGCATGGTTATGACTTTTATTTTGAATTCTATTTCAGGAAGATTGGTTATATCTCCCCAGGCCGTCTCTCTGGGGTTGTCTTAGTGATTTTGACTAGATCAGATTCTTCTGCCTTTTCATGGCAATAGAAGTGGTCGTAGGCAGGTGGCACATGTGTCAGCTGGGAGAACAATGTCCCTTCCTGCTTGCTGGTCACCTTGCCCTTGTCCACTGCCTGTGTTGGTTACCTGCACACAGGGAGCCCTCTCTGGGATAATCCCCTGAGCTGCCGAGTGCGGGGTGTCCCTCGGGATAGCCTGGAGCCCTGCAAGGGGCCACAGATGCACCGGGTGTGTTCTCCTGTGAGAACATTGCCCCTTTGTGCCTTCTGGACCTTGCTCCGTGTTCCTCTGCACACTGCACACTGGCGGCAGCCTTTGGGTCTGTCCCTGTTAGCTGCATGCTGGTAGACGACTCTGTGTGGTTCTGTGAGCGGGGCTGTTCCCCAGCTGCTCCTCAGCTGTAGCAGGTCGGCCGGTTTGCTTGCAGCGCTGGCTGGGGGGAATGAATGGCAGGCTGCTTATCACCGTGAGGGGCTTTGGGGTTGCGTTACCCCCCAGGGGTTTATGGCACCTGAAGTTCCTTAAGATTCCCATCCTGCTGGGCTGAGTGTGCCAGGATGATTTTATCCAGCTGTTAAGCCCTTGTCCCTTTACGACTTTTAAAAAGCGTCCGCTTTTCTTTTGTCCCAGGGGAGCCGGTTGTGGGGACCTACTCACAATCTCTGTCTGGGATTTTACTTTTCCATTTCTGTAATATCCAGTACACCATGCAATGTGTGTCTGTGCTCCCAGTGCAGATCACCAGGGCTGGTTATTTAGCAGTCCTGTGCTTCCACTCCCTCCCCACTCTGATTCTTTTCCTCCAGCTGGTGAGCTGGGGTGGGGGGAGTGCTTAGGTCCTGCCAGATCACGGCTTTGTATCTTACCCTTTTCATGAGATGCTGAGCTCTTGCAGATGTAGATGTAGCCTGGCTGTTGTACTGTATCTTCTGGTCTCTCTTTTAGGAGTAGTTGTATTTGATGTATTTTCAAAAAAATATATGATTTTGGGAGGAGATTTCCTCCACCCTACTCACGCCGCCATCTTGAGCCACTCTCTGATGTTCAATCTTGATAGCAAAGACCATACACAGAACACAGGTTTCTCTGCCATGAGGCTCATGTTATACCCCTTTCAGTGCACCTTACAGGGAGATTCTTACCACTTCCAAATCCTATGTGGCTTACAACTCAACTTTTTTTCTTCCCCTGCTTGACTTTATATTCTTATACTCTTCCTTTCAAACTCCATCTCTAGGCATTTTTATTTATATTTGCTTGAGGAGTTTTATTGTCCTTTGGAAAACTGCCAAAGGTAATGCTTTCAGGAAAGTAATAATAATGAGTGGAGGAAAACATTTTCAAACCAAAGCAAAATTAACAGTAATAACAGTTGTTTTAAGCTTTTTTTAGATCTGTGTACCCACTTCTACCTCCTGGCTCTCATGGACACATTTTTTTTTCTAAATTCGATCAATGGACACATAATAGCTTTCTATATCAATCACACAAATCTCAAAGAAAGAAAGGTTTTAAGCCATTGGTACAGACAGAATGTACTGGCTGCTGAAATACCTTCTT
Source organism: Smutsia gigantea (assembly GCA_032199065.1). Lineage (NCBI taxonomy): Eukaryota > Metazoa > Chordata > Mammalia > Pholidota > Manidae > Smutsia > Smutsia gigantea. Next base: position 82,713 of record JAVSCE010016367.1, read on the forward strand.
TCCCTTCTGGTTTTCCATCTTTTATCTTTTCCTTTCAAAAATCACAGCTAATGTGAAGTCCAGAAATCAAAATATTATTAGTTCTTATAAGCTTTTTGTAATACATTCCTTTTTAAATTGTGCATGCATTACTTTTAAAAAGAGCATTTTAGAAAACTGAATTATAATTACCCAGTACTATGTTTAGCAATATATGGAAAATTAAGCACCCAGCCAGTACTCTTTGGATTTATAAGGTAAGTCAAGCAACCCTAATATTAGTGAGACCGATAGCTTAATATAGGCAATAAGGATGTCAATATATCATATACTCCAAAGAAGGATAATTATACAAATACAAATGGATAGATATGTAAGATATAATAAGTATAAAACAAATAGAGGAAGATGTGTTTCTGTGACCTATTACATAGAAATAACAGTTATCTTCTACTAAGGTCCTCCACTATGTTATATATACATTTATATCACATATGTATTAACATTAATTCCCTCAACAAATCTTTGGAGGAGCTATTACTGCTCATATTTTACAAAGAATAAGAGGTAGGACTAGAATTTGAATACTAGGTTATCTGAATCTGTGTTCATACTCTTTCCACTATTAAATAAAAAATGTACATTCTATTTAAATTTAGGAGGGGAAAACTCATGCTCTTTATTCTTATTCTATCTAATAGCAGCTCATTTTTACCATGTTTCATGATAAAGGCTGACATTCAGCTGGTATGCTCTAGTGTGACATAAGGACTAAAAGCTGTTCTGTTTAGCTGGGTATCTCTTCTGTTTGGCTGGTGTCCAGGCCACAATGATCATTAAATATTTTGAATATCATCCTCTTCCATGACACAGAACTCTGAGATTTCAATCAAATATTTATTCAGACACTTTAAATCATCCCAAACCACTTCTTATCAAATATCTTCTGTACCTACAGGTATCCCAGGTCTACTTCTATGCAAAATTGGGATGATCCTCTCTCTAGGTAAGAACATGCTAAGATTCCCAACTTTTATGGCATAAGAGACAGAGAAAGAATGTCTCAACTGTCATAAGAGATAGAGACCCTAATATTTGCCATTTGTGTATACCAAAACATGGGGCACATGTTTAAATCAGTAGTACAAAATTACTGTACAGTAAGTTTTCACCAGAGAATCAAATCTTGAAATGACATCCTGCCTTTTTTGTTAAAAGTCAGGCTTAATATTTGAGAAACCAGTCTTCTCACCCCTTCCTCAGTTCTTTCTGTCAAATTAGAACACCAGAAAGGAATATATCTATACATTAGCTTATGCCCTTAGATAGATATGCCTAAACTGAGTTGTATACTTGGATTTTATCAAGATTCAATATGAGAAATGATCATGGGGAAAAAAAGGAAGCAACAGTATGTTTCAAGGACAAATCTAATGTCATCATAACAAAAGAAACATGATTTATTTATGAGAGCTTCACACTCTAGATTTATTTATGTTATGCCAAACTCAGTTTGTCCAAGCAACATCACAAAATGTTATACAAGCTCCCTCAAATGGATAAATCATAGAACTACCAAAAAACATGTTGTATTAAATTGACTGTATCAGCCTCTTCAGAAATTTCTGTAACTCCAGCCTGAGATTGAAGAATGGACATGATGTCATTAGATAATTTGTCAAAGGCATTCTGTAAACATATATTTCCCATTTCTTGCCACCTTTCTAGGGAGCAAAATGGATCATTTATCATAAGATGTTCAACTGCATCTGAGGAAAAAAAAATACAATATTACAGTGTGGTACTTAAGTACTCCTATTTTCAAATCTTCACTTAGCAATTTTTTAAAAATTGAAAAGGTATCATTTCAACTTGGTTACTATTAAATCTAATTCTCATTCCTGATTCCTGCAAGCTTAATGTGGAGTCTTAGTCCAGCTCAAGGTAAGTACTCAAGTGCTGGTTCCTTCTCTTCTTCCATTTTCATTAACCTTTTCGTGCGTCAATTCAACCCCTACCATTTCTCACATTCTCCACTCCTCCACTCATCTCCTTCTTGGTAAGGTGAGCAGACACTGAAGGCTACATGGCAGAAAGCTCAGAAAGTGAAGAATGTGGGCTCAGCCTTATTCACAGAGTCTATAAGGTACCACTAGAAACTATCAAATAACTGAGGGCTTGTAGGTCTAGTTTTTACCATCTTTCACTTTTATAAATGCCCTAGTAATGCTGACTCAAAGATTTTTAAAAAACACTTTGGCAAACCCTCCATCCTATCTCTATACTTAGATCTCTTAATGATGGGACTTCAAGAGCAAATTTTTTTAAGGAAATAAAAGAAGGATTTTGTCTATTAAAGAAAACTAATAATTTGCTTCTGGAAATCAATTATAGTGACGCCTTTTGGGATATATTTATTTATGGAACTCAGTTCTTATCTATTACCTCCATTACCTATGATACTTAATGAAAAGGATCTCTTTAGGATACTCTTATCACTATTATTTCTACCATGATTCTTATTTTCTATCAAATAAAATATCTAATGATAATTTCAAATTACCTTCTCAAACATGTTTTCATGTAATTTACTGTTCATTTTTTTACCCCATATAACTTAAAATCAACTTGTCTGCTCTCATTTCTAGAATAAATTAGAGAAAGGGAAGAAAAAGTAAGATCTAATTAGTTATTCTTGATCTCAGTGCAGAGTTGAGTTCAGAGTAAATATCACATTAAGTGACATTTACTTGTATATTTGGTTTAGGAATGAAAAAATATAAAGTTTATATCTAAGTAACATTTAAAAATATATAAAAATTACTAAGTATGCACTTTTGTTAATATATATACAGTTTTTAGAGTAGTGTTAGCTATTGTAATTATTGTGATGTTCCCCTAAAGCTTCATAAAGATTCTTTCTTCATTCTAATTTCCTCAAGAAATATATACTATTGCCAACAGACTATTATTGACACAGTAATCTTTACATATATAAACTCCTAATGTTAACACCTGACAAGAAGGAACTCTTAACAAGACTTTAGTTAACTCAAATGTAATAATCTTAAACTTTTCCCTAAGTAACCTGCTAGAATTTAATTTATTCTACTTACCTTTCCCACCTTTATTTATTTCCTGAAGTAGCTTAATGCCAACTTTTTCCATATCTGCAGAGAAAAGATGAAGTACAACAAGACCAAAAGATAAAGACGGTGGTTTCCCATTCCATTCTTTAGTGAGACATTGAATTAATTCAGTGTGGGGACATAACTTTTATTAGTTCCATCAGGTCATCTGAAAGCAAATACGAAAAACTATGTTTCAACATCCTAATTTGACATATCAACTCAAGCCTGGGACCAGCTAATGTCTATACCCATCAATCAACACTTCTTTTTCCAATCCTTCCAAAGCCCTCAATAAACTCAACAGTACTATCCCCAATTAAAAAAATAATAATTATGCACAGCCTAACAAAAAAAAACAAAAGGAAATCTGCCAAAACAGTGTCCCAGAAAAAAAATTATCAAAGAACTGTCATGAAATAAATGTGGTATAATAAAATGGATTAGACTGGCAATCAAGAAACCTGAAATTTAATCATAGCCCCATCAGTCATTTAATTTTTGGATCTCTATTTTTGCATCTTCAAAGTGCTAGAATTGGTATCTCTAATTTCTAAGGTTACATCCAATACTATGTTATGTTTATCTATATCTTGTTGCTCATATTTGGGCCAACTTCTAGTCAGTATAATGTCTTTCTGTGCCTTGCACAGAAGAGGCTTAGTACATTTTTTACCTAAGAATATCAAGTATTTGGAAACTCAAACATGAAGACATTAAGAAGCCTTCCTTAAAGTGGATTTGACCACTTTTGACTAAAGATAAAAAAGCAATTTTGTATGGTTTAACGTACTAATTAACAACAAAGGTAACCTAAAGCTACAATCATGATTTATAGTCTTTGTGCTAACTTCATAAGAAGATTTTAAAGTAAAAATATTCTTCTTGGACCACAACAGAGATAATTTTCAGGATAATTTTTGAGGTCCTATCAAGGACTACCGTTGCATAATTTACAATCTGAAAGGCAATACAAGGTATTATAGTGTTTATTAAATATATGACATATATACTGAACTGGGAAGTTACAAATATTAAATCACTGTATTTACTATTCCATATAAGGGAGATAATATTATTCATTCTCATATTAGAAGTGAAGAATCAGGCTTATAGAAGTTAATTTTCCCAGAATTATACACATGGTATGAAGTAGTACAGCTCATCTAACCCCAGAGTCCATGACCTTCCAATCTATAGTTCTGTTCCTCCAAAATAATAAATATACTTGTATATATGTATATACACACATGCACGTACACATACACACATACAGAGAGAAAGATGGTAAACGAGTGAAAAAGGAATAACAGAATATAATTCTATATTAATGAAATCAAACAATCTGAAAAAATATCTATAGAAAAGAAGTAAACGTCTATGAACTTGGGTCACTCAAATTGGCCTCCTCTAAAGTGAAGCTATTTATACAGCTCTCCCCAGCCAATTCATAGCAGCCAATTCCAACAATTCATAATTCATTCATCTCTCTCTATTTCATTCAGTCACATATTCAAATCCTCTTCTCCATGAATTAACCAAAATTTACTCAATTTTGTACACGATAAGACTAATTAGAAAGGACACAAATTCAAATCCTATGACCTTCCTTTCTGCTTCTGACACTTCAGAATCCATTTCCTTATTCCTTGGTTTAACATGTTATTAATCATTATTTATCTCATGTATATCCTGTTTTAATAAGATTATGAGGGCCTATATACCAGGAATGGTATGTGTTTAACACACAAATATCCAGAACAGTGGTTCTCAAGATATGATTTATGGTTTATAATGTCAGAATTATTTTCATAAAAATGCTAACTTGTTACTTGCTTTTATCTTCTCATTCTCTCACAAATACTCAGTGGTATTTTCCAGAGGCTACATGACATGTGATACTACAACAGACTGAATATAGGAGCAGATATAGAAAGCACCTATCTTCTATTAAAGCAGACATTACAGAGGTTTACAAAAATGTAAAACAATGTCATTCTTTTCATGACATTGGTTTTGGAAAAGTTATTTTTCATTAACAGTATTTTATTTATGATAACAGCTAATGGGTTTATTGTTATTTTAAATGAAAATAAATACTTTACATTTTTCAATTTTAATTTCTAAATATCAATAGATATAACCCATATAAATAAAAGCTCTTTGGGATTTTCATTACTTTTAAAAGTGTAAAGGAGACCTTGGACCAGAAAGTCTGAGAGCCTCAGATCGAGCCTCACCCAATTTCCAGATACGTATATTCACTTGCTTGATGACTGGGAAAGTGAGCAAACAAATTGTTTCGGGCTTTAAAAACTCTACAATTAGGGGGAAATAAATGAAAAGAATCTTATTTATAAACAAATGATCTATTAGTCAGATTTATGCTTTTGGAACAAAAGACATTTTTAGGATTTTCTGGTTTTGTTTATTGTTTTTTGTTTTAACATTTGTAGATGTAAAGCTGAAATTCTAAATCTGTGAGGAAACATTTTCTTTCTGAAACCAGAAAGTATTAACAAACTGAATCTGTTCCCAAGGCCAAAGAAGATACCTTGGAAAGTTGTGGCTGTTTCTCATTAAAAAATAAAATAAGCAAAACAATTTTTCAAATATTTTTCAAAAACTAAAACCTTGATTTTTCTCAGATTATTTTTATTTTCTTCTTTGATGTGCTAAATAAATTCTGAGGACAAATATTAAGGTTCTAATTACGTAGAAATGTTAATACTTATATTTAGTTGCTTTAGAGCATAATGCACTACTAAAGGAAAGAATAAAATGATAATGAGTCAATCACGTTTCTATGAACCTATGCGAGGCAAATTTTTCAAGCAAAGAAGAAACTTCACATTGCATTCAATAAAAATTCCAAGAGTGATTAAAACTTTTATTCCATGTCTAAACGCTAACTAAAATAATTCTTACCTATGGAAAAATAACACAGAAACTGAGTATGTATACTTAGATAATAACAAAAAATATATAATTCACTCAACAAATATTGAGTAGTACCTACTATGCCAGATTCTGCTCTGTCGCTGTGTCCATACAGGCAATTTACTTACCTCTCAGTACCTTAGCCTCTCTGTGGAAACAGTTTTTTTCATCTATAATAACAAAACCTACCTCACAGAGTTAACATAAGGATTCAGTGAGAATATACATGTAAAAAGCTGAACTATTAAATATTGTTACACTAGTAGGATCAGGCATGCTGTTATATAACAAATGAAGAAATTAGTAACTTTAAAAAAACAGAACCTAATAAAAGTCAAATTCTTGTTTGAAATGATCAGATTCAACAGACATAAAAGAGCCTTTTTTTTCCTGGAAAAACATGAACTAACAATGCTGAGTTTTGTTTATTTTGTAACTTCTTAGAACTGGGGTACATAGCTTACAAATCAGGCTTCACATAGGCCTGATTTAAGGTTATTGCTGAACTTGATTCATAAGAGATCAGCTCATTCAAGTAGGGTCACCCTAAGGTCCACAATTCTCTCAGATCACTGCCCATTACAACACAGGTGTTTCAAAATTTTGAAGTGAACATTATTTCACTATTTCTTCATTTCTAATGCCTGTATCATACTTCAGAGCATCATATATGATAAATAAGTTGGTTTTTAATTTAATTTTGGTATCATTAATATACAATTACTTGAACAATATTATGGTTACTAGAGCCCTATTATAAAGTCTCCCCCACATACCCCACTACAGTCACTGTCCATCAGTGCAGTAAGATGCTACAGAATCATTACTTCTCTTCTCTATAAATACTGCCTTTCCCGTGTCGCCTGCCACTGAATTATGTGTGCTGATCGTAATGCCCCTTTTCCCCGTTATTCCTCCCTTCCCACCCATCCTCTCTAGTCCCTTTCCCTCTGGTAACTATTAGTCCATTCTTGGATTCTGTGAGTCTGCTGCTGTTTTGTTCCTTCAGTTTTTCCTTTGTTCTTATACTCCACAGATGAGTGAAATCATTTGATACTTGTCTTTCTCCCCCTGGCTTATTTCACTGAACATAATACCCTCTAGCTCGATCCATGTTGTTGCAAATGGTAGGATTTGTTTTCTTCTTATGGCTGAATTATATTCCATTGTGTATATGTACCACACCTTCTTTATCCATTCATCTACTGATGGACAGTTAGGCTGCTTCCAATTCTTGGCTATTGTAAATAGTGCTGCGATAAACATAGGGGGGCATATGTCTTTTTCAAACTGCGTGGCTGCATTCTTAGGGTAAATTCCTAGAATTCCTGGGTCAAATAGTATTTCTATTTTGAGTTTTTTGAGGAACCTCCATACTGCTTTCCACAATGGTTGAACTAGTTTACATTCCCCTTTGACCACATTCTTGACATTTGTTGTTGTTTGTGTTTTGGATGTTGACCATCCTTACTGGTATGAGGTGATATCTCATTGTGGTTTTAATTTGCATTTCTCTGATGATTAGTGATGTGGAGCATCTTTTCATGTGCCTGTTAGTCATATGAATTTCTTCTTTGGAGAAGTGTCTGTTCAGTTCCTCTGCCCAATTTTTAATTGGCTTATTTGGTTTTTGTGTGTTGAGGTGTGTGAGCTCTTTATGTATTTTGGATGTCAACCCATTATCGGATATGTCATTTAATGAATATATTCTCCCATACTGTAGGATGCCTTTTTGTTCTACTGATGGTGTCCTTTGCTGTACAGAAGCTTTTTAGTTTGATATAGTCCCACTTGTTCCTTTTTGCTTTTGTTTCCCTTGCCTGGGGAGATATATTCATGAAGTTGCTCATGCTTATGTCCAAGAGATTTTTGCCTATATTTTTTTCTAAGAGTTTTACGGCTTCATGACTTACATTCAGGTCTTTGATCCATTTTGAGTTTACTTTTGTGTATGGGGTTAGACAGTAATCCAGTTTCTTTCTCTTACATGTAGCTGTCCAGTTTTGCCAAGACCAGTTGTTGAAGAGGCTGTCATTTCCCCATTGTATAGCCATGGTTCCTTTATCGTATATTAATTGACCATATATGCTTGGCTTTATATCTGGGCTCTATATTCTGTTCCACTGGCCTATGGGTCTGTTCTTGTGCCAGTACCAAATTGTCTTGATTACTGTGGCTTTGTAGTAGAGCTTGAAGTCTGGGAGCGTAATTTCCCCTGCTTTATTCTTCCTCCTTAGGATAGCTTTGGCTATTCGGGGTCTTCTGTCACTGCATATGAATTTTAGAACTATCTATTTGCTCTAGTTCATTGAAGAATGCTCTTGGTATTTTGATAGGGATTGCATTGAATCTGTACATTGCTTTAGGCATATGGCCATTTTGACAATATTAATTCTCCCTAGCCAAGAGCATGGGATGAATTTCCATTGTTAGTGTCCTTCCTAATTTCTCTTAAGAGTGTCTTGCAGTTTTCAGGGTATAGATTTTTCACTTTCCTAGTTAGGTTTATTCCTAGGTATTTTATTCTTTTTGATGTGATTGTGAATGGAATTGTTTTCCTGATTTCTCTTTCTGCTAGTTCACCATTAGTGTATAGGAATGCAACAGATTTCTGTGTATTAATTTTGTATCCTGCAACTTTGCTGAATTCAGATATTAGATCTAGTAGTTTCAGAGTGGATTCTTTAGGTTTTTTTTATGTACATTATCATGTTATCTGCAAACAGGGACAGTTTGACTTCTTCCTTGCCAATCTGGATGCCTTTTATTTCTTTGTGTTGTCTGATTGCCATGGCTACAACCTCCAGAACTATGTTGAATAAAAGTGGGGAGAGTGGGCATCCTTGTCTTGTTCCTGATCTTAAAGGAAAAGCTTTCAGCTTCTCACTTTTAAGTATAATGTTGGCTGTGGGTTTGTCATATATGGCCTTTATTATGTTGAGGTACTTGCCCTCTCTACCCATTTTGTTGAGAGTTTTTATCATGAATGGATGCTGAATTTTGTCAAATGCTTTTTCAGCATCTATGGAGATGATCATGTGGTTTTTGTCCTTCTTTTTGTTGATGTGGTGGATGATGTTGATGGATTTTTGAATGTTGTATCATCCTTGCATCCCTGGGATGAATCCCACTTGATCCTGATGGATGATCATGTTGATGTATTTTTAAATTTGGTTTGCTAATATTTTGTTGAGTATTTTTGCATCTATGTTCATCAGGGATATTGTTCTGTAATTTTCTTTTTTTGTGGTATCTTTGCCCGGTTTTGGTATTAGAGTGATGTTGGTCTCATAGAATGAGTTTTGGAGTATTCCCTCCTCTTCTACTTTTTGGAAAACTTCAGGAGGATGGGTATTATAGGTCTTAACTAAATGTTTGATAAAATTCAGTAGTGAAACCATCTGGTCCAGGATTTTGTTCTTAGGTAGTTTTTTGATTACCAATTCAATTTCTTTGCTGGTAATCAGTCTATTCAGATTTTCTGTTTCTCCCTGGGTCAGCCTTGGAAGGTTGTATTTTTCTAGAAAGTTGTCCATTTCTTCTGGGTTATCCAGTTTGTTACCATATAATTTTCATAGTATTCTCTCATAACTCTTTGTATTTCTGTGGTGTCCATCATGAGTTTTCCTTTCTCATTTCTGATTCTATTTATGTGTGTAGACTCTCTTTTTTTCTTGATAAGTCTGGCTAAGGGTTTATCTATTTTGTTTATTTTCTTGAAGAAGCAGCTCCTGCTTTCATTTCTATTGTTTTATTCTTCTCAATTTTATTTATTACTGCTTTAATCTTTATTATGTTGCTTCTTCTTCTGACTTTGGGCCTCATTTGTTCTTCCTTTTCTAGTTTCATTAATTGTGAGCTTAGACTGTTCATTTGTGATTGTTCTTCTTTCCTGAGGTAGGCCTGTATTGCAATATATTTCCCTCTTAGCACAGCCTTTGCTGCATCCCACAGATTTTGTGGTGTTGTGTTATTGTCATTTGTCTCCATATTTTGCTTGATCTCTGTTTTTATTTGGTCATTGATCCACTGAATATTTAGGAGCATGTTATTAAGCCTCTATGTGTTTGTGGACTTTTTCGTTTTCTTTGTGTAATTTATTTCTAGTTTCATACCTTTGTGATCTGAGAAGCTCGTTGGTACAATTTCAATCTTTTTAAATTTACTGAGGTTCTTTTTGTGGCCTAGTATATGATCTATTCTTGAAAATGTTTCATGTGCACTTGAGAAGAATGTGTTTTCTGTTGCTTTTGAATGGAATGTTCTGTAGATGTCCATTAGGTCCATCTGTTTTAATATGTTGTTCAGTGCTTATGTCTCTTCATTTATTTTCTGTCTGGTTAATCTGTCCTTTGGAGTGAGTGGTGTGTTGAAGTCTGCTAAAGTGAATACATTGCATTCTATTTCCCCCTTTAATTCTGTTAGTATTTGTTTCACATATGCAGGTGATCCTGTATTCGGTGCACAGATATTTATAATAGTTATGTCCTCTGTTTGACTGACCCTTTTATTATTATGTAATGTCCTTCTTTGTCTCTTGTGACTTTCTTTGTTTTGAAGTCTGTTTTGTCTGATACAAGTACTGCAACTCCTGCTTTTTTCTCCCTATTAGTTGCATGAAATATCTTTTTCCATCCCTTCATGTTTAGTCTATGTCTTTGGGTTTGAAGTGAGTCTCTTGTAGGCAGCATATAGATTGGTCTTGTTTTTTATCCATTCAGTGACTCTGTGTCTTTTGATCGGTGCATTCAGTCCATTTACATTTAGGGGAATTATCAATAGGTATGTACTTATTGGCGTTGCAGGCTTTAGATTTGTGGTTACCAAAGGTTCAAGGGTTATTCCCTTACTATCTAACAGTCTAATTTAACTCACTTCATATGCTATTACAAACACAACCTAAAGCTTCTTTTTTTTCCCTCCTCTTTTATCCTCCTCCATTCTTTGTATGTTATGAATCATATTCTGTACTCTCTGTCTAGCCCTTGGGTGACATCTATTTAGCCTTAGGAATACTTCCACCTGTAGGGGTCCTTCCAAAATGTACTGTAGAGGTGGTTTGTGGGATGTAAATTCTCTCATCTTTTGCTTATCTGAAAATTGTTTAATCCCTCCTTCAAATTTAAATGATAACCTTGCTGGGCAGAGTATTCTTGGTTCAAGGCCCTTCTGCTTCATTGCATTAAATATATCATGCCACTCCCTTCTGGCCTGTAAGCCTGATGATAGCCTGATGGGTTTTCCTTTGTATGTGATCATTTTTCTCTCTCTGGCTGCCTTTAATACCCTGTCCTTGTCTTTGATCTTTGCCATTTTAATTATTATATGTCTTGATGTTGTCCTCCTTGGGTCCCTTGTGTTGGGAGATCTGTGCACCTCCATGGCTTGAGAGACTATCTGCCTCCCCAGATTGGGGAATTTTTCAGCAATTACCTCCTCAATAATACTTTCTATCCCTTTTTCTCTCTCTTCTTCTTCTGGTACCCTTATAATGTGAATATTGTTCTGTTTGGATTGGTCACACAGTTCTCTCAATATTCTTTCATTCTTAGAGATTCTTTTTTCTCTCTGTGCCTCAGCTTCTTTGTATTCCTCTTCTCTAATTTCTATTCCATTTACCGTCTCTTCTACTACATCTAATCTGCTTTTATATCCCTCCATTGTATGTTTCATTTCAGATATGGTATATCTTAATGATTGAATCTCCGATTAAAATTCGTTCTTGAGTTCTTGAATATTTTTCTGTACCTCCATAAGCAGGTTTATAATTTTTATCCTGAACTCTCTTTCAGGAAGATTGGTGAGTTCAGTTTCATTTGGCCCTTTTTCTGGGGTTTGTGAGATTTTGGTCTGAACCATGTTTTTTTGATGTGTCATATTTCTGGTGCCCACTAGTGTGCAGAAACTCCAGTCTCTGGAGCTGCTCAGCCCCTAGAGTGACGTTGGTGGTCATAGGGGAGCAGAGCTGGTGCCTGTGGAGAGGAAAGATCTGTTTCCTGATTCCCGTCTGGGGTGCCTGTCTCCAGTGTCAGAGCCAGTGGGTCAAGCACACACATGTAAGCCTCTGTGCTTTGTGTCTCTAGCTCTTGTAGGCGAGGCCTCCCTCTGGCTGGCTTCCGGTTTGCAAGCAGGTGCCTTCAGGCCAGTAGGAAGACTCGGTTGGCTGTTTCACAGTGGGGGGCCTCGGAGCTGAGTAGGCAGCCAGGGGAATGGAGCACCTGGAGCTCCTCAAAGTTCACAACCAGCTAGGCTTAGCGCACCCAGGAAACCTTGTCTAGCTCTCCCTTCTCCCGTGCAGCAAGCTCCGTGCAAACCCTGCCCCTTCAGCAGCCCTCTCACTGCTAGGAGGCCTCTCATACCGCCCACTCCTCCTCTGACACAGAGCGGCCAGGTGTGGATCCCCCCTTCACAAATGGCAGGAATGTCAGTCTCCCAGGCCCTCTGCCTGTCCGAGCTCCGCAATGTCCAGAGCACCATACAATATAGGCTTCCGCTCACCAAGCATATCTCCAGGGCTAGGTGTTCAGCAATCCCAGGCTTCCACCACTCCCCGCTCTGTTTCTCTTTCTCCCACCAGTGAGCTGGGGTGGGGGAAGGGCTTGGGTCCTGCCGGATTAATGCTTTTGTATGTTACCCTGTTTCGTGAGGTCTGCTCTGTTTGTGAGGTCTGTATGCAGTCTGGTTCAGCCTTCTTTCTTCTTGCTGTTTTAGGGTTAGTTGTATTAATTAACTATATTTTTGTACTATTTGTGGTTTTGGGAGTTCCTCGTGTCACCTCTCATGCCGCCATCTTGAATCTTCAATAAGTTGGTATTTTAAAAAAATCCTTTAAGTAGCATGGTCCAACATGTTTGCAAAATTTATCTTTAAAACTGTAATTTCAGGACTATCCATTTCACTAAATGTTTATATATTGAAGAAATACATAATGTATTTAAATGCTTAACATGAAAGTCAATCAGATACAGCTTAGCTGCTTTCACTGAAGATTACAAGAGAAATCAACTTATCATATATATGTAAAATGGACTTTATAATGTAAATTCAAAATATTACATATTATAATGGGTAATCTTACAATTAAAACCCAGAATTTGAATGTACACAAATAAGTAGGCTCTTTTTACTTACTGGAAGTGAAGTCCTTGAATTGCTGTATGTAGTCTAAGGCCCCCTGAATCTGGCCCTGTTTACACAGGCAAAGAAGAACTTTCTTATACAGGCCACATTCACTGTAGATAATCTGTGCTAAAGCCAGGCACTTGGGCTTGTAATAAGTATCATGCTCCCCATAATCACAAAGCACATCCCCAGCCTCCTCAGAAAATGTCAGCCTAGAGGAAGCAGATTAACAAGGCATATGTTAGGCAGTTCTTGATGAGGACGGGAATGAAACATTTGAAAATACAGCACAGTAAACTGGACTTTCTGTGGTCTATAAGCATTCCAAGTTAACAGGCAACTGATGTCAAGGAAACTAAACATATCTAAGATTTAAGAACAAAAACAATCAGTAACTTGTCCTTTGGGGTAAGACATTTTGGCAAAACTGAACTCAAGTTTTAAAAAAAAATCTACAAATAAGGTTAAAACTCTCCTGAAAGGACTGGTGGGATTTAAAATTATAAGGTACACAAAAATTCTCTTAAAACTGAGTGTTTCAATGTTCTCAGAGGTTATCTAGTTTCTAAACCCTATAGAATATAAGAACTTTTTAAATATTGCCTAAGATATTGACAATGAACTTTAGCTCAAAATTAGTAACAGATCTTGCAAGCATTTGTACCAAAAGAAAAACAGAGTGTGACACCAGCATTATTTTTAAAACTGTTCTAGATTTATAAGAGACAACGGGAAGCAGGAAAGACATGACTGTGTCTCTTAGGAGAGACTGAAGAAGCAGTTCTTCTGAGATGGCTCAACTGAACAGATTTCACTTGTCATCATATTTTAATGCACCAGCTTCAAACACAGTTGAAGTGAACCATCTGTTCTATCACAGTAACTCCACCTTTAGCATAAGCCAAAGCACATATGAGTATGATTAGAGAAATCACTTCTAATTACTGGTTATATGGACACTGTGCTTTAGTTATATTTTAAACTAATAGCTATGGAATAACAGAAATCACAGCAATCACGGAATATTGGTGTCCGTGCACAAGTAACAAAATGATAATAACATTAAAATGAAATCCTCAAACCCCTACAAAATGTCCCTTTACTGAACATTCAGTAAATAAAGCTATCCGTGTTTGTTCAGGTGGGCCAAAGAGAGGTGGGTCTAAAATCAAAAGGCAGCTTCTGAGTACCAATCAATTATTTAGTAAGCAATTCCCTGACATCCACACTTTAATGTCAAAATACAGGTTTTGGTAGCTATAGCCACAATGTTTCCTGAGACTGAACAAGCAATTATTTTAGTCTTTTAGTGACTGCATCACTAGAGGAACATGATAATACTAGTATTCTGGTATTTATGTCTCGTATTAATACCATTCTTTTATTTTCAAGTGGTCACCATCATGATGCCCTTCTGTTTGAGAAAAGTCCAGAGTTGAGGAGTGAGGTTGCTGTCTTGGCTTGTCACTTTCCAAAAGGATGATCAGAAAAGAAGAGTATGATTGAAAAGAAAAATTATCCAGAGGGAAGAGGAGCGTCAAGCCACACAAGAATGGAATTGCCCCTGAAGGAAAAAAGAGGAAAGAAAACAGGGATTCCAGCCCTGGAGGAAAGGGAGAACGTCAAGCACCCTGGACCAGGCTCCCTTTTCCCCTCCCAGTCACCTCATGACACCCTCTTTCTGCTTCCCTAAAGCTCCCTTCTTGGCTCTCCCCACGTCTACTTTTAACTCTGAAGACTTTTTCAGGGACTTTTGAAAATGGATCTGAGACCAGACTGGCTCTGGAGAATACAAATAACTAATACAAAATATGCTGAATCCATTGGTAAATTAAGATTATAAATCAGACTGTAGATTTTTAAAAGTCAAAACAAAAATAATACATAATCACTAATATATGCATGATATTTAACATTATTTTATAGGATTGGGTTTGTAAAGTTAATATTTCAGAGGATGTTTTTCCTTTTCTAGGAGATATGTTGCAATTTAGAGAGCTAATACCAGTGAAGAATAATTTCTTAAATTTGGTTTTGTGGGTTGAGTGATTAGACTTTTCCCAGGCAAGAATGACTAAGAGAGTCAAGGTTAGCCTATGATCCTGCTTTAAGGCTGCTTTAAGGCTGGTCCAGTGCTGAGCTTAAGGGCAGGAATTGGAGAACTTTTTCAGGTAGCCATGTGGTAGAGGCCAAGGCATCAGAGTTAAAACTAGGAGACAGAAACTAAGAATAAAGAATGTGAAATGCCTTGAACATTCTGTTCTATGATCTCAGAACTCTTAAAAGTGGTGGTGCTTTCCCAATTGCATAAGAATTTAAATTCTTAAAACTAAGAGGTAGAATGGGCCAAGAACCATCAGTATATGTAAGGAAACTGATCTTGTCTAAAGTGTCTTTGCACTAGAATAACTGGTGTTGGAGATGAACATGCACTTTCTGATGATGTCCTCTCGCCTGAGCTATCTCCAAGGCTCCCTGACAAGCACTTTTGGTGGAGGGTACAGAAATGTGACCACTTAAAGTATCCATGAACCAACTTTGTTTTACCTTCCTCATCTGCTGGATTCAGGTAGTCCCACCCCTGTATGAGCCCATAGTTGTGAGCTGTGAAGAAGTATTAGTTAGTCAGCGGTAGTTGACATGGGGTCTGGGGACCTATTCATGAAGCTTGTGTGGCTAGGCCTGCTTGAGCATGATCTTGGTTCTATGTGATTTTGGATGGACTCTTCTGAGCCCACCTGACCATATGACTTAATGAGTCAGTCAGAATACAGTTCATGATGAGCAGCTCTAGTTGCATGGTCATTGATGTTCCATGGATAAATACTCCAGTGTTAGCAGGGCTCAGTAGTTGTTTTTCAAATGGTATATAGTTATCTGTTACAGGTAGGTGACAGATGATCTACTGGGATACTCAGGGTAGTCCCATGCTAACTGAAAACTGTTAGTGGATAAATCAATAACCATAGTCTGATAAAGGCATGGTAACCACAATCATCCTACCAGACAAGCCATCAATACCAATAGAAGTGTTACGAATGATGAAAGGTGAAAGATGATGAATATTAATTAATATGGGATAATCTCAAAATAATTATAAGTGAAAGAAGCAAGAACAGGAAGGAAAAAGAATATATAATGTATGATTTGATTTTTTAATGAAATTTTAGAAAAAGCAAACAAATTTATAGTGACAGAAAGCAGATCAGTAGTTACTTGGAGATAGGGGTGGGGAGTGAAATGAAGTGGTGGAAGGAAGGAGGAGGCATTACAAAGGGACATGAGCATCATGGATATGCCTATTATCTTGATTGTGGTGATGATTTCATGGGCATATATATATGTGAAAATTTGTCAAATTGTACACTATAAATAGATGCTGTTTCTTATATGTCGATTATATCTCCATAATGCTCTTTTTAAGAAACATATCAAATTGTATACTTTAAATATGTTTATGTCATTGTATGTGCATTATATCTCAGTAAAGTTGTAAACAAAATATAGCCCTAGGACCAATTGTAGAGACAAGAGCTACAGTTCATCCAACTAACCCTCCTCTTACTAGTTTCTCCCATAACCTGGAGAAATTGTGCCTGGATGAAGTAAACTTACTGTGAAAAACAAATCTGCATTGTGCAAATGGTTGACTAAGATAGATGCTGTTTTCTTATCCTGCCCAAATCCTTCTTACTGTTTTCTTATTCTGCCTAAATCCTCCCTAGCTGTTCTGCATATTGGCTGCCAGTGGCTTACAGGTCCCTCCCTTGTACAGAAAATTGCCCTGGGCTGGTGGGAGCTGTGGGATAACTATGCCCAGGAAGTTACGTGTTCCTACCCTGTCCAGGCAGCCCACAGCGCTTGACTAACAGAGGTACAAAAAGCTGGCCCCTTGCCCCTAAGAGGAACATCTCTATAGTATGGTGTATGCTCCAGAGCCATAATAAGGCCAAGGTTAGAACTTGCTTGAGGTCACTTCCACATTCCCTAGGTCACATCCCTATTCTGCTTCACTTACTCCTTTATAGAATTTTCTTGAGAAGCTCTTCATCTATTAATCATGTACCCCCAAATTCCTGGCTCAAGCTTTGGTTCTACGGAACTCAACCTAAGGGAGCCCAAATCTGCCCATCCATGCTGAGACCCAATTCCAAGAAGTCACTCCCTGCCTGTCCTTGCTGGTTTGTACATTCTTCTAAATATTACCTTGGTCCGTGTCCCTCCTGCTTATAAGTTTTTTCCTGGGTTTGTCCACTACATGTACCAACAGCCTGTCTGGATCCAGGTTTCTGCCTTATCCCTCTGAGAAGCATGATACTTACCAATCATTTTCTATCCTCACTGATCAACTTCCATCCAGTATTCAGTGAACATGAATCATCTTGTGAACTGCTATGGATCAACTCCTTATTTGGGCTCACTGTGACTAGGCCCCATTACTCTATGAATGCTTAGTAAATACTTTCTGACTAATTAATTGCAAGAGGGACCTAAAACAAAGGCTCAAATAATGTATTGAGAAGAAAACTACTAAAATTTTGAAAACTTTATTAACCAAATATCAAAATTAAATTAAGTTTAGCTTTGCTTACCTTTCCTGGGTGACCCAATTGATAATTAAATCTAAACATTTTTCAGATAATCCACATTTGATTCCTTCCAGGGTTAGTTCTGCACCAATAGGCCATCTAAAAACATGACTTGTGCCAAATGTAGCCTCAAAAAGTAAGAGTAATGGAAAAGGCTTTCCTTTAATTTTTCCAACACCTGCATAGAGAAGAAAAGCTTTTGGTCAAATACTTTAAATAATAGTTTGTTTTTTATTACTTCATATTATTATTTTCATCTCTGCATTTTCTAAAACTTTTAAGCTAAAATTACATATTTGTAATTTTTAACTAACACT
The DNA here is from genome assembly GCA_032199065.1 of Smutsia gigantea. Lineage (NCBI taxonomy): Eukaryota > Metazoa > Chordata > Mammalia > Pholidota > Manidae > Smutsia > Smutsia gigantea. The sequence continues at coordinate 100,788 of JAVSCE010016367.1, forward strand.
TATGCATTAAACTTTGTGTTTTGGATAAGGACTAAATACCTCATGCTATGTGAAAACTAAAGCAGAAATTGGAGTGAAGTTTCTACAGTCAAGGAATGCAAAAATTGCTGACAGACACACCTAAGAGGTAGGAGAGAAGGAAGGAACATAATCTCCCTCAGAGCCCCCATAAGAAACTATAAAAAGCTGAAAATATATACTACCAGCAAACCCATACTATAAGAAATGTTTAAAGTAGTTCTTCAAGCAGAAGAAAAATGATGCCAGATAGAAATACAGATCTACACAAAGAAATAAAGACCAGAAATGGAATATGCTAAGAATATAAGCATTTAGAAGTATACAGTTTTATGTAATACATTAAGTGGTATAATTTCACCTGAGGGTGGAACGTAGTAAATTAAAGATGTTAAGTTATAAGCCCTAAAGCAAAGAATAAAATCAGACAACAAAGAGTTATAGCTCATAAATCAACAAAGGAGAAAAACAGGTTCATAAAAAAAATTAATCCAAAAGAAGGTAGATAAAGAGAAAGAAAGAAGAGATGAAAAAATAGAAAACAAATAAAACTCAACCATGTCAACAATCACATTAGATGTAAATGATCTAAATACCCCAATTAAAAGGTAAAAGTTTTCAGATTGCATAAAAAAGTAGGATCCAAGTATATGCTGCCTAGAAGACACTACATTTAAACAGAAAGACACAAATACCAGGCCAATACTAATTAAAAGAAAGATGGAGTTATTCCTCCAATTTCAAAACTTACTACAAGATAGTATGATACTGTCATAGGATGGTTAAGAGTCAGAAGTAAACCCTAAACATTTATGGTCAATTGATTTTTGACAAAGGGACAAAAACAATTCAACTGGTAAAGAAAAGTCTTTTCAAAAAATAGTACTGGGAAAACTGGACAACTACATGCAAAAGAATAAATTTGGACACCTACTTCACACCATACACAAAATAACTCAAGTAGATCATAGATCTATGTGTATAAAACTCTTCAAAGAAAACACAAGGTCTTACGTTAGACAAAGATTTGTTAGATACTATACCAAAAGCACAGCCATAAAAGAGAATATTGGAAAACTGGAGATCATAAAAATTAAAAATTTCTGAGCTTCAAAAAACTATCAAGAAAGTGAAAGGCAACCCACAGAATGGAAGAAAACATTTGTACATCATCTATCGGATAAGGGATTTTTATCTGGAATATAAAAAGAACTCTTGCGACTTCCAGGAAGATGGCGGTGTGAGCAGGGCGGCAGAAATCTCCTCCCAAAACTATATAAATCTACGAAAAAACAGCAAATACAACTATTCCTAAAAGAGAGACAAGAGCACACAGGAAAGTGCACAGTGTGCAGCCACACCCGGGAGGACTCAGCACCCCACCAGGCGGGTAAGATACGGAGCCACGACCCGGCGGCACCCGAGCACTCACCCAGCCCAGCGCGCCAGAGGGAGGAGAGGATTCGGAGCCGGGAGGGAGTGGAAGAGCAGGTGCGCGAAAGAACCAGCGGGAGCGCTGACACACATCACACAGTGCATCGGACATTGGAGAGGCAGAAGGTGAAGGTTTTGAGCCGGGAACGCGCCAGGACTGTGCAGCCAGTGCCCCGGGAGAAGAGAAAAGCGCGCGCGGTTTGTAGCAGTCTTGGAGAGGTGGGGGTCCCAGAGAGGGAACACCATCGCCCCGGCGGGCTCAGCCCTGCAGGCTGGAAGTCCTAGGGAACTTCGGTCCCCGTTGCTGGTGATGGAGAGAAGGGAGCAGCCACGCTGGAACTTTACACAGAAAACAACAGCTTCCCATTCGTTCCCACCCTGGCCAGACCTACAAAAGGCGGCGCGGCCACGGCAGTGGATTAGTGGTGCAACAGCGACATCCTACAGCACGCTTAGAGAATCCACTCCAGGTGGGCGTTTTTTTTCTTCTTTCTTTTGTTTTTCTTTTTCCCTTTCCTTTTCCTTCTTTCTTCTTTCTCTCTTTTCTTTCTCTTCCTTCTTTTTTTTGCTTGTTTTTTTCTTACTTAAAAAAATTCTTTTTATTTTTCCCTTTCCTTTTTCTTTCTTTTCTTTCTTTCTTCTTTCTCTCTTTTCTTTCTCTTCCTTCTTTTTTTGCTTGTTTGTTTTTTTTTGTGGTTTTTTTTTAAGCCTTAAAGAGCCCAGCTGACATACGTGGCACCTACCAGCAACCACTCCTATCAACATGACAAGACAGAGGAACATGATACAGACAAAAATCACCAAGACCCAGACAACCCCTGAGAAAGAACCTGAAGGGATGGAAACGCAGAATATTCCTGAAAAAGAATTCAGAATAAAAGTCATAACCATGCTGATGGATCTACAGAGAAATATGCAAGAGCTAAGGGAGGAAGTGAGGGAAGTCAGGAAAGATAATGCAGAAATGAGACAAGCCATCGATGGGCTCAGCAGCAGACTGGACGAGATGCAAGAGATTGTTAATGCAATAGAAATCAGAGAACAGGAACACAGAGCAGCTGAGGCAGAGAGAGATAAAAGGATCTCTAGGAATGAAAGAATATTAAGAGAACTGTGTGACCAATCCAAACGGAACAGTATTCGCATTATAGGAGTACCTGAGGAAGAAGAGAGAGTAAAAGGGATAGAAAGTGTCTTTGAAGAAATAATTGCTGAAAACTTCCCCATGCTGGGGAAGGAAATAGTCTTGCAGTCCATGGAAGCCCACAGATCTCCTAACACAAGGGATCCCAGGAAGACAACACCAAGACACATAAAATTTAAATGGCAAAGATCAAAGATAAGGACAGAGTATTAAAGGCAGCTAGAGAAAGAAAAATGATCACCTTCAAAGGAAAACCCATCGGACTAACATAAGACTTCTCAACAGAAACCTTACAGGCTAGAAGAGAATGGCATGATATATTTAATGTAATGAAACAGAAGGGCCTCGAACCAAGAATACTGAATCCAGCACGATTATCATTTAAATATGATGGAGGGATTAAACAATTTCCAGACAAGCAAAAGCTGAGAGAATTTGCCTCCCATAAACCACCTCTACAGGACATCTTAAAAGAACTGCTTTAGAGGGAAGCACTCCTAAGGCTAAAAAGATGTCACCAGAGAAAATAAAACCATAGCAAAGAAAGCAGACCATCCAAACACTAACTAAAGGCAAAGAATAAAACACCTAGTATATAAAGAATGGAGGACGAAGAATAAGAGGGGAGAGAAATAAAGAAACATCAGACTGTGTTTACAATAACTTAACAAGAAAGTTAAGTTAGATTGTTAGATAGTAAAGAAGCAACCCCTGAACCTGTGGTAACCACGAATCTAAAGCCTACAATGGCAATAAGTACATATTTATCGATAATCACCCTAAATGTAAAATGGACTGAATGCACCAATCAAAAGACACAGAGTCACAGAATGAATAAAAAAGCAAGACCCATCTATATGCTACCTAAAAGAAACTCACCTTAAACTCAAAGATATCCCCAGACTAAAAGTGAAGGAGTGGAAAAAGATATTTCATGCAAACAACAAGGAGAAAAAAGCAGGTGTTGCAGTACTTGTATCAGACAAAATAGACTTCAAAACGAAGAAAGTAGCAAGAGATAAAGAAGGACATTACATAATGATAAAGGGGTCAGTCCAACAAGAGGATATAACCATTTTAAATATATATGCACCAAACACAGGAGCGCCAGCATATGTGAAAGATACTAACAGAATTAAAGGAGGAAACAGACAGCAATGCATTCATTTTAGGTGACTTCAACACACCACTCACTCCAAAGGACAGATCAACCAGACAGAAACTAAGTAAACACACAGAGGCACTGAACAACACACTAGAACAGATGGACCTAACAGACATCTACAGAACTCTACACCCAAAAGCAACAGGATACACATTCTTCTCAAGTGCACATGGAACATTTTCCAGAATAGACCACATACTAGGCCACAAAAAGAACCTCAATAAAATCAAAAATATTGAAATTCTACCAA